>CM021102.1:29780377-30187466 GCA_007115665.2 Sequoiadendron giganteum
TTGTTCCATCTCCAAGGTCTTGGTAATTTTAGGAGTTTATGGGTTTTTGTTTCCTGCCGATATAAAGGGTTTTAGGTTTACTTTGGTCTTATTTTGAAAAACCCTTCGATCCTATATCTTGGCCTTTGTTCTATTTCATAGTTGAGTCCTCCTGTTGGTCATTGATCTTTTAAGTCATGACTTTCGACGTCAAATATTGTTGAGTGACCAACCCTCTGGTTTGGTTTTGCTTGTTAATCATGTTGGATTATTATTTTGCATTTGTCCTAAGTCAAGCTAAATATTTCCCACTAGTTAAAATATTAAGTCTTTTATGTTATGGTCCTGCCCTCATCATCCTAGGTTGGGTCCCTTTTAGGGTTAATATTTTTTGACATGTGTAGGTGCAAGAGCCCTTGGATAACATGTGATTGCTAAAGAAGAACTCAGTTGTTGTGTGCTTGCCCATTCCATTCTATCTTGAATTATTTTATTCATTCGGGCTCACGGGTGAAGGACATGTGTCCTTAATGATTGGTGGACCAAACATCTCTGAAGAGTAGTGTATATTGCCACTAAAGATTGATCAATGGATGGAGATCATTGATATGGATGCATCTAGATCATTCCCCACTGACCCATTTGTTTTTATTGGTTATTAAAATGACCACACGGGCTAGCGGGTGATTGCCATCTGTTTTGAATCTGATCGGTCAAAGGATTTTTGTTGTTGAATACCATCTTAGTTGATGATTGATTGAGGGTGATGTGTAAAAATCTGGATTACTCCCCGCCATCTTGTATGGGCCCCATCTTTCTTGTGAGTTTCTCGATGGGGAAGCGGGTGTTTGCTGAGTGCAATAAATTTTAACAACATTGAGAATAATGTGTGTGTTATTAGGGTCCATATGTCATATGTTCCTAATTATCTTTTAATCTAAGCCCTTGATATTTTATGAGAAATAAAATTGAAGCAAGCTAAGTAGTGTGTATGATGATGTTGCCAGATTCAATCTTAGTCGCTCCCCATCCTCCCGTTGATAAAAGTTACATGAAATTTATGGCTCGTGGGGGTAAGGGAAGACAAAAACATGGATTGGGATTCAAAAGACAAAGAGATGGTAGGTTTTTCATGTTACAAACATTTTCTTCCATGTGGCCTCCTATCATTGGGCAATTGTTTTGACTGTGTACAGTTGGATGCTTCATAATAAGCTGATTAAATCTAGATCATAGATCAATCAATTGGTTGAATAAATCAACGGTCAGTATTCAAAATGAAGTTGATAGCAAGCATTCCATTTTGGTTCATGCGAGGGAGTCTTAATAACTGAAAGGACATTGAGCTACTAAAGTAAGGAATTGTATGATTATTAATATTTACATCAAAGGCATAATTAGGTATTACAAGTACACTCAATACACTCCAGGAGCTGAGACTATGGTCACTCAACATTTTCTCATGATGGAACCAGGGATGTCAACCTGCACAAAAATAGTAAGTCAATTATCATTTTCCTTTTGGCATTACTGAGAGGTTTTGTTTTCTCAAGCTTAAGTCTATTAGGGTTTTTCCTTGGTTCGATTGTTAAGTTTGATGTTTATAAAAGGGGATTTCATTAATTCTACATTTGAATAATTCATGCCAAACCCTTACAAAATTTGTAGGCCTTGCTCAGTTAGACCAAAAAACTTTGTTTGATTATATTTCTTGCATTATGGCCCCTAAAGTAAAACCATCTTCATCCAAAGGGGAGGTTTTTGATCCCAAGAGACCTCTGAACAAAGACCTTATGGATAATTTTCCACCTTCCACTAGTGATAAACCTAGAGGTCAATTGATTCCTAGGGAACCACAAATAGCAGAAGGTTTGTTTGACAAAAGAGGTTCTATCAAAGATGTTAAATTTCCCTATACTGGATGGGAATTGTTTTATGGTTGGTTCAAGAATAGAAATATGGGTGTCCCAATGGGAAACCCTTAGAACTAGGATTTAGGAAATTTAATTGTGCTAAATGTGTATATGGATGTTGACTTGCTAAAGGAAATAGCTTCTAACTATCATCCAATCATGAGGACTATCAAAACCTTTGACGGGAAAGAAATGGTTAGGATCACTAAGGAGGAATTGGGTGTGGTTTTCAAACTTACTGAATGCAGTGATAAAATTCCTAAAATAAATGAAGAAGCTCTTAGGTAGGAATATGAGAAGACCAAGAATTTATTCAGAGTCCACATTTTTCCAAGATTTCTAGTAGAGATTGCAGGAAAAAATATTGTCATAGGTTCACCTAATAAGGAACCTTTCCCTGCCAACTACTCTATTCTTTATTTCACCATAACCTTCTATTCCATTTGTCAAATAATTGGTTATGATCCTATGTCTAGAATGCCAATGGCCTGGATGTATATGGTTTCCCATATCCAACATCCTCAATTTTTTTCTGTATATGATTATGTAGGATTTCATTATGAAACAATGCATGAGGGGTTGGTGAGGTTGAAGAAAGGAGAATCTAGAGTAGGATGCAGCTGGTACTCACTGTTGATGCATATGTTCTTATACAAAGGTGCAATTTATTTTGGACAAAATATTGATTTAGAAAGAAGGGTAGGTGAATTGGACCTAGCTGTGCAATGTTGGACCACAGTCTTGGATAAGTATGACAATACTTATGATTATGTCACTTTCCAAAATTTGTTTGCTTCTCAATTGAAGAGAGCTTTAATTGTGAGGTTTCCCAGAGTTCTTATTGCTTTACATGATTTCTTGAGACCAAAGAAAAGGAGGCCTGAGATAGGAATTGATCATGATTGGGGATATGTTATCTCACTCCCTGATTTTACTATATTAGGAGTATATGACCTTCTAAGGTGTCACCTCACTTGTTTCCCAGGTTTGTGCTAGAAATAATTAGTTTCCTTGAAGTTATTTTGTAATTGAGAAACACTGAAAATTAACATTTGTTGAATCAAGGAAAGGGAACTTTCTTTCCTTTATACACTTGTTTTTATTTTATTTTATGATGACTAAAGGTGGCTGGAACAGTATCATTGAAGTGCTCAAAACATACCAAATGTAAAGAACAATTGAGAGGATCAGATATGATCCTGAAGGTTTTATGGCCTGGTTGAATGATAGAAACAAAATCTATAAATATGCTCATAGTTTCCATTATCGAAAGAATATAATAAGGAATTTATCTAAAAATGTGGAGCAATAAAAGAGGTTGGAAAATTGGATTTCATTTAATAAGATGCAAAGGAAGCTAAAGTAGGAAGAGCCTGATTTCAAGATTCTTCCCAAGGCCAAGGATAGTACTTAGAATGTGGAGCATGTAACAAGAAATTTTGATTCAATAGTAGGCCACCTTGAGACTAAAGGGGTAGTGAGTATAGATAAAGGGAAGGCTCAAATGGTTGCAGAACATAGTGGAGAAGGAATCTCTAATATAGGAGAAGAGTCCACATCATGAGCCCCTGAGGAACCAAAAATAAAGTTCTTTATAAGAAGAAAGAGTAAGGCTAAGAAATCTGATGAACCCGGTGTTCCCACTCAGCATGAGGAGCATAGATCTCCTTCTCATGCACCTCAAGTGCCACCCCCATCTCCACTAAGGCCGATTGAGCCCGAAATTGTGAATATTGATTCTCCACCACATAGTGAGATACCACCTAAGGAGCCACCATTGAAAAGATATAAAGTTGTGACCACTAGTCTAGTGGATTATGATTATGAAGGCTTTGATGATGATATTTGGGTATCCGAGCAAGAAATATAGGAAGGAGTTTCAACTAGATATATAGTAAGGGCAACTAGTCAATTGGGAAAAATATTAAGTAATGTTGATCTTAGAGGGATAAATGGGAGTGATGACATGAGAGTTGAGGCATGTACTAAATTCCTAGATGATGAATCATTTGTGAAGACTCAAGATTTTATGAAATTTTGCGATAGGGCTAAATGAGATGAATATGTAAAAGATTTAGCTGTGGAGGGGAGCCTACATCCAGAATTTCCTGATATTGTCATTCAAAAAAAGTTATTGAATGAGATGAGACCTAGGTTTAAAAACATGACTACAAAGGAAGGTCAAGAATTGGTGAGAATAAGTTGTATCTTATTGCTACCAGAATGGGATTTAGCCTCAACTATTACTTTTGACACAATCAAAAAATGTGATAGACCACTCTATGATGCATAGGAAGAAGTTGCACTTGCATTACAAGGGTTTTCTTTTACTGAAGAGTGGGAAGCCTTGGCTATATGGTCTCTAGCCCCAAGAACAAGAAAGCCAGACATTGTTGAGCCTCTGCCTAATTATAGGGGATGCCTGGTAATAAAGATAGTATCAAAAACATCGTCCTTAGAAGCTGTAAATTCATTTTTTCATGTTGCACAATTCACCAGGGCCACTGTGGAATCTGTAACATCTAAGAAGGATAAGCTTAGAACAAAGTTGAATAATTTGTTGGTCAAGTATGGAAATATTGAGAGAAATAATATGAAATTACATACAAAGATAGCTTTGTTAGAGGATGTACTGCAAAAATTGCAACCCGAAAAACTTAAACAGATGATGTTGATTCCCCCACTATTATAGAAGAAGACATATCCCCCAAGTTTACTATTGATGTAAGTACTTCATGGGAAATTGTACCATATAATATGGGAAATAATTCCATTTATATAGTGGAACCCAATATATCAAAAGGGCCACAGGCGGAAGGGGATGTTAGAAGGGAAGATTTGCTTAAGGAATTAAGTGAATACCAGGAAAAGTGTAAAGGTCATAATGAAGATTGTCAGAGTATTATTATAGCATCTAAACATAAAAGTGAATAACAAACTAAATAGTATTCACTACAGCTATTCGTCCATGGTTGAGGCCATTAAAATATTTGATATTGATAGGGAAAGAGCCATCCCACTCATGGAAATATGGATCCCTAGGAACCAAGATTTAATATTGATAGGGATTGGGGTTAACTAGGATCCCAATCCACCTGAGAGGTTTAAACCTAATGTGCTTCTTATAAACAAGATTGAGGGATACAAAGGGAATGTTGAGGCATTAGAGAACAAGATAAACGAATTGGTGAAATCCTTTCATGAGTATCATCATGGTCTTCTTCCATCTATCTTAAGTGATGATAGCAACATTAAAACTTTGAAAGAATGGAGATGTGAAGTAAAAAATGTTATCTCAGATCAAGCTATAAAAATATCTCAGAAATATGATATGGGCACATTAACAATGAATATTGATATGTTACTACATGTTGAGACTGTGTTGCTAGATTTATATAAAGAATCTAACCAGATTGTCACCAAATATTCACCTTATAGGCAAAGGACTGATGAAGTAATGAATTTTGATTGGCCTACTGAAGATGAATTCCTAGCATGGAAAGGAAGATACTTGTAAGGAGTGGAGGCTTTGTAGTAACGGTGGTAGGTTAGTACTTGAAGGTTTGAGTTCTGCAACCTTGATGAGTAAAAAATAGATGGTAATGCACTACATATCCTGGATCTAGTAAAGATTAGGCTTATGTTAAAGTATGGAGAAATATAGTGCATCTTCTTCAAATTGAATTGATGACAACATTGTAGACATGGTCTTACCTTTTGTCTTTTTCTATTGTCTTCATGATGTTCCTTCTTTTACTTTTTGTGCATGGGCACAAGTTTTGAGTTAATTGTTCGGTTGAACCCATTTTTCAAGATTGGACCTAATCTCCTGCAATGAATGAGGACTACATTCATTTATTTACATGTATTTGGAGTGTTGTAACTGAATGGGAGAATCTTTGATTAAGCAGTCCAATAGGGTCTTGACGTGTGTACTTTCTTGGCCTGAGGCTTGTTTTGCTCCTTCATTTCTATAAGAAGGAATTGAGGGCCAGGAAGTTTGGGTTTGTTGTTTTATGCAATTGACATTGATAATTGTAGGAAGAATATTAAGAATTTTTTAGAGTTTTTTTCTTTAGTTTTAGAGTTCATAATTGTGTATGTAGCTCTGATAACAACAAAGAAAAATATATACTGAGAAATACCAATTTCATGGCTATTGTCTCTCCTTGTGCTCAATTTATGAGTTATGAATGAAAGTAATCCAGGATATCTTTTATTTTTTTCCATTGTTCACTAGTGGATGTTTGATTGCATTCTTGCTTATTAATTCAATGAATTAATGTAAATGTTTGGAGGAAATTACTAACTCATAAGAATCAAGTGCTAGGATACTGATAAGAAGTATTAGTCATGAATGTGATAGGGGAATGTTGTAATGTAGCAACTCTTGAAATTATATGTTGCTATTGTTAATTTTTTATTTGGTTATATAGGTTGGTTATGACTTTGTGCTTGGGATGAAGGCACTGGTTCATGTAGAGTGTTAATGATTTAGTTTCTGTGTTGATTCGTCAACTAATCACTTTTATGGATACCATTGTAGTTGTTTCGTGTTGATGTTCCACCTTCTCATGTTCTAAGTATAACACATTGATAAATAAGCTACCAACTTATTTAATGTATTAGGATCTTGAGAATTCTAATGAGAAGTACCTGTTATTACCAATGTATTTGATTATAATTGTATGAATTCAAAAGTATATATTGTGGGATAACCCTCTCGGTTTTCACAGAGCCCAAAGTGTAGGAGTAGAATTTTTGCAGCTTCCACTCATTCGTTAGTCAATCCCGTTGGAGTACTAATTATTGGAAATGGTAAAGTCCATAGGTATTTCTAGAGATAAGTTTGGTTCTTAAAAAATAACCAACATAATTGAAGCTACAAAATTAAGTATAGTTTTTTTTGAGCTAGCAACCCAGAATCTAAGAGTGCAGACATATAGGAAAATAACCTAGGTCTTAGTTTTAGAAACCCTAATAGGGACCCATTTGGAACTAAAGGCGAATGCATCCTTTGTGCCCTAAAAATAGTCTTCTTGTAGCAAGTTACACACCTCTTTGAGCTCTAAAAACTTCCCTCATAGTTGCTATAAAAATTAGATATCATTTGTGATTTTTATTTGCATCTTTTAGCTCTCATAATTCCATTAATTACATGTGTTTTGTGTGGGAAAATCAAGTGGTTCATCATCTTGTTGATTCATTTTGGTTAACCCTATTTTCCACCTAAACATTAATGGTGAACCCAACCTATTGAACATTGTAATTTTTTTAATTTTTGAATTCTTTGCATCTTAGATTAGATCTTACGTTCACTTGCATTTCATTTTCATTGAATTAAGATCTCATTTAGGGTTGCTTGCATTGAATTTAAAATTGCATCTCATTTAGGGTTTAAATTTGCAATGTATTGCATCTTTCTAAATCTGAAAAATACAAAAACAAAGAAATCATTGTGCATCTCATTTAGACATCATTTATTGCATTTGAAAATCAAAACAAAATTGCATTTCAAATTAGGCCTTTGCATTCATCTTTTCATTGCAATTTTAGAAAATCTAAAACTGAAATTCATTGCCTTAGTCCTGGAAGCTTGCAAATCATTAAAAAATAGTTTTAAAATACCTTAATATGATCCATTCACCCTTACTAATGAATGAGTCCCTGATCAGGTCAAACCTGCATCTTCTGGCATTTAAATAAGCATTAAGAATCAGTTTGAATCCAATTAAAAAATCTTAGAAAAACTAACCAGGATCCATTCGCCCTTACTGGAAAATGAGTCCATGTTAGCTACAGATCTGCATTTTATGGACATTAAAATCTCAATTTTTAGCTTTTGTTTGGTGCTGTTATTTTCTTGTTTTAGTATCCTGATTTTTTGTTTCATCTATTTCATTATATTTAGTTTAAATTGATTCATTACAGTGCATTTAAAAAAATCAAAATTGCATTCAAAACACTTCATTTCAATTTATTGCATTATGTGACTAGTCAATTGCATTGCTTAGAATCTAAAAATTTCATTTCATTCTAGGTTGTTGCATTGCCTCTTTTTCATTCTACAGTTTGCACGCTAGGTTTTTAGAACTTTCATGAGCTTTACAACTTGGTTTCCTATTCACAATACTATTATAATAGGTAGTTTGAGGCTCATGTCATCCCGCAATATCTCACTCACCATGGATCTTGGGTTTTTTGACTCTCTTTTTGATAGTGTTGAGAATCAACCCTCCATGGCTCATAGTTTGCATACTTACTTACCCATGACTTCAATTCCTACAATCAATGTGAATGATGTTATTGACAATCTACATGAACAACTAGAAAACTGGCAAGCCCATATCCTCAGTGAATGCATAGAAATTAGCATGTTTCCCATTATAAAGAATCTCAGGAAAGTGCTTAAAAATCAAAATGAAACACAAATCATCTATAGCCTTAGTTGCTTCTTTCATGACTAATTGAACAAACAAGACAATAACAACATACATGCCATAGTCAATCCTCCTACTAAAACTAAGCACAATGTTAACATGGATGATGATCATATGAAACCATATTTCATAGAGAAATTTTTAGCATCTATCGAAGCTAGACCTCGTAAGGGCTCAACTAAAAAGCATCTTGACATTACTTCCTCACAAAAATATAGACCTAAGTGTGCACCTAATGGCCCTCTTTACATAGCTGGTTGAATCAATAATAAGCCCACTAATGGGATATTGATTGATCCCATCTATGGAGAGAATTTGATCACAAAAGAACTCTTATATGTGCAAGAACTATATCAAGATACATATGACAAAATGAAAGCATGGATCAATATGCATAACGAATTATCTTTCCCTACGATAGGCTTGAATAGATGTCTCTTTAAAAATGGGACTGAAAACATTAACTGTCTCATTTTCCATTATTTTGCAATCCGACCAATTTCGTGTGAAGCTAGGCTATTCATGGTTTTGGCCCATGAATTTTTACCCTTCCATTTTGCATAAGTTTCTAAAGTTTCCATTTGGCAATGATATATTTATTATGCATCATAGTGGATTTAATCTCACGTCACTCTGAGGGAATTTTTCATCAGATTTCTTTTGGCCCGAGCCGATGGAACCTATCAAACCTTGTGAATATTTATTTTTAAATCTTATCTAATGTTCAAGGAAAATAAAATAGCATAACTATCCCTTTGAAGCATGCCTCAACCTATAAACAAAACACCTATCCTTGACAAAGCCATGATCGAACCAAAAGTTCTTCTGAACATACAAGAACAACCTATAGATAAACCTCTTGCAATTTCCTATAAATGTTGGAACACAATGATCTATTGAGAAGGGGGGTGAATCAGTAGATACTCAAAACTTTGACTGGGTATGTCCAGGATCATCATGGAAAAAACAAGCCCTTAAGTGGCAATAAAATTCAGAAAAAATCAGAATTAGGCAACTTGACATAAAAATTTGAATAAGTTATCTATATTATTTCAAAAATATGTAAGAATAGAATCTGTAGAAAATTGAATTTAGTTTCTAAACTACTAGATTTAAATAAAAAAAAAATCTATTTGGTGAAAATTTGAAATTTCAATGCAATAGTACTTAAATTTCAGGGAAAAAATAAGAAGTAGGTGTATGTCTGGCCACCCTAACCACAATAAAATGATAATATTTTTTTATAATATTTTAGATATAAGTAGAGGACTCATGTCCCAATGTGATGCATACTTTTTTGTAATTTTTTTCCAAGTAAATAATTCATTATGAATTTTTTATTACAGCTTTAAAAAATATTAAAACTCATATGTCTGACCACCTTAACTTGGTCAAAACTTCATGAAATTTAATTTTTATTTTTTTAATCCTATATTATGCAAAGTATAGAATGTGATGCATGTTTTAGATTCAAAAAATTCCATACTATTTGAAAGCTATAGATACCTAGTGCAGATTTCTTACTCAAATCTTACTGTGTAGATTGAAAAATAAATATGCAAACATAAACATGCAAATAGACAATCAAAACAAACATGTCCAAAACACCAGATATATGTGGAAAACCCAAGATGAGAAAAACCACGGTGATCGAGGCTACTTGAGTCTACTGCTCAAATCTAGCATCACAATCCAAATCTATGTTACAATGTTTTAGGGCCACAACCCAAGGAAGCATCAACTAACTAATTTAGAAGCCACAAATTAAAGGATGCCACAACTCCAAGGAGACTAAAATCCCCTAATCTAAGCAAAAACCAAGTACATTAACAAACACAAGTATGCATAAGACTTAGTTCTACAAAACTTAATCATGCATCATTACATTCAATACATTGTTGCACTTTTTGCAACTTACACTTTGTTGCTGAAACTACACTTTCAGAAATACATCCCCTCTACTCTACACTCTCTCTTTTCCTCCTCTGCGCTTAGAAAAAAATTGTTCTATCTTCCTACACTACACATTCTCTCTCTCTTTGCCTCTACTGCACACTCAACAATACATAACTCTCTTCAACACTCTATGCTCTCTCTTTTTCATGCATACTTACTATATCACACCACTCTCTCTATTTCTACATTATAATTGGCAAGATGTAACTCTATTCAGTGTCCAACTATAGACTTATCTCTATTTTTGCACACTTCAGCATACCACTAACTTCAATAATATCCGATTGTCTTCATTCTCCACTGACCTGCTATCTCTACCTCGATATTCTCTCTACCGTCTAGATCTTCTCAAATCTTTTTCTAGGGTTTCCATAGTTGCGATCTTCACTAGAAATTTTCCACTACCTTGAGCTACACACCTCTATCTAGATCATCTTTAATTCATTTGATAGGGTTTATCAGATATCACCATACCTCTGGATCGAGCCACAAAACATTTAATTTTATTGTAGATAATTTTCCCTCATTTTCTTCGTTAAACCCTAAGAATATGATTATGCATTCAATGCATTCTATTTTCCACTTGATCTAATTTGATCTCAATCACCTCTACAATATTTTTTTCCACCTAGAAGATCAAATCTTTATCTACATTGGTCACCTATTCAGCTAGACCATTTAATTTTTTCTTCTATGTCGGTTACCAGTTGCAACCTTGTTCACATGGACCAGACCATTGTAGATTTTCAAGTTTGAATAATGGTCGTTGATCTTCTCTTTTATACAATGATCCTACAACTTTTTTTCATCTTGACACCTTTAAAACATAGTCATTCGATTAGCTTCAACTAGATTGACGCCATTCCTATAAAATATGACTGTTAGATAAGTGATTGTTCAAATCACCATCGTCAATCTTAGGGGTATTCATCATGTCGCACTTAACCATTAGATCAATCACCTTTAATCATGCATCATTAATATCCGATGACTGATGATAACAATTGGATCTTCTTCCTTTCAATCTATGTCTTTGATCTCCTTCGTACAGCACTTCCCATGGTCGAGGTTCACCATGACACATGTCCAAACATTACTATCCCTGCGAGTTCATACCATGGTCCCACAAAAAACCTTGTGGGGTTTACAGGTTGCTGCCATTTGTCATCCACATCATTTCCACCTAATTCACAACATTGATGTGAATTATCATATCAAGCAATCACTCTTCACCACCTATCTTCCTATGTCATGATCCACCATCGTCACCATCCTATCATGTCCCACCAGATACACTATGATCACCATCAAATCTTCCTTGCTCAATCTCACCATTCCGCACTAGCCCTATGGGTCTTGATTGGGTCCCATTTAATTCTCAATGGGGTATGCAGGCTATTGCTACACATGCACCTATAATGTCACCTTCCACTAAATTTGTATACTTCCTTCATAGGTCCCACCTGTTGGCTTCTAGTTGTTGAAGTGTTAGTTTGTCCTTGATGCCAAAACTGCTTTATGGGATTCATGTTATCACTGGTTCTATTATTTGGATTCTTAGTCTGATGAATGCATGTTTTGTAGATTCACATGGCTTTTATTATGTAGTTACGCAGTTAAAATATTACGATGATATGCTTGATCGATGTTGACAAGATGCAAATTGATATATGAATTACAGTTACATGTTACAGTTGGTTCACATGATATGAGGTTCATGGTTTTTAGCTTAGATTTGGTCTCTTATAGGATCTCTATGCTACTTCATATTCAACCTGATCTTTTGTAAGTTTTCTTGAAATGATATTATTTTGATGATTCATGATGATTACAGTTGCTTTACATGTTCCTTTCATGGCCTGCAGTTACAAATTTCAATTTTTGATACATGTACATGTTGACACTGATATTTGACATGTTGTTCATTGTGACAGGTCATGCATTAGCTTCAGATAAATGACATTTTTATCTTGACAGTTTCAGGTTATTTAGATTGATCATATTCTGAGTGATCATTTGCTTCCAGACATGTAGTCTATTTTAGGTATAAAGGTGACATTGTTTCCATTACAAGTATCTGGTTTATCTAGTTTGATCTCTTTCAGGTTGTGGTATATTCAGTTTGGTTCAAATAGAAAAAATGTTTCAGCATGACATACTGTCTTGACAATACTTATGATAATTTGGTTTGATCTTGTGACTTCACCATTGGTACTTGGTATGTTGTCACAAAATTTGGTTCATTGATATTTTATCCGGTTGATCTTGGCATATTTGGCATTGGCGCTTAGTGCATGGTCATTTGATTATTTCTTCATGGCATATGTTTAGTTCCTTGGTACTAATGGTTATGACACATTAATTGGTATACCAAGCATATGATACATAAGTGTGCTAACGTTTGATACATGGTGCCATAAAGCATACAATGTTACAAGGCTTTGGACAACTTGTTTTTGAAAGGTCTACAACCACATTGTGGTCATGTGATATTGGCATTATTATTGTCTATGACTTCATATCTTTTGGCTTAGTTTTTCAGATTGGTCAGGTAAGGTTGTTTTCTATGCTCTCTTTGTGATAAAAATTCAAAAGGTCTATAGACCTTGTCACCTCCATTAGATATGATATTGAGGCTTTGAATTTTTTTATTGCTTGCATCACATTTAATTTTAAAATATTATTAGAGAATTTATAATAAAAGGCTCGTGCAGATTTATATGGTTTATATTGGTCTCATTACATCTCATAGAAGGGTGACTATGTTAAAGGTCACATGGTAGTGCCCAAGCTATCGAAAAACTATTGAGATCCATCATTAAAATTGGGATTTTTATTCATTTTATTAGTGAGCTTATAATGTTTATTTCAGACTATTGTACATAGTATATTGGTGAAGTAGCATTGACAGTGTGGATGTAATGATAGAAGGAAATCATGTGGTCAACATTGTAAAAGACTTTGACTGTGGAATTAAAAGCTTTATGATTGTTTTTTATAATAGTGTTCACTTTCATCGGACTTCAATGTATTATTAATTTTGAAAAATTCATCAAATGACTTGTTAGAAAGGATGTTAGGGCAATTTCATTTAGTTTTCACTTTTCTTAGGGTTTGGAGCCCTAGCCGCCACCATTCAAAATTTGTGACTGTTGTTACTATTATTATTCCTTCTTGCCAAAGTTCTAAAGATAGAAGGTGAAGCTCACTCTCTGAGCTATGATGTGTATGGTTTCTTAGTCTGTTATTTTTCATTTTCTTAGGGCACAAAAATGGAAGGATATTCGATGGTGTTTCTTCAGCTAGATTGGTAGAAGCTTCATGATAGGTTATCATGCTCTTGCTTCAGTTGTGTTCTTCATTAACAAGTATTATCTCTTTCATTTGGGAAAGTATTATAAGGTAGTTATTGTTACCTTCTGCTCAAATGTGAAGATAGAAAAAGGATTCGGTGGGCTCTGACAGGATATCATGCTTTGAATTCAGTTACTCTTTCTCCATTACTAGGTTTATGCAAATATTGTTTGATTTATTCAGAGCTGTGATCATTGTATTCATGATGATATGAAATCGGTTAGAATACTTGGTAGTTTTTAGCAGTGACAGTTTATGTTTATATCTAGGTGGGTGAAGACGTTTTTGATAAAAAAAGATGCATTATTTTTTTTCCACCTATCATTGTATTCAGGGTTCTTGAATCTTAACAGTGATTGTATTATGCTTGAACTAAAACCCTTTAGTGAAGGTACTTGACAGAATATCTGCATATTATATAAAGATATAAAAATAGTGATTAATCACTATTGTGGGTGGATACATTTTTGAAAAAGAGAGTACAAAAAGCTGAGTAATAAAACCTAGTAAATATGATGCAAAGAATATAAGATCTAATATTTTTGGTATTTTTTAGATTCAAGTTGAATCTTCAAGATATTAGATATATTAGAATGAGAGATATATGAGAGGTGTATTTGAAATAGAGAAATCGTCTGATATATTATTGTTCTAAGTTTTTGAATATGGGGTTGGTGCTCCTTGGAATGGGGGTTCCTAAATTTGTATGGGGTTGTTGCTCCTTGCAATGGGTGTTCCTAAATTTTTAAGTGGTTGGTGCTCCTAGAGTAGGTGCTCTGAAATTTTCTAGTAAGGCATTGTAAAAAGTGGTTTTTGAAGTTAAGCTAGTGATGCATCATTTTTTGGAGTGGTTTTTCTACCCCAAGAGGGTTTCCCACTCATCACATTCTTTGTCTTGTGCTCTCATTTGTGGTTTCATTGCTTTAAAGTTATAATGCTTCAAAATTGTAAATATCTCGGATATTCTTATTTAAGTTCTTTAATGGTTGTATTCAATTCATGAATGTATTTATCTTTGAAATATTTAAAGCATAAATTGATTAAGTTTTTATGTGACAAAAGTTTAAAAAAAATTAAAACACTGATTCACCCCCCCTCTCAGTGTTTTTTGACTCCAACAATTGGTATCGGAGCATAGGGTCCTCATATAGGTCTAAACCACCTAGGATTTTTTCTAGTTTTGGAGTTTATCGAACATGTCACAAGTTCAAGAAAGTACTCATGTTTGAATGATAAAACTATGTGTTTTATGGAGACATATTTGGTCTCAACTGATGTTGGTGTATAGAGCCATACTCATGCATAAGTCTAACCAACTTAGGGTTTCTTGGTCGTGGAGTATTCGTTATGGCTAAGTGAAAAATAAATAAATGTCAAAAGAAAACCACTAGTGGCATGCAAAAAGTTGATCAATCAACCCTTGTTAAGTCTAGTGAAGTTTTATTTCTAGAAATACCCTTGTCATTTGATACTAAAAGTGATTCTATAGTTGGAGAAGAAGGAGATTGTTAGAGTAATTGGTTATTTACTTTATTAATTAAACAATATTTGTTTAATTATTTAAAGTTCCCTTTTATCTCTTTTACACTTAAGCTAAAATTAGGTGCATAATAATCGATAAGATGTTTGTAAATCTTATCCTTCGTGGATAAGATATTTGTAAATCTTATCCTTTGTGGATAAGATATTTTGCAATCCTTATCCTCTTTGGATAAGATATTTTTAAATCTTATCCTTTGTGGATAAGATATTTTGTAATCCTTATCCTCTGTGGATAAGATATTCGTAAATCTTATCCTTTGTGGATAAGATATTTTGCAATCCTTATCCTCTGTGGATAAGTTTTACTAGGGTTTCTTTGACCTATATATGTGGTTGAAAAACTTTCTTTTGTATCAATTATTCATTTTTACACATTGGTGAATATAGAGCTCCACATCTTTGAGCATTTTATGGTGTTCTTTGTTGCTTCTCTTTGCTTCTCCTTGTAATAGGTATTCTTGCTTGCAGAGATCACTGGGCTCCTTTGAAGTTGTATTTTCTCAACTCCAATAGAGATCACTTAGTGAGTGACTTTGAACAAGAATTTGGTGAAAAGGAATATGAAGGTGATGAGTTTGAATTTGATTTGGAAGGAGAAATTCTTGATGCCTTAGATGAACTTAAAAGGCTTAAACAAGAAAATAAGGATCTCAAGGTACGCTTACAACAAAGCGTTAATGACAGTAAAGTTGTAATACAAAATCATAATGATGATAAAAATATTATGGAATTTCTGAAAGTTGAAATGGTTGATAGAAAAAGGATTGAAGAGGGATTGGAAGTCAAGTTAAAAGACAAGAATGAATTGTGTAATAAATTAGAAAATGAGGCATCTTTATTGAATAAAATTTTAGATAATGATTCCTTGTTAAAATAACTAACTCTTAAAGATGACATGATTATAAGTCCAAAAATTGAAATTGAAGAATGTAAGAAGATAGCAGATGTTGTAAGGTCTGATTTGGAGGTTAAAAATATTGAATGTCAAAAACTTGAAGGATAAATAGTTGCATTAAGGAAAGATCTTGAAAGTGTCAAGGTTCAATTAGGTATAAACCAGAAATTGGATGGTAGTACTAATCTATTGAATGAGATGTTGGACAGGAAAAAGCATTCTAAGGATCCTATAGGATTGGGATATGAGGTTGGACTAAACTTTGTCAAAGAATCTAAAAGAGTGTTTTCTACTACAAATGGAAAAAGGTTTACACCAAGAATGAAGATTGATCTTGTTCACCATGTTGTTGCACCGAAGAGTGAAGAGAAAATAAAATCAGAGGATAACACTGCTACTAGAAGACAATTTAAAGGTATTCATAGAGAAAGGAGAAATGTTTTCAGATCTTCACACCTTTGGCATGATCAATCATTTAGTTATATTCATTATTTTCAAGGATATTGTTATTTTTATAATAATTTTGGTCATAAGGAAATTGATTGCATGAGCTGGTCAAATAAGAATCATTCTAATGTCTCTAGAAATGCGAATGTGGTGTGTTACAATTGTAACAATTTTGGTCACTTAAGAAGAGATTGTAGAATGAATACAAGTGATAATTATGTAGGGAAGAAAGATGGAAATGTCTATAGGATGTCTTATGTTCCTTACAAAAATCATAATATCATTTGTTTTAGATGTAATAACATTGGGCATAAAGTACAGCAATGCAGATTTAACACTATAAATAAACAAATGAATTTTTTTACATTAGTGTGGAGAAGAAAGTGTAATCAAGATGAAAATAAGAGCAATAAAGATGAAATTGTGAAAACTCCTTATGCACTCCTTGCATAGGTGTTGCCATCAAGGTCTTGATAAGAAGTAAAGACTTAGGGGGAGTCTATTATGGTAACATATTTTACCCCTACGAGGTCAAGAATGAGGTATGATAGCATGCATTTTCTATTGGTGGTATAAGAAGTTAAGAAATGTTTGGTAAATGTCAAATTTTCATTCTGTTTTATTTTGGTTGAAATGTTTATGAAGGTTTGCATATGATATTAGAGGTTTATGTTAAATAAAAGTTCTCAAATATTGATAGCCTTGATATAGCAAAGATCATCATGATTATTGTACTGCGTATAATGAGATCAGCTATTACAGGTTGTTAAGGAGTTCAAGTTTTAAGTACAATGACAGTTCTTTGGTGACAATAAGTTTACACATACACTATTTAGCCATGCTTCTTAATCTGATATGAAAGTGGTGCTAATTTATGTTAAAGATGGTGTTGCTTGAACTCAATGGTTTATTAATTCATACTATTCCATACAATGGCTATATACATATTATTTGCTCTTGGATTATGTATTCAATGCCTATGCTCAATCCATGCTGGTAGATATGTTTTGGAAAAGCTTTATCATAGGTGTCAAAGATTGGCAGTTCAAATTGTTTCAGGTTTCATGAGATAGTTACTTAAGACATAATAACATTAGTGATAGCGACATCTTTCTTGGACACATGTCAAGTAATATGCATTGATAATGTAGGCTCCAAATAAAGGAACAATATCCACAAAGAAATTTAGCAAAAGATTCTCAAGGTGGCATTTAGAAAACAGTGACATTTGGTATGATAACAAATATAGTATTATGGTTGCAAAATACATGGTGATAATATATTATGTGAAATATAAGTTGATTGAAGGAAGTTGTGTGATACTTTTCTTCGCTAGTTTTATCGTGTCTTCTTTTTAAGTTGCAATAGTGCACAACACAGTGCATTCATCCAACATCACTTTTTTTTTTATGCAATGAAAAAGGCATATTATCTTGCATAATATTCAATCAATACACAAGTGGTATAATAGTGGATCAAGTGAGATAATGAATTATCTTGGACAGTGATTTGAAAGAGTAATGGTTTATTTTGGTTCACATAGTGGTTTTTCATAACAAGTATTTCTATGAACCAAGAAGTAAAAGACAACATGAATGATGTTTGCACAAAATTGGTGAATATATAGTACATTCAATGACAATAATTATTCTCTAGAATCTAACAAAACTATCAATTCTATAAATGGTTTTTGATGCTTTGATGACAACAAACTCTTCTATGGTGGACAGGACAACATACTCTTCGATGATGGATAGTAAGTTTGGTGATGAATCTATATGGACAGTGGTAAAATCATGTTGACTCTTTTTTCTTGTACACTACTTGCATACATATTGAATCTCTTAGTGGTACCGTGTCTAGACTATATCTTACCATGATTCACATGTGTGTGAATGTCAATAAAATTTCCTAGAAAATTTAGTAGAATATTTTTTTTTCAATGGTCAATTATACTGAGCTTGGTTAAAGACAACACTTTTCATTATAACAAGATCAACAGACATGTCATGGATCAAAAGGTGATAGTGTAAAGTATAATGCATTGTTATGTCAACATAATTTTGTAGTGTTGTGTTCTTACTTTGATAGTACACATTCATCTCATGTGTTGTAAAATGTTATGACAACACGATTGTTTCCATTGTAACAAGCCTATACTATTGAAGTGCAAGTTAAGAGTAAATGAAAAGAGTAGTCAATGTGCATTGTGAGTAGTACTAATAAAAAAATTGTCAGTAGGTCTTATGGCATTTCAATGCAAAAAATCAGGGGGAGTTTCTTGTTGCAATATGTCTTTAAGTATCTAAATTTCTAGGGTCTTTGGTTGTTGTGAGTGCAAATATATTCAATTTATCCATGTGTTTAACTCAAGAAGATATATGTAGAAAAGTTTTTTAATTATGAAGTGATGATATATTGGTTGATCTTTGATTCTTGATTCATACTTTCACATGGTTAATATGTTGGTTGATTTTAGTTGTTTATATTCATGGCATCTCACATTCTCTTCTTTCATTATTTATCATTGAGGTAGAAAGGAGGAGAGATGATATGTGTTTTTCCATCAAGGACAAAGGGGGAGTTTGTTGGCTTTTAGTTGTTGAAGTGTTAGTTTTTACTTGATGCCAAAACTTCTTTATGGGATTCATGTTATCACTAGTTCTATTCTTTGGATTCTTAGTCTAATGAATGCATGTTATGTAGATTCACATGGTTGGTATTATGCAGTTAAAGGATTGTGATGATATCCTTGATGATATGCTTGATGGATGTTGATAGGATGCAAATTGATATATGAATTGCAGTTACATGTTACAATTGGTTCACATGATATGAGGTTCATGTTTTTCATCTTCAAATTGGGTCTCTTACAGGATCTCTATGCTACTTCATATTTAGCCCGATCTTTTCCAAGTTATCTTGAAATGATATGATCTCCATGACTCATGATGTTTACAATTTCTTTACATGTTCATTTCATGCCATGCAGTTACATATTTTAGTTTTTGATATATGTACATGTTGAAACTGATATTTGACATGGTGTTCATTGTGACAGGGCATGCCTTAGCTTCAGATATATGAGATTGTTATCTTGAAAAGTTTAGGTTATTTAGATTGACCATATTTCAAGTGATCATTTTCTTCCAAACATGTATTTTGTTTCAGGTATAAAGGTGACATTGTTTTCATTACAAGTCTTTGGTTTATCCAGTTTGATCTCTTTCAGGTTGTGGTATATTTAGTATGGTTCAAACAAAAAAAGTGTTTCAGCATGACATACTGTCTTGACAATACTTATGAGAAGTTGGTTTGATCTTGTGACTTCATCATTGGTACTTGGTATGTTATCATGGAATTTGGTTCATTGATATTTTATCAAGTTGATCTTGGAATATTTGGCATTGGCACTCAGTGCATGGTGATTTGATTATTTCTTCATGGCATCTGTTTAGTTCCTTGGTACCAATGGTTATGAAACATTAATTGGTATACCAAGCATATGATACATAAGTGTGCTAACGTTTGATACATAGTTTCATAAAGCATACAATGTTACAAGGCTTTGGAAGACTTGTTTTTGAAAGGTCTACAACCACATTGTAGTCATGTGATATTGGCATTATTATTGTCTATGAATTCATAACTTTGGCTTAGCTTTTCAGATTGATCAGCTAAGGTTGTTTTGTATGCTCTCTTTGTGATAAAAATTAAAAACGTCTATAGACCTTGTCACCTCCATCACATATGATATTGAGGCTTTGCATTTTTTTATTGCTTGCATCAAATTTAATTTTATAAGATTATTAAAGCCTTTATAATAAAAGGCTCGAACATATTTATATGGTTTATATCAGTCTCATTAAATATCATAAAAGGGCGACTATGTTAAAGGTCACATGGGAGTGACCAAGCTATCAAAAAACTATTGAGAGCCATCACTCAAATTGGGATTTTGATTCATTTTATCAATGAGCTTATAATTTTTATTTCAGACTGTTGACCGCATATTTATAAGCTTTATGATTGTTTGTTATAATAGTGTTTTCTTTCATGAGACTTCAATGTATTATTAATTTTGAAAAAGTCATCAAATGACTTTTTAGAAAGGATGTTAGGGAAATTTCATTTGTTTTTCACTTTTCTTAGGGTTTGGAACCCTAGCCACCACCATGGAAATTTTTTTACTGATGTTACTCTGATTATTCCTTCTTGTTGAAGTGCTAAAGATAGAAGGTGAAGCTCACTGTATGAGCTATGATGTGTATGGTTTCTTAGTCTACTATTTTTCATTGGCTAAGGGCACAAACATGGAAGGAGATTCGATGGAATTTATTTTGCTGGGTTGGTAGAAGCTTCATGATAGGTTATCATGCTCTTGCTTCAGTTCCGTTCTTCATTAATAGGTATTATCTCTTTCATTTAGGAAAGTATTATAAGGTAGTTATTGTTACCTTCTGCTCAAATGTGAAAATAAAAAAAGGATTTGGTGGGCTCTGACAGGATATCATGGTTTGCATTTGGTTACTCTTTCTCCATTATCAAGTTTATGCAAATACTGTTTGATTTATTCAGAGCTGTGATCATTGTATTCATGATGATATGAAATTGGTTAGAATACTTGGCATTTTTTAGTAGTGGAATTTTATGTTTATATTTGGGGGGGTGAAGATGTTTTTGATAAAAAAAAGGTGCATTATTTGTTTTCCACTTGTCATTGTATTCAGGATTCTTGAATCTTAACAGTGATTGTATTATGCTTGAACTAAAAACCTTCAATGAAGGTAACTGACAAAATATCTGCATATTATGTAAAGATATAAAAACAGTGATTAATCATTGTTGTGGGTGAATACATTTTTGAAAAAGAGTTCGTACAAAAAGCTGAGTAATAAAACCTAGCAAATATGATGCAGAGAATATAAGATCTAATGTGTTTGGTATTTTTTAGATTCAAGTTGAATCTTCAGGATATTAGATCGATTAGAATGAGAGATACATGAGAGTTGTATTTGAAACAGAGAAATCCTCTGATATATTATTGTTTTGAGTTTTTGAATATGGGGTTGGTGCTCCTTGGAATGGGGGTTCCTAAATTTGTATGGGGTTGGTGCTCCTTGGAATGGGTGTTCCTAAATTTGTAAGGCGTTGGTGCTCCTAGAGTGGGTGCTCTAAAATTTTCTAGTAAGGCATTGTAAAAAGTGGTTTTTGAAGTTAAGCCAGTGAGGCATCATTTTCTAGAGTGGTTTTTCTATCCCAAGAGGGTTTTCCACTCGTCACATTATTTTTCTTGTGCTCTCATTTGTGGTTTCATTACTTTAAAGCTATATTGCTTCAAAATTGTAAGATCTTTGATTTTCTTATTTAAGTTCTTTAATG
The DNA here is from genome assembly GCA_007115665.2 of Sequoiadendron giganteum. NCBI lineage: Eukaryota > Viridiplantae > Streptophyta > Pinopsida > Cupressales > Cupressaceae > Sequoiadendron > Sequoiadendron giganteum. Next base: position 29,802,286 of record CM021102.1, read on the forward strand.
GTTGCATTCAATTCATGAATGTATTTAGCTTTTAAATATTTAAAGCATAAATTGATTAAGTTTTTATGTGAAAAAAGTTAAAATTTGTTTAAAACACTGATTCACCCCCCTCTCAGTGTTTTTTGACTCCAACACCACCATCTTCATCAACGATCTACATGCATCCACAATGGATTAATCTCCACCGTTGATCAAGCAATGTAGGAGGAAATTCTTTTTCCTTAACCAAGTCATGAAGTTGTTAAATTTCTTAACTCCTTGATCCGTTGATAAATATCTCTTTACTCCTTATCACACAATTGGTAAGTCGCTAAAAAATTGAAATTAAGAACCTCTAGTGATGCAGGGGCATCTAAAACATTCAGTTACAAAGGTTGTTGGTGATTTAGTAAAGTTCAGTATGATGAATAGCTCAGTATATAAAGGATGAGAAGTTGCAGATTAAAGGGTTTATTAACCAGTATATCTAGTTTATCCACCGAAAGTTTCAAAGGTTTGCATGAAGATTTGATCAAGCTATGAGTATCTATGTTTTGATAGTTGTTTAGTTGCTTTAGTTGGTGTTCCTGAAGGAAGTTGATGTGATTCTTGTAATCAAAGTTTTTGTGGATGTTTATAGATCATGATCTATCTGTGTTGTTGGTTCACATTGATTATTGTGCTCGCGATTGGTAATTTTCTTCTGGGAGATCATGTTTTCATGTTCTTGGTCGACCTGGTGATTGTAGCGTGTTGTGGATCTTTGAGAATAATGGTTTAGGGTTTTTTGTGTTTGAGGCATGTTGTTTTGGGTCCCTACCATGTTTGGGCTGAAATTTGGTTGATTCACATTGATAGTTGTTTATGGATTTGGTCCAACAATTTGTACCCATTTTATATTTTGTTGGGCCAACATGTAGTTGATGTTATCCTTAGATGTGGATATATATGATTGATTGTTTTGAGGATATTGATAAGGCAGGATGCAAGATGTGTGAGTTCTATGTACGAATAATGTTCTAATCTTTCAAGGGCATAAATAAAGTGTGAAGAAGACTAGTAATGAAGTACAGTGATGAGATGTTTTTATCCGGCAAGATGACAGAGCAAAGAAATCTTGGAGTAGAAGGAAGAAGTGATGGAATATTGTTATTAAATGAATTATTTGTAATTCCTGGGTTGTGGCCTAGCATATGTAAATCCTGAGTGGCATCTATAATGTTTTTTGAGAGCATAAATTAATGAGGAGTGAACTTTGAAGGCTGGATTTTTTTTTTCCCTTTGAGGGTTTTCCCAGGATAATTCTTGTGTCGCGTGTTCTTGCATATCTATTATCTTTATGTGGATTATCTGTTAGCTTCCATTACATATCAATAGGATCCGAGTTTTATTTATTTAAGCTATGAGGTGGGACATTGCCTCATCGGACCCTCCTACCTTGGACTGCATCAGTTTGTATAAGAGTTGGTTGTGAATCTATTGGTTGGTTGCAAATCTACTTCAGAGCAAGTTATAGAGTAGGTTGAAGAGCTAGTTGTGAATCTATTGCAAAATGGGGAAGATTGGGAAAATGATGAAGGAAAAAGAAAACCTGATATGTGAAAGGGATACCTTGGAGGAAGAATTGTGTGAACTTAGAAGCAAAAAATAATCTTGAGGCAACTTGTAGGGTAGGCTTGCTTAGACTACTGATAAGTTAGGCAGTGAAAGGCCTGCAAGTAGAACACCGAACTTAGAAGAACTTGATGCAGTTTTGCAGTGTGGACTTGAACAAACCACCGACCTTGAGGCAATTGCAAGTACTTTTTAAATTTAATTGATTGAAGAAAACATTGATCCTGAGGCATCTTGCAGAGAATGATTTCTCAAACCATTGACCATTGAGGCAGTGCAAGGGTTGCTGATATATCATCGAATCCAAATTACACTTGAGGTAGTTTTGTAGGGTGGACTTGAACAAACTGCTAACCTTGAGGGAGTTGCAAGTACCTGTGAATAGATCATCGATCCAATTCAAAGAGACAAAATTGATTTTGGCATAACTTATCCCAAAGTAAAGAGGATCACTTGTCAAATAACCCTGAGAGTTTGTTGTAGGGGCATCAAAAAGATTCAAAGAACATTCAGTTAAAGAGGTTGTTGATGATGCAGTAAAGTTCAATATGATGGCTAGATCAATATATTGAAGATGAGAAGTTGCGGATTAAAGGGTCCATTGACCAATATATCTAGTTTATCCACTTGAAGTTTTAGAGGTTCACATGAAGATTTGATCAAGTTATGAGTATCTGTGTTTTGACAGTTGTTTGGTTACTTTAGTTGGTGTTCCTAAAGGAAGTTGATGTGATTATTGTAATTTGAGTTGTTGTGGATGTTTCAGTGGTGATTCATGGATTTTTCTAGATTGTGATCTATTTGTGTTGCTGGTTTGCATTGATTATTGTGCTCGCGATTCATAATTTTCTTTTGGGAGTTCATGTTCTTATGTTCTTGGCCGACCTGGTGATTGTAGCATGTTGTGGATCTTCGAGACTAATTTTTTAAGGTGTTTCATGTTTGAGGCATGTTTTTTTGGGCCCCTGCCATGCTTGGGCTAACATTGGTTGATTTGCATTGATAATTGCTTATGGATTTGGTCCAATAGTTTGTACCCATTTTATATTTTGTTGGGCAAACATTTAGTTGATGTTATCCTTAGATGCAAATATATATGATCAATTATTTTGATGAGATTGACAAGGCAAGATGCAATATGTGTGAGTTCTATGTGCGAATAATGTTCTAATCTTTCGAGGGAAGAAATAAAGTGTGAAGAAGAGTAGTCATGAAGTACAATGATGAGATGTTTTGATCCGACAAGATCACAGAGTAGAGAAATCTTCAAGCAGAAGGAAGAAGTGATGGAAGATCGTTATTATATGAATTATTTGTAATTCTTGGGTTGCAGCCTAGCATCTATAAATCCTGAGTGGCATATATAATGTGTTTTGAGAACATATTATAATGAAGAGTGAACTTTGAAGGTTGGCTTTTTTTTCCCTTTGAGGGTTTTCCCAAGATAGTTATTGTGTCATGCATTCTTGCATATCTGTTATCTTTATGTGGATCATCTATTAGCTTCCATTGCATATCAATAGGATTTGAGTGTTAGTTGTTTAAGCTAGGAGGTGGGACAATCCCTCACCAAACCCTCCTACCTTGGACTACATTATCTAGTCAAAGTTTGTGAAATTTTGTAAACCCGCGACATGCAGACATATAGCTATTAGGATGTTGAAGAGACTCCAGGATGATTCTCATCGATACCATTCAATATTTCCAATAAATCCCTTCTTACAGCTTCAAGACACCACCAATCTAGGTGATGAGGTCAGTCACCAAAATGGGAAGATATACCTAAGTTATAACTTAAGATATCGAAAACCTATCACAAAAAATCAATGAAGAAATATAATGTTGTAACGAGCTCCACCATGACTGTAAACACATTAGGGTTTATCTATAAAGCTAGAATCACCTGAGAGTATAAATAAATCATTTCTAGGTGCATCCTTCACTTTTTGGACATGCAGAGCACATCACTGGAATTCTCTAGAAAAAACCATATCAAATTTGTTGCCTATTTACACCTTTGTCTTTTGGAATAACCCTCTACAACCTCATGTTAATATTGCATGAAAATAATGAAACATTTGCAAAAACATGCTTCTTTCATCACCATCATGTACCATAACTTCCAAAACCAAATCCACTACATCTCCATAAAATCTAGGCACACCACTGAACTATCATCATGCCAACATATCCCTTGCATGATCAATTCCACTTCCTTTGACATCAAAGATACTTTTGAAATCAATGAAACTTTCCATTAATTACATCATTCTCACTTGCATGAGCAACTCCATTTCATCTTTGATCCTCTTTCATCATGTTAGCAATCCTCCTTGCATGATTTTTCCTTATAATATCAATGACAACTATATGCCAACAATCTCCCCCTTTGTCATTGATGGAAAAAATTTAAATTCTCAATGATACCAATTAACCAATTCAAAATTTATACTAGTATCATCTTTAATTTCTCCTTCTATTGCTACTTTTTCCAATGCTCCTCTTTGAGCATTTGCATGAATTTTTCCCCCCTTCCACAGATACTTGAGAATTTGCATACATCATTCCCCTTTGACATCAATGGTAAAGGAATCACTCCCCCTAAAACAATTCTTTCCCTTTGACAAGCAGTGCAAAGGGTCTAGTTGTTCTCTAATATCTTCCTTTGACATTCCTTCTTCTTTGCTCATTCTTATGAGCATCTGCACAACTTTCTCTCTTATGCTCTACTTTGAGCATTTTCTCACTTCTTTCTCTCCCATGCTCAATTATTTTGAGAAATTTCTCATTCTTTCTCCTCTTTTTTTTATCTTAGCTCACCATATTGTTGCATCCTTCACTTCTTCTTAGCAATGGTAAAGGAACTTAGCTCCCCCTTTGACTGATACCAACTAAAGACATTTTTTTCTCTCATGCCAATTGTTGCATTCAACTTTTTTACTACAATGGAAAAACTATATGCTCCAGCTACCCTACACCAATTAACAATATTTGATGCCCTAATACTGATTATCATTTTGATACCATTTGTGAATGTGCTCACTTTATGTGATATACCAATTGATATCCTAGACTACAATGTATCAAGTATAACATTGATTTTATACCCATAGAATCTCCCCCTTAGAAATTGCTCCATTCCTCACTAGCTTCACTCCAGGGGCTCTGTACCAACTAACTTGTTCTAAACCAATTTGTAATGGTTTGATACTAGTTTAAAAGCAATTTACACAAAACAACTAACTTTTAGCCATAACTCTTCTTCTTGTAGGAAAGAAAAATTTCTCCTAATAGAGAAAACATTTTTTCCTTCAATAACTAATACAAATGGTTGATATCAATTTTTGCAGCTGACTATCCACCATCTGCTAATTTTCTTACACCTTGGCAAGTATTTCGAGGATCAAGAATGTGACCATAAATATGTAACCATCAATTCGTTAGTAATTTATAAAGCATGATTTACATAACTTGATCTCTCTCTCCATTTCCAGGGATGAATAAAATACCAATGAAGCTCCCCTTGGAATCATGCCCGATCACTACAAAATAATGATGTAAAGTAGAAACACCCACATTCGGTGCCTCTTGCTGAAATTTCATTCTCCACACCTTCTTAGGATTCTTCTATGTCTTGTTAGCCTTCTTACCAAGAATATGTGAACCATTATTCACTTTGGGAGAAGTATCTTTCCTTGCATGTCTTACCAGATCTAATCTATAGACTTTAGCTATGTGACCAAAGTTTTTTTCACTTGTAGCATATTACATACATATTCCTTATAGGAGAAAATTAATTTATATTTACATGTTTTGTGCTCTTTCTAAGTGCAGTCCTACAATCTCTAGCTCTATGACCATAATGATTACAAGAATAAAAATAACCATGAAAGTATGATGAGTACCTGGTCATAGAACTTCTCTAAGTAGGATGAGGTGGTATTCTTATATTTGGCTTCTTCATGTATCTCATCCTAGTAAATCCTCCTGAATTAGCTCTCATTATTTTTTTTCTTTTTCTTTGATGCCCTGGAATTGATTTCTCCATCTTCTTCTGATAATCAAAGATTGAACGTGTATTGTTCCTTTAGTTTGAACCATGTGTCCTTTCTTCTTTTCCTTTCTTCACTCCATCAGTTCCTTTTTTTGATCTTCCATTTCCAGAGGTACTTTCTCTGTAGAAACTTGTTTAGGCTTTACCTTCCTTAGAGTAACATCTTTATTCTTCTCTAAATCCGTCAAATAATCTTATTAAAGTAGGACTCTTCCCTTTCTGACAACTAAGGTCAGTCTTCACTCTTGGTCTTGACCTTTGTCTTGATGGCTTATGTGATCTGATCAACTCATATAACATCTTAGAGCCACCTTTCATCTTCAAGCCTTTATCAGTCTGCTCCTTCGCTTCTTCTGACTCCTTTCTTAGTGCAACTATCATTTCTTCAACCTTCATGCATTCATCTGATTTAGATTGTAGTTTGAATTTAACTACATCTTCTATTATATTTGATTCTTCCACTTGTGTGTTCAATTTGATCACTATTTGATTGGATTCTTCAAGACTCTTGGTTAGCTTATCAATCTCCTCTTGTGCATGCATTTTATATTCTTCATTTTATTTCTTCAGACTTTTGATTTCATCCAGAGCACAAATTAGTTTACCTTCTAGGCCACTTCTTCCTCTTCAGAAGACCTTTCAATTTATTCTTATGAACATTTAACTTCTTTACCAAGATCCATGAATGGATCACTTCCACGGGAACATCATCAAAGCTACCAAAAAAACTTGATAAAATATTTTATTTTCTTGTGTACAGACTATGTTCACTATCATATTCTTTCTCAAAGTTATCATTTTCATCAGGAGAGCATTTAGAAGTAAGAAAAATTATTCTACCAGACTTAAAACTTTTAGGGGGTAACTTACCTCTATGTTTTCTGGAGCCATTACTTGGTCTTTTGATGAATTCAACTTCCTCTTCATTAGAAATATCATATCCAAATTTAGATGCTTTTATCATCTCCCTTCTCTATGCAACATCTCTCATGGATGTGTTTGCAATCTTCTCATCTTTACTTGTCTTCAGATTTTCAGACTTGCCTCCATGTGTCTGAATCTTGGCCTACAATTTGTAATCATCACCTTCATACATCCTCCTTAACTCATCCCATGTATCATGTGCATTTTGATAGTGCATGACTTTGACAACCACCAATATTGACATCCCACTCAAAAGTGCAAACATTGCCTTAGCATTATCTTCCAAATAATTCTTTCCATTAGTATTAGTGGGAGTTGAGGCAAGGGCTTTGTATCCCTTCTCAATCAACATCCACACATCAAACCCCAATAGTTTCACATGTGTCTTTATTTCACTTCTCCAACACTTATAGTCTAATCCATCAAAGAGAAATACTTATTTTGTAGATGAGCCTTCGTGTCTAACCATTTTGTGTTCACTTAACCAAGATCTACCCAAGCCGATTAATCTTTTACTAGTAAACCTAGGCTTCTGATACCAATTTTTGGAACACAATGATCTACTAAGATGGGGGTGAATCACTAGATACTCAAAACTTTGAATCTCAAAACCTTTATGCAAATCACTTCCTTAAGTTACTTCAAATACCTAGTGTAGATTTTTTACTCAAATCTTACTGTGTAGATTGAAAAATAAAGATGCAAACATAAACATGAAAATAGACAAGCAACATATAGATGCCCAGAACACTAGATATACTTGGAAAACCTAGGATGGGAAAACCATGGTGACCAAGGCTTCTTGAGTCTACTTCTCAAATCCAATGTCACAATCCAAATCTCTGTGACAATGTTTTAGGGCCACACCTAATTTAGAAGCCACAACTTCAAGGATGCCACAACACCCTGGTTTAGGAGCCACAACTCCAAGGATACTACAATACCATAATTTAAGCCACAACTCAATACAATAAAAAACACAAGTATGCATAAGACTTGGTTCTACAAAACCTGATCATGGATCATTACATTCAATACATTGTTGTTGAAACTGCACTTTCAACAATACATCCCCTCTACTCTACACTCTCTCTTTTCCTCCTCTACACTTAGAACATTTTTTTTTCTTCCTACACTACACTCTCTCTCTCCGCCTCTACTGCTCACTCAGTAATAAATAACTCTCTTTGGCACCCTGTGCTCTCACTTTTTCATGCAGACTTACTATATCACACCACTCTCTCTATTTCTGCATTATACCCAACAAGATGTAACTCTATTCAGTGCTCCATACAACTAACTGCACACTTCTCTCTATTTGTGCACACTTATTTAGAACACTAACCTCAACAATGTCTAATTATCTTCATTCTCCACTAACCTGTTATCTCTACCTCAAGATTCTCTCTACCATCTAGATCTTCGTATATCTTATACTAGGGTTTCTATACTTGCTAGATTCACCAGCAAGTTTCCTCTAACTTGAGACACACACCACTATCTAGCTCATGATTAATTCATCTGATAGGTTTTATCAGATATCACCATATCTCTACATCGAGCCACATAGCATTTAGCTCTATTGTAGAGAATTTTCCATTGTTTTATTCATCAAACCCTAAGAATCTGATTATGCATTCAATGCATTCTTCTATCCATTCGATCTGATCTAATCTTGATCACCTCTACAATCTATTCCATGGCCTTGAAGATCAAATATTCGTTTACATTGGTTGCATGTGCATATGGACCAATTAATTTTTTCTTTTATGTCAGTTACTAGTCATAACCCTGTTCACATGGACTAGACCATTGTAGATATTCAAGTTTGAATAATGGTTGTTGATATTCTCTTTCATGCCATGATCCTACAATCCTTTGTTCATCTCGACACCTTTAAAACATAGTCGTTCGATCAACTACTATTAGACTATCGCCATTCCTTTAAACTCTGATCATTAGATGAGTGATCATTCAAATCACCGTCATTGATCTTAGGGGTATTCATCATGTTGCACATCACCATCAGATCAATCACCTTTAATCATGCACCATCGATCTCCACTAACTGATGATAACCATTGGATCTCATGCCTTTCAATCTATTTGTTCGATCTCCTTCAATCACCACTTGCCATAGTCAAGTTCCACCATGACACACATCCAAAGTCTTCAATCCCTGTTAGCTTAGACCATGGGCCCACACAAACCTTGTGGGGTCTATGGGCTACTGCCATTTTTCATCCACATCATCAACACCTAATTCACAACATTGATGTGAATTAGCATATCGAGCAATTGATCTTTGCAAATTGTTGGCCTACATCATGATCCACCATCATCGACATCCTATCGAGTCCCACCAGATACATTGCGGGCACCATCAAATCTTCCTCGTTCAATCTTCATTGTTCCCTGCTAGCCCCATGAGTCTTTATTGGGTCCCACCGAATTCTCAATGAGGTATGCGGGATGTTTTTCGTGTATAGAAAGTATTCTAGAAAAGGGGGAGATTGATGGTTCAAAATTATTGTGTTGCCTTTGATATTTTTTCACATCATACATGTTTCCATCAACAAAAAAGGGGGAGATTGTTGCAAGTATGAAGGTTTTTTCATTGATTTCAACTGGTTGATGTTGTCATTGATGTCAACTAGTTGTTGTTTTCATTAATGTCAACTATGTGTATGGAGTTTTTTATTGGCTATATCTGTTGAGGATATTGAGATAATTGTAATAAAGAAGGTCTACAGGAATCTAGTCTATGCTCCAAGATGTGCTCCAAGATATACTTCATGTTGCTCCTATGCTTGTGAGTTCCTAGAATATTATGCATGATTTTTGGTAGTTGTTGTATCCAAAGTTTTTTCTTTTGGATCATTGTATAGTGCAAGATATTTTCACTAGTATGTGAACTATGCTTTTCAATGTGTCTTCCTATGGTCTAGGAGAAATGTAGTTGCTCTAGATTTCTCTAAATTTTCATTTCATGACTTGTGGTTCTAAGAATAAGTTGATGAGGTCATGTCCAAGTGAATTTTTTTGTTTGGAAATATTGGACCAAGTTAAGGATGCATGTGCTTAATTTTTTTATGTTTTCTACACTAGTTTTGGCAAACCTTGTGTTAAACACTACTTACAAATTTCATGGAAACATGTTCAGGAATGTTGGGACTCATTGAGGTCCTCATTAAGTATATGTTTGGGTTTCCCTCATTCTAATTCCACCATTTAATGTTTTGGCACCAACCCAATTTGAATTTGTAAATGAAAAATGTGTATGGTCGACCTTGTATGTGTTTCAAGGTTGAATATGGTATAAATACAAGTTGATATTTTGGTGAATAGAAATATAGATGTGAGATATATGCAAGATATGTATGTGAGATGTGAATTTGAGCATAGTAGTGTGAATTTCATGTTAGGGTTATGAAGGCAGTGAGCTAAAGGCATCTGACATCTTTCATGTAAGACTGTGGAAGTGTGTGAGAAATTATGGTGGAATCTCCATTACATTGAGATAGTTCTCTCTATTTAACAATCTTCTTCTCTCTACTTTATAATTTTGTGGTAGTGAGCCCTCCGGGCAGTGATCCCTTATTTGATAGTGTCATGTCTTGGTAGTGAGCCTTTGTATTCGGTTTTGGAATTCTTTATATTGTGAGCTAATCCTCACCATGGTTTTTCCCTCATTGGGTTTTCCACATAAATTTGGTGTTGTTGTGTGTATGGTTTTACTATTTCTGGATTCTATTTCTTCACTTAATGATTAATCACACTAGCAGCTTAAAGGTTATATTCAAATTCTTGTAAATCTAACTTAAGTTGAGGGTTTTGAAGTTTAAACATTACTACAACTGATTCACCCCCTCTCAGTTGTCTTGCTCAATACATATTTTTGTATATATGAATGTATGCTTGTATGTATGTACATATGTATTTTTTTTGTATTTTTTGTGGCATCCATTTCCTTAGAGAGAGTATTCACAACTAGGAGGGATCCCAAAGTGGCTTTAAAAAGTGTCAAATTTATACACAAAAATGGTCAACTTGAAGCTCTAAAGTATAGCGTTTAGGGTATTAGGCTGAGGCTTTAGGGTATAGGGATGAGGTTTCAGGGTGTAGGGTTTAAGGCTTAAGGTATAGGGTTGAGGGTATAGCTCGTTAAGTGTATAGGGTATAGGGATTAGGGTTTAGGATATTCGATATAGGGTTGAGGGTAAATTAAGGTACAAGGTTAAATGTAAGGTTTAGGGTTTAAGTATGAGGTTAAGGGTTGAGGGATTATGATTAAGGGATAATGTTCAAGGTTGAGGGTATAAGGTTAATTTTATAGGCTATAGGAATTAGTGTTAAGGATATTGGGTATAGGGTTTAGGGTATGGGGTTAAGGGTTAAGAGTGTAGGGTTTAGGGTTTAAGTATAGGGTTGAGGGACAATGTTCAAGGTTTAGGGTATAAGGTTGAGGGTATAGGGATGAGGGTTAAGTGTGTAAGGTTTATGGTTTAAGGTATAGGGTTGAGGGTTGAGGGATAGTGTTCAAGGATGGGGACATAGGGTTAAGTGTATAGGTTATAAGGATTGAGGGTATAAGGCACAAGGTGAAGGGTTGAGATTTTATGGTTTAGGGTTTAAGTTTAGTGTTGAGGGTCAATGTTCATGGTTTAACATATAAGGTTGAGGTTATAGGGTATAGGTATGAGGGTTGAGGGTGTAGGGTTTAATTATATGATTGAGGGTGTAGGGTATAGGTTTGAGTGCTTAGGGTTTAGTGTTGATGGATAATGATCAAGGTTGAGTATAAGATTATGTGTTTAGGGTATATGGATTAGGTTAAATATGATATTGGATATAGGGTTTAGGGTGTAGATTTTACGGTTTAAGTATAGTGTTGAGGGTTGAGGGATAATTTTTAAGGTTTAGGGTATAAGAGTGAGGTTATAGGGTATAGGGATGAGGGTTGAGGGTGTAGAGTTTAGGTTTTAAGGTATAGGGTTGAGTTTTGAGGGATTAGGGATTAAGTATAGGGTTGAGGGTTTACAATTCAGTGATAATGTTCAACCCATTATGTTTATAAGATTAAGTGTTTAGGGTATAGGGATTAGAGTTCAGGACTATGGGTTTGGGGTTTAGGGTATGGTTAGAGGGAATAACGCATAGGGTTAAGGGTTGAGAGTGTATTGTTTAGGTTTTAGGTATAGGGTTGAGGGATAATGTTCAAGGTTTAGGCTATAAGGTTGAGGGTATAGGGATGAGGGTCGAGGGTCGAGGGTGTAGGGTTTAGGGTTTAATGTATAGGATTGAGGGTTGAGGAATTAGGGTTTATGATTGAGGGATAATGTTCAGCATGTTGAGTGTATAAGATTAAGTGTTTAGGGTATAGGTATTATGGTTTAGTATATTGGGTATATGGTATAGATTTGATGGATAGAGTTGATAAGGCATAGGTTGAAGGGTTGAGAGTGTATGGTTCAAGGTTTTTTAGTTTATAAAAATGTATCCCTTTACATTTTCACACTTTGTTTGGGTCCTACTAATTAAAATGGACTTAATAATACCTTAATGTAGTTTTAAAAAATGTATCTCTTTACATTTTCATACTTTTTTGGGCCCTCTTAATTAATATTGGACTTAATTATGACTTAATAAGCCCTATTTTTCATTAACAAGACTGATAAATTACATTTTTCGAAGGGGAAACCCAACAATAATTAATTCCAACACATAATACTTTACCTTAAGCAATTTGTGTTCTAGGAATAGGGACTTGGGACCCATTCACCCATGGGAAAATGAGTCCTACCTAGGCCTTTGAACCTAAATTTAAAATATGTTTTTGGTGGCATTTTAAGGTCTCCAAATCCATATTTCAATGTCATCTTGTGATATTTAAATTTCAGGAAATTAAGGATACATTCCTATTAATACATAATTATTTTATCAAATCAACTAGAAGTTTTTGAGAGCAATTTCACAAGAGAAAATTTTATGATCAAAGGTATTCAAGATTAGATTTATCAATCATTTTTTTGTAGTATTCAAGATCCAATCATCGTGCCAAAATCTTCTTAAATCATGCATGTTTCTAGATCTTACATTGTGATGTAGGTTTCAAGATCAAGTTAAAACATTCAAAGCATTATTTCAAGTATCAAGATCCACATCCATTGAAGCCATTTCATGCAAGTTGCAGACCCTCCAATATATCCATTACAAATGTTTCTACAACTTGGCTTTTTGAGTGCTAACATAACATTGTTCATTCATCATTCCTTCTTTCCTACTTTATTTCATTTCAAGGTTTGATTACCAAAATGGGGTTTGACCAAGGCAAACCCCCATTCACAAAAAAATATAGTTTTTCTCTCTTGTGTTTTTGTTGTAGATTTAGGTTGAAGAAGGATTGAAATATTGGAAAATTTGTCAAAATTGCAAAAGTTCTCAAAGTTTTCAAATCATAGAATCTAATCTATAGATCTGATTTCTGACTTTCTAACATTGGAACTTGGAAAAATCAGAAGCAATAGATCAGCATCAAAGGCTCCTAAAAGTTGTTGAAAATCCTTAACAAAAGACCCATTTTCCAATAGACGAATGAGTCATAAATAGCCTCCTAAAAGTGACTTTTGGTGACTGGTAAACATCATTTTCCCCTTCTCATATTTGCAATTAGCTTTTTGTTTCTATCAATATTGAGGTTTATCTTGTTTTTCAAGTTTGAATTGGCATATTAAGTTGATTTTCTATTTTTAGTTTTTCTCCCAAAAGTCTTGTTTGAACTTGACCCTCATCCTCAAGCATAAGGAAATCAATAGATTCTCACATTGAGTTGATTCACCTAAGGTTTTTTAGTCAATTATTTTTGGGGATCTCATTTCCTAATGAAATATAGTGAGAAATAGGTCCATCATACCCCCTTTGTTATTAATCCATTTTTGACATAACCTATTTTTCTTTGTTTCATTTTGGTGAAACTGAATTTTGAGCATCATAAATTTCTAATTTTGGAGTCCATTTCAACCCTAGATCTAGGAATTGCATTACTTTGCATTGAATTCCATTGATTTGCATCTCATTTAGGGTTGTTTACTTATATTAGTTTGCATCTCATTTAGGGTTTTAGGTTTGCATTTTTGCATTCTTTAAAATCTAGAAATTTTTAAAGTTTCAATCATTTTGTATAGTGTTTACATGACATTGCATGATCAATAATTTACATCACAAAATAGAATCAAACTTGCATACCAAATTAGGTATTTTTTCTTGTCATTTAGCATCACTTTTCACTTGCATTTAGACCTAATTTTCAATAAATTTGAAACTGTAACCACCTATTTGAAATGAGAATCTTAAAGAATAAAAATCAACTCATAAACCTATAAATTAATTTTTAAAAACCCTAAATAAAGACCCATTCACCCATGGGTGAATGAGTCCTTGATCAAGGATTTTTCCATATTTTTGAGCATCAAAAACACTATATCTACATTGTGTATTCCTGCATTCAGTTTGTTGTTTCAGTTTCCAGAATTTTTATTTTCTGAAATCATTTACATTATGGTTAATTTGTGAAATTCAGTGCATTGTTTGAATTTAAATTTGTATTTAAAAAAGACATCATTTTTATGTTTTTACATTGCATAATCAGTAAATTATCTTGCTTCAAATCTAAAAAATTATAATCTTTTTTCATTTCAATTCATTCTTTATAATGGACATGTGTACTAGTAATATATGGAAGTCCTTAACATCTTTGGTTGATGTCTCAAATTGCATGTTTGGTAATGATCCTAATGCAATTGATCCTAATCATGCTCAACCAACCCTTAATGAATGTCCTTGTGAAGTTGAAATCTTAGGTGAAGATGATGAAAGCATGCATAATTTCATACATAATTGCCTTGAAAACCTTTATAAAAATGCATCATTTTACCCCTCCATGCAACAACAAAACCTCCTTTTATTCCACCACTAGAGATCTTTTGTCTTTTACATCTTGAGATTGAATCACAAACCAAACCTAAACTTCTAGCCATGAGTGAACCTAGTCTCTCTAACCAATTGCACACCCATCCATCTTATGTTAATAAATTTACCAACACACTCATCAACCTAGAAGAGACTTATGGCCAAGGTTTTAAGATCTTATCTAAGAAAGGATGCGACACAACAAATGAACATGAGATTCACAAGTCGCTAGATAAAATCCCAATTGAAGATACTAAAGGATTAGGATATCAAGATCCTCCTCCTTCAAATCCATTTCAATAATTTGCTCAAAAAAGTAAGAAATTCGAGCCTTATAAAGTCAAAGAATTGTCATTCCTACACACTAAAACATAAATTGAACCAAATGAGACAACTTATCCATATAGGATGGATTAAATTGCCACCTATCAATAGAAGCAAGAAAGGTAAGAGTACACACATGAATTATTATGCATATCATAGAAATCTTGGGCATCTTACTGATGAGTGTCATGATTAAAAGAGGATTATTGATGAATATGAATTTGAATAAAGATAATACCTTAAATAATTCACTTTTATCCTTGCCATGTGATAGTTGTAGGATCATAACATACTAAATATTACATATTTTACATTTATTGTAATCATTTTCTTTATTTCAAGGAGCTCATTTCACCACTTATCTTGGCTCATCCTTGTCCTAGTTTGGCACTTAGTGTTATCCCTTTAGCTATTTTCCTACCTTCTACATATGATGAACAAGATTGGGATGCAAACAACCTTCTATAGGTTGACTTGCATGTGCCTTACTAGTCTTGTCTTTGTTTTTTATTTTCATGTTCTTTGTGTGATTGTATGTGCATAATTTGATCCCTCATACTATTCTGTTTGGATTTCCTTTATGTTCATTCCTCTATTTGTACTTACATTCTTCTATATGTCGTAAAAATTTATCTTTTCTTTTGTCTTGTGTTTTCATTTTGGGGATGATGCAAGGAATCAATACATTTAGGTCTCCTCCATGTTGACCCAAAATCTATTCTTTGTCTTCGATCTCTAAGTGTCATTCTTCTAGTTCTACAAGTATTTGGGGAATGATTATGTTTCCAAGATCTATAATATCATTGTAGCAAATAAATATGTTGACCCTAAATTTGTGGATCACTTATGTGTTTGGGATTTTATTTGGGGGTAACCCCTTTTCATGGCATAGCTTCATTTGGAAACATATGCTTGACATAGGGCTTTCCAAGTAAACTCTCATGTCTTGTTTAGCATTTAGCATTTTATACTTTAAATTAATTTCTCAAAGCATGGTGTTTATAAATTTATTTAAAGTGGGGGTAAACATTGGCATTATCATTTTGATAATTTTTTACTATACCTTATGTTTTATAGTGTTGTCTTCTTACTTCACGTGATGTGTCTTCTTCTTAGTGTTGTCATTTGGTTTGATTTCCTCCAAGAGTGTGACCTTTCTTGGAAGACAACATTGTAGTTAGTGGTGATGCTATGCATTTCATTCCCTAAGTTGTGAATCTTTTATCCTAAACTTGTCCTCTCTTGGAGACATTAGGCACAATGTTCCCTAGGATGAGACCTTACATGAAGTAATAAAAAATCCATTGAACATGTCTTATCCTATTTTTATTTTGTTCATAAGTGTTTAGAATAACACAACTTTCTAACCTTGTGAAGCTCAAAGTTACAACCTTTTTCATGGCCACCTAGCATAACACACCTTTCTTTCTTGTGGGGCTATGTTTGTTCATAAGTGTTTAGCATAATGTAGCTTGCTAAGCTTTAGGAACCTTGAAGTTCATATTATGTGGCACCTTATTAAATTTATTAGGAGGCATAACTTTGGTATGGTTATGGGAGCCTAATAATATTCTCTCATTGGCCACTTATGGGGGATCACCTAGTGGACAAAATATTTCACTAGCCCCTATGAGTGTGCATTCTTGTTTGCATAGTGGACATCGGGTTTCACTTGTAAATTTTTTTAGACAAATAGTTGAGGCTTGATCCACATTGAGTTGTACAAATACTCGAGGCTTGATCCACCCTTTTTTTTCTTTTCTTGATTTTTTTGAGTCTTTAACATTGTATGATTGAGTATCTCATAAAGTGGGGGCTAAATTTAGTGTAGAAAAATGTATCCCTTTACAATTTCACACTTTTTGGGGACCTCCTAATTAAAATGGACTTAATAATGCCTTAAAGTAGTGTTGAAAAAAGTATCCCTTTAAATTTTCACACTTGTTTGGTCTATCTTATTCAAAATTGGACTTAATTATGACTTAATAAGCCCTATTTTTCATTTATTAGACTACTAAATTACATTTTATAAAGGGGAAACCCAATAATAATTAATTCCAACACATAACAGTTTACCTTGAGCAATGTGTGTTCCAGGAAAAGGGGCCTATGACCCATTCACCCATGGGTGAATGGGTCCTCCCTAGGCCTTTGAACCTAAATTTAAAATATGTTTTTGGTGGTATTTTAAGGTCCCTGAATCCATATTTTAATGTTGGCTTGTGATATTTTAATTTTGTAAGATTAAGGATACATACTTATAAATACATGGTTATTTTATCAAATCAACTAGAAGTTTTTGAGATAAATTCCACAAGAGAAAAATGTATGATCAAAGGTATTCAAGAGCAGATTTATCAAGAATTTTGTTGTAGCATTCAAGATCCAATCATCATGTCAAAGTCTTCTTGCATCATGCATGTTTTTGGAGCTAACATTGTGATGTAGGTTTCAAGATCAATTTCAAGCATTCAAAGAATTATTTCAATATCAAGATCCACATCCATTGAAGCCATTTCATGCAAGTTTCAAACCCTCCAAGATCTCCATTACCAAGGTTTCTACAACGGTTAGTTGAGTGGTAACATAGAATTGGTCATTCATCATTCGTTCGTTCATTTTTTATTTTATTTCAAGGTTTGATTACCAGAACAAAGTTTGACCAAGGAAAATCCCCATTCACCAAAAGAAAACAAAAATCTCTCTTGTGTTTGTGTTGTACATTTAGGTTGAAGAAGGATTGAATACCTCTTGAAGTGCAAGATTGGAAAAGTTGTTAAAGTTGCAAAAGTTATCAAAGTTGTCCAATCATAAAATCTAACCTAGAAAAATGTATCCGTTTACACTTTCACATTTTGTTTGGGGCCTCCTAATTAAAATGGACTTAATATTTCCTTAATGTAGTGTTGAAAAATGTATCCCTTGAAATTTTCTCATTTGTTTGGGCCCTCTTATTCAAAATTGGACTTAATAATGACTTAATAAGCCTTATTTTACATTTATAAGAGTATTAAATTACATTTTATGAAGGGCAAATCCAATAATAATTAATGCCGACACATAACACTTTACCTTGAGCAATGTGTGTTCCAAGAATAGGGACTTGGGACCCATTCTCCCATGGGCGAATGGGTCCTCCCTGGGCCTTTGAACCTAAATTTATAATATGTTTTTGGTGGTATTTTAAGGTCCCTGAATCCATATTTCAATGGTGGCTTGTGATATTTGAATTTTGTAAAATTAAGGGTACATACTTATAAATATACAAGGTTATTTTATCAAATCAACTAGAAGTTTTTGAGAGCAATTTCACAAGAGAAAAATTTATGATCAAAGGCATTCAAGAGAATATTTATCAAGAATTTTTTTGTAGCATTCAAGATCTAATCATTATGATGCAAGTTTCAAGATCAAGTTCAAGAATTCAAAGCATTATTCCAATATCAAGATCCACATCCATTGAGGCCATTTGATGCAAGTTGTAGACCCCCCAAGATCTCCATTACAAAGGTTTCTACAAGGGTTTGTTGAGTGGTAACATAGCATATTTCTTTCATGCTTTATTTTATTTCAAGGTTTGATTACCAAAATGGGGTTTGACCAAGGAAAACCCCCATTCAGGGTATGTGCAAGATCACGATGGGCCAAAAAGGGGCGATATGTAAGTGATATCATGGCACATGTGGCTGACAACTTTTTTTTTAACCCGAAATTGATGAAACGAAAAGGGTTTTTAAATGAGATTCTCGGATTTCCACCAATATAAATTATGCTTTACTTTGAATTTAATAAATAATTATTATTTATTTTCTATTTGAATTGTGATTAAAGTCCTGATTGATAAGCTGATTGAAAAACATCTATAGCTTTCAAACGGTATCATATTTTTTGAATCTCAAACATGCATCACATTCTATGATTTGCGTACTATAGGTTAAAAAAAATAAAAACTGAATTTCATGAAGTTTTAACCAAGTTAAGGTGATTAGACATCTGAGTTTTTTATATTTTTTAAAAATTTGTAATAAAAAAATCATAATTAATTATTTACTTGGAAACAAATGACAAAACAACATGCATCACATTGGGACATGAGTCCTATACTTATATATAAATTATAACAATCTTTTTTTATCTTTTTATTGTGGTTAGGGTGGTCAGACAAACACCTACTTCTTATTTTTTCCCTAAAATTTAAGTACTACTACATTCAAATTTCAAATTTTCACCAAATAGATTTTTTTTTTTTTTTAAACCTAGTAGTTTAGAAACTACATTCAATTTTCTATATATTCTATTCTTACATTATTTTGAAATAATATAGATAACTTATTGAAATTTTTACGTCAAGTTGCCTAACTTTGATTTTTTGAATTTTCATCACCAAGTAAGGGCCTATTTTTTTCATGATGATCCTACACATGCCCTTCACCAAAAGAAAACAATTTTTATCTCTTGTGTTTGTGTTACAAATTTAGGTTGAAGAAGTATTGAAGACCTCTTGAAATGCAAGATTGGAAAAGTTGTCAAAGTTTTCAAATCATAAAATCTAACCTACAAATCTGATTTCTAACTTTCCAACATTGAAACCTAGACAAATCAGTAGCTACAAATCAACATCAGAGGCTCCCAATTTTTTTTTAAAAACCTTGACAAAAGACCCATTCACCCATGGGCGAATGAGTCCTAGAAAACCTCCTAAAAGTGAATTTTGGTGACTGGTAAACATCATTCTAGCCTTCTCAGATCTGTCATTAGTTATTCATTTTTGTTAATATTGAGCTTTATCTTGTTGTTGCAAGTTTGAATTGGCATAATTAGGTTAATTTTCTATTTTTATTTTTTCTCCTTAAAGTGTTGTTTGAACTTGACCCCCATCCTCAAGCATAAGGAAATCAATACATTCTCACATTGAGTTGATTTACCTAAGGGTTGTTAGTCAATTATTTTTGGGGATATCATTTCCTAATGAAATATAGTGAGAAATAGGTCCATCATACCCCCTTTGTTATCAACCATTTTTGGAATAACCTAATTTTTCTATGTTTCAGGTTTAAGTAGAGTTGAGGGACAATATTTAGGGCTCAAGGTATAAGGGAGAGGGTATAAGGTATTTGGATGAGGGAAATAATTTTAGGGTTTAGGTTTTAAAATTATAGGATTGAGGGTTTATGGGTGAGGGATAATGTTCAACTCATTGAGTTTATAAGATTAAGTGTGCAAGGGATATTGGGTTTAGGATTTATGGTATTTATTGAGGGTATAAGGCATGATGTGAAAACATTTAGAGTGTATGATTTAGGGTTAAAGTATAAGGTTGAGGGATAATATTCAAGGTTTAGGGTATAGGGATGCAAGTTGAGGTTGTAGGGTTCAAGGTTTAAGATATAGGGTTGAGGGTTGAGGGTTGAGGGTTGAGGGATTAGGAATTAAGTATAGGGTTGAGGGTATAGGTTATAGGGTATAGGTTTGAGGGTTTACAACTGAGGGATAATGTTTAGGGTTCAGTGCTTAAGGTATAGGGTCAAGGGTTGAGGGTGTAGAGTTTAGGGTTTAAGGTATAGGGTTGAGAGTCGAGGGATAAGGGCTTAAGTATAGGGTTGAGGGTTTATATTTGAGGGATTAAGCATCAGGTTTAAGTGTGGAGTTGAGGGACAATACTTATTATTTAGGGTATAAGGGTGATGGTATAGGGTATAGGGATGAGGGTTGAGGTTGTAGGGTCTAGGGTTTAAGGTATAGGCTTGAGGGATTGAGTGTATAAGGTGTAGGGTGAAGGGTTGAGAGTGTGTGGTTTAGGGTTTAATTATAGTGTTGAGAGACAATGTTCAAGGCTTAGGGTATAAGGTTGAAGGTATAAGGAATAGGGATGAGGGTTGAGGGTTGAGGGTGTAGTGTTTAGGGTTTAAGGTATAGGGTTTATGGTTGATGGATTAGAGCCTAAGTATACAATTGAGGGTATAGGTTATAGGGTAGAGGATTGAGGGTTTATGGTTGAGGGATAAAGTATTGGGCTTAAGTATAGGGTCAAGGGACAATATTTAGGGTTTAGGTTATATGGGTGAGGGTATAGGGTATAGGGATGAGGGTTGAGGTTGTAGGGTTTAGGGTTCAAGGTATAGGGTATAAGGTTGAGGTATTAAGGATATAAGCCATAGGATAAAGGGTTGTAGGGTTTAATTATAGTGTTGAGAGATAATGTTTAGGGTTTAGTGTATGAAGCTGAGGATATAATGCCTAGGGATGAGGGTTGACTGTGTAGGGTTTAGGTTTTAATGTATAAGGTTGAGAGTTGAGGGATTAGGGTTTAAGTGTAGGGTTGAATATATGGGGTTGAGGGTTGAGGGTTGACATTTACAATTGAGAGATAATGTTCAAGGTTGAGTGTCTAAGGTTAAGTGTATAGTGTACAACGGTTAAGGTTTAAGATATTGGGTATAGGGTTTAGGGTATGAATTGAGAGTATAAGGCATAAGGTGAAGGGTTGAGAGTTTATGGTTTAGGATCTGATTATAATGAAATATTTAGGGTTTAGGGTATAAGGGTGAGGGTATAGGGTATAGGGATGAGGGTTAAGGTTGTAGGGTTTAGGGTATACGGTATAAGGGTGAGGGTAAAGGGTATAGGGATGAGGGTTGAGGCTTTAGCTTGGTTTAGGGTTTAAGGTATAATGTATAAGGGTGAGGGTACAATGTATAGGGATGAGGATTGAGGTTGTATGGTTTTAGGTATAGGGTTATGGGATTGAGGATATAAGGCATAGGATGAAGGGTTGAGAGTGTATGTTTTAAGGTTTAAGTATAGTGTTGACGGACAATGTTTAGGGTTTAGGGTATAAGATTGAGGGTATAAGGTATATGGATGAGGGTTGAGGGTGTAGGGTTTAAGGTATAGGGTTGAGGGTTACGAGATTACGACTTAAGTTTAAGGTTGAGAGTATAGGGTATAGGATTGAGGGTTGAGGGTTGGCGGTTTATGGTTGAGGGACAATTTTCATCCCATTGAGTGTATAAGACTAAGTGTGTAGGGTATAGGGTTTAGGGTATATGTTTAGGGTTGAAGTTATATGGTTAAGGATTGAGAGCGTATGGTATAGGTTTTAAGTATAAGGTTGAGAGTCAATGTTCAAGGTTTAGGCTATAAGTTGTAGGGTATAGCGTATATGGATGAGGGTTGATGTTGTAGGGTTTAGGGTTTAAGGTACAAGGTTGAGGGTTGAGGGATAATGTTCAACCCTTTGAGTGTATAAGATTAAGTGTGTAGGGTATAGGTATTATGGTTTAGTATATTGGTTATATGGTATAGGTTTGATGGATTGAGGTTATCAGGCATAGGGTGAAGGGTTGAGAGTGTAGGGTTGAGGGATAATATTCAGGCTTTAGGGTATAAAGGTAAGGGTATAGGGTATAGGGATGAAGTTTGAGGTTGTAGGGTTTAGGGCTTAAGGTATAGGGTTGAGGTTTGAGGGTTGATAGTTGATGAATAATATTCAAGGTTGAGTGTCTAAGGTATAGAGTTAAGATTCTAGGGTGTAGGGTTTAGTGTTTAAGGTATAGGGTTGAGGGTTGAGGGTTATGGGTTTATAGTGTAGGGATTAAGTATTGGGTTTAGGTATAGGGTTGAGGGACAATATTCAAGGTATAAGGGTGGAGTTGTAGGGTTTAAGGTTTAAGGTTTAAGGTTTTGGGATTGAGGGAGGGTGAAGGGTTGAGAGTGTATGGTTTAGGGTTTGCGTATAGGGTTGAGGGATAATATTCAGGGTTTAGGGTATAAGGGTGAGGTTATAGGGTATAGGGATGAGGATTGAGGTTTTAGGGTTTAGGGTTTAAGGTATAGGGTTGAGGGTTGAGGGATCAATGCCTAATTATGGGGTATAGGATTGTGGGTTTACAATTGAGTGATAATGTGCATGGTTAAGTGTGTAAGGTTAAGTGTACAGTGTTGAGGATGTAGGGTTTAGGGATTAAGGTATAGGGTTGATGGTTGAGGGATCATAGCTTAGGTATTGGGTTGAGGGTTGAGGATTTATAATTGACAAATAATGTTCATGGTTTTGTTTCCAAGGTTAAGTTTATAGGTTATAGGGATAAGGGTTTAATATATTTGGTATAGGGTTTAGGGTATGGATTGAGGGTATAAGGCATAGGTTGAAGGGTTGATAGTCTATTATTTAGGGTTTAAGTATAGGTCTCAGGGATTATATTTAGGGTTTAGGGTATAAGGGTAAGGGCATAGGGTATAGGGATGAGGGTTAAGATTTTAGGGTTTATGGTTTAAGTTATAGGGTTGAGGGTTGAGGAATTAGGGCTTAAGTATAGGGTTGAGGGTTTAGGGTGTATGGTTTAGGGTTTAAGGTATATGGTTGAGGAGTTAGGGTTGAGGGTTTAATGTATAGGTTTGAGGGTATAGGGATGTTGCATTGAATTTAAATACACACACAAAGGGTCATGTCATGTACAATGACATATATGACATATAACAAGGGAATTGTGGTGAAATTTCGTATCACACACAAAAAAAGACATACATAACACTTACAAGATTTCATCATTGCTTGAAGAAATGTCTCATAGACATATCTCAACCCAACCCCTTTCACACACGATAATTTTCAAGTAGCCTTAAAAAAATCATCAAATTAAAAATGTGAGTGTTCTTTGAGCACACTTATGATATAACACAATCTTTGTAGACTTCTAAAAATGGTAAAAAAGGAAAGACACCTATGATCCAAGCCCACATTCTTTTTAATCTCCTTCTTATGCATTTTATTCAACAAAAAATGTTTTTTCATGCTATTGGGGAAAGCACATGTAGTTAAATTACACATTCCACCATCTTTCTCTGATTTTCAACTTAGGAAGGAGGGAATAACCAAGTTTCTACATCAAATTTAATTACATGAACTCAAATTTTCATGTTTGAGTGTTGAAATGTTAATTATGATATTATTGTTATAATTTCATATTATATATTGGTTAATTCTATAGGTTTTAGTAATTATAATAGAGTTATATATAATTGAATTTTTAAAAGGAAGCAACTTTGTGAAAAGCTCAAATTATTGAGGAGTTGGATGCAAGAAGAAAAACAAACTACACATAATTGGGTAGTTCCTCAAATTGAATCTTGGATTTTAAGGTATGACAAGTCTTTATACACGTGATTTATATTTTCCTTCATTTTCTTATGTTTCTTTATCACATCTTATCATACATTCTTAATATAATGTTTTGATTTTGTTATCGCATTGATTTTGGGATTAGATTTTGTTTATTCAAAATTATGAGTGGGAAAATAATAATCATTCATATTATAACTATTTTATTAAGTTAAAATTTTCAATCAACTACATCAAAATAATCATATTGATTTTATTCTTCCATGCAATCATAATTAAATATGTCATATTAATAAACCTTATATTTATACTACTCAACATACCCTTCCTTAGAAGATAAATTTTCATCCTTATTGAGAGGGTATTTTCATATTCAAATGAAACAAATTTAGATAAAATAAACTCAATGTATATTATATTTTATTGTATTTTAACTCTACATAACTCATTGAGAAAATTAAAATGTTGGAAAATAATGGACTTTCAAATATTGATATTCCATGAAATTATATTATAAATACACATCAAAGAGTTTATCCTCGTCTCTTCCACCAATAGGTATATCACTCCTTTATATCTCATAACCAATCATTCACACTTTATTGATGATTTTAGTTATAGAATCAACTAAATATTTAGAAGTATACAACTATCAATTTCTGACTTTTATATCATGGTCACAACTAGTTAGATATAGCAAAGACCACCCTTCTTAAACTAGTTTTAGAGTGCATAATTTTTACCAACCCAAGTGCATAGTTGTAGGATTGTAATTTTTCCATTCGCACATGCCCATGTGCATAAATGCCCTAAGTTTCTCTTTTATTTATCCTACCCATTCATCTCTACCCTTTTCTGCCCTTTATTTGTCATGTTTATGATGTGTGCAAAGGGAATTAATGAATATTAATGGATTTTTTCCCATTCATATTTTCCCTTTGTTGCCCTTTCCACAACACCCATTATCCAAAAAATATCTTTTATTATTCCTTTGGTTGATTTTATTTGTAATGTTTTAGTAGCTAAACCTCAATATCTTGAGTTTCTTAAATGAATCACATATTACACAAAAAAAATGTCTTTTCTTATACCTCCATCTATTAAAAACATATTAGATTCTTATTCCAATATTATTGTCACAAAAATTTGAATTTTGATGCTAGGACATACCATATACATGGTGACTACTACAACCATGGCTATCATAGCTATTCCTAGTGGTTAATCTTCTAATTTCTATGGAAGATCGTTTTGCACCTCTTATCCCTTAGGCTCCATCTGATTGCACATCAAATCCACTACCTACTAATTTCATGTTATGAAGTTTTAACATGAAAAGTAGATAAAAGAAACTTAAACAACTCAACACCAAACACAAGAGAACACAAGATTTATGTGGAAACCCCAAGAAGGGAAAAAACATGGTGAGCATTAGCTCACATTATGAGTAATTGCAAAACCAGATATAAGGGCTCACTACCAAAATAAAAAACACTATCCAGAAAGGCTCACAGCCAAGGCTCACTACCAGAGTGAAAAATAAGATAGAGAAGGAATGTTACACAGAGAACATGATCTCCATGCAACCAAAAATCCACCACAATAGCTCCAACACCTTCAAATTATGTTTGAATGATTGTAGAAACCTTTTTCTCATTACATCTGGTAATCCAACACTTGAAATATCACATTTCTCTACTTAATTTCACATCACTTGCATAAAAAACTTCACACTTTAATCTATCTTATCCTCCTTCAATAGTTTAACTCATACTTATATTGTCCTCAAGCTTGAAACCCTTTCCAAGGTCGAAAATGAACCTCAAACATGCAAATTCAAATTAGGTTGGAAAAAAACACTTTCGTGCCAGGTATAAGTGAATGCGGACCACATCAAAACTTAATTGGCACCCAAATCAACAACACCACTTAAACACACACTACCAAAAACAATATATATCCTTCGCACATAGTGTAAACACTAGGTCGATTGTTACCCATGTGAACATCATTAATCAATTAAGTACATGATTCATCAAACACAAGACATCCTTGGGAACCACACACCACACTTGAACATGATCTAGAATATTCCTCAAACACCTTGAAATCCATCAAACTCCTTCGCAAAAACTTTCAGGTCTAAATTTGATTTTTGTTTTTTAAGTTAATCCTATTTGTTTGCTATTTCAAGTCTGTAATAGTCAATTTTGTAACAAATTTTCCAGATTTCAAATTTCTAAATGCAATGTTGACTAAGGTTGAATTATGAATGAGGTAACTAAATTTACTGTGCAATTTGATTCTAAATGTTTGAATGATGATTTCTATGTGAACATTATGTAAAACAAATTCAGATCTAATGCACTTTTCTAATTTTTAATGAATATAAGCAATGTAAACATGAAAATTTATCCTAAATGCAATGTTAACTAATTCAAAATAAAAGAACCCTAAATGGAAATGCAATTCTAATGAAAAATATTAAAAACTAAGATATAGGGTTTTAAGGCACTCCAAATC
The DNA here is from genome assembly GCA_007115665.2 of Sequoiadendron giganteum. Classification (NCBI taxonomy): domain Eukaryota; kingdom Viridiplantae; phylum Streptophyta; class Pinopsida; order Cupressales; family Cupressaceae; genus Sequoiadendron; species Sequoiadendron giganteum. The sequence goes on from CM021102.1 coordinate 29,828,793, forward strand.
AAAAAATAGGATGTTCCAAAAGATGTCGGGTTCACCAAAATGAAACATAGAAAAAGGGGGCTATAATGTAACCCTCTTTTCTATATTTTCCATTCAAGAAATGAGATCCAAAATTTGAAGGGACTATCAAACCTAGAGGGTGAGCCAAGACAAGATTTAGGGATCTTCCAAATTCTCCTTTATACAAGGATGGGGTGGTGAATCAAATCACATTTTAGGGAGAAGAATGCAAACTAAAAAAATAACTCTAAACCTAAATCAACAACTTGAAATGAAGGAATTAATCATAGAATAGAAAGGAAATAGGGAAAGTTTTGAAAAAAAATGAGAATGAGGAATGTTGTGCACCTCGTCAAAGCTTGTTGTTTCTATAATTTTATCAAGGACTCATTAGCCAGGTAGAAAATGGGTCCTAGTGTACTTGTCTGGAGGGCTCTAAATCTGGAATGAATCATGTACATAGTAAAACAAAATTGTCCCAAAATCCCTAATAAGGACTCATTTTCTAGGTGGTGAATGAGTCCTGGTAAGCTCTTCCAAAAAACTCTGAATCCGATCTTGAAGTTCCAAATCTACAATTACTTCCTGCCACTTGAATTTCCCGCTTTCGGATATGGATCTGCTAATAATCTACAAAAAATACTTTAAAGTTTTTTGGTGGATGGTTGTTTGCCTTGGTCAAACCCCAAGTTTGGTAATTAAACCTTTATGATAAATGGAAGTCTGAAACATGAAATGTGTGTGCAATCCTAACCTTAAGTGTTTCTAAGATTAAGATCCCAATTCATGCAAAGCAATCCTACTCAATTGTGTTAGAATAGGATCCTAGAATGAAACATGAACAATGCAAAGGACCTACTTTAGGAGATCTAAATCTCCTTAAGAGGCCACAAATCTGAATATATCTCTCTCTCGGCTACAAATAGAATGATCATAGAAGATGGAATCACTTAAGAAAAAAGTCATTATATGAGCTTGAAGACCTATAATCCTGCTCCAAGACTTCACTTTTTCTTGCTTCTTGAATATGAATGCTTGATCTCATTAAAATTGTCTACACTCTTAGATTTCTTATGAAGTGTAAAATGCTCACTCAATTTTTTCCCTTGATTTCAATATTAAATACAATGCAACATGCACCTGTTAAGGTTAGCTAAAAAACCAAAATGATGTGGAATAGTAACTCTAACCAAGAATGGGCCCTAAGACCCAATGAGGGAGGAGGGGCAAGCATATGGTCAGAGGATCCCTAGGATCCAAATAACTCAATAACTGTAACTAATTACAACTGAAAGAAACACAATGCCAAGGATGCACACACAATCCCAAGGAAGGAGAGGTGTTGTCATATGCTAGAGAAAACTAAGCAAATATTGAAATGAAGTTACAGTTGAAAGTGGAAAGATAAAACTCAACGCCAAGAATGTTCACCAAGATCCTTAGAAGGCGAGGTGATAACATATGGTAGGGTAATTAAACAAAACTGGGATGTAGATAGGTGGTGAACTAGCCATGAGAGATTTCCACACTACCACTTAATTAGTGGGGGGAAAAACACTACAATTCAAACTAATTCATTTGTTGTGGTAGGCATCCACTTAGTAGTGGGAATTAGCCACTTTTCAGTGAGTGGGATAGATAGATATAAATGTGTATTCTTCCACATTGGTGGTAAACCATCTAGGGGTTACAATGTGTGAATTGAAAACAAGTAAGTGCAAAAATATAAATGACTAGATTAATACTACTAATTCTTAGCCTTACAATGTAAATTATATGTAAATTACATAGATTTCCAAAACAAATCTGCTCCAAAATAACTGCAATGATGACACTATATTTCTGATTACAAATAAGAATGAACACATGCAAGAAATATAACATGGAATGGAAATAATGAGGTATGATATACAAAACCAACAAACTGAATGTTCAGACCAGCAAGCTAGGAGATCACTGAAATGCTCATATCTCCTTCAATACTCAACCAAATGACACCAAATTAATTGAAAATGAAATATAGATGAAGGGCGACCAATAATAAGTCATTAAACAACTTCAGTACCCTTCAAATTATTAAGCATGCATCCCAAGAAGAAATCTTGAAATGATAAACCCTCCTAGACAAGGGTGACCTGCTCTAGAAAATTGTAGACATCATGATAAAATATAAAAATGCACAAGAATGATCGCCTATAGGATTGGAAATGATTGATAAAATACCCATATGAAAATTAAAATCACTTCAAAAGCTATAAATGAAAACTCGTTTCAGCCATGCTTGAACCAACAAGAACAAAACTGGAAATTATTACCAAAATCTTCAAAATCTTTCAATGATGAAGCTCAATATGCACTTTTGAATGAAGCACACTCCCAATTGACCATCTAGGGGACCATAGTTTCAGGCCCGAAGAATGGAGTAAATTTGCTAAGCTTTCCCTTAGCCGAATTCTAGATTTCAAACCAGTAGCATAACTTTTACAATATTTTCCAAAGATAATAAATGAGAGAGCGAAGGCCTTCTTTTATAAGTGTTTAGGTGACCCTTCATCTTCTCCATAAAAAACTTCCTTTCTTTCTCTTGGAAATATTTTAATTTTTAAAATATTTCTTCCCTCTTATTTTCGTGTCCAAACTTTAGGGAGATAGTAAAATTTTAATAAAATAATAACCATCTCCAAAGTGGCATCCCATCCTTAAAATAATTAACTCGCTTTAGAAATATTAAATATTTCTTTCATGAGACGTCCTCCTTTTTATGACCACTTTTAAAAACAATATGAAGTTATTATACTAGGTCAAGGTCATAAAATATTAAAATCATTAAATGATTTAAATAAATCATTTATTTACAAATGCACCTCAGAAAGCCAAATAAGGGAAAAATCAACTACTCCACTCAAAGTGAAAAGATTACTATGTTGTTGTCGACTGGAGTCCTGCTAAATATAGAACTTACTAAAAATAGTAAATTCTAAAATGTTGCTCCGCTCACTTTGCATATCATACCATTGCGAAGCTCTCATAAAACCCAGAAAGAATCCATACCTCAAATCTCGAAACTCCAATGTGCTAGCTAAAAATAGAAAGTTCTAGAAAAGGTTGTCTAATGGAGATGCATGTCACACCATTCCAAATCTCTCCAAAAACCCATAAAACATCATTGGACATGCATCAGAAACTCATACATGCAAACCCTCAAAATAGCTCCAGAATCCCAATAGCATAGGAAACCCTAATTTTACCTCTAACAAGCCTATAGGCTTCTGAAAATAGGCTATCAAGCATTGAAGGGTGAATGAAAAAAAAGGGGACATTATATTTTGCCCTTCCCAAAATTTCTTGTCCTCAAGCAACTCAATTGGCATTCCAAAATCACTATACCAAACCAACTAAAACTGAACATGAACCCAGTGTCCCAAATCAACCTAGGAGATCGATAACACCAACTGATGTAAGCATTCCACTGCTAGATGCCAACACAAGAGACCACCAAATGAAAACTAAACTGAAAAAACAAGGGAAAAAACTCCAGAAAGCCAACATTGGCTTCCCCATCCTCAATTGCTAATTGTAAACCCAAGTGATTCTAGGATTCCAAATCATTCTTAGGAACACTTCTCCTCTAATCCATTGCACTACTCTGATTAAAAAATTAAGGTGGAGCAACATAAATAGATCCACAAAATATGATGCACCAAGCATGTCAGTGCTAGGGTCCCATATCAGTTTGTAGGACCTCCAAACCTCGTTGTCATAATTCTGATCGGAAACAAAAATATTTTCAAACAAGTCACCATACCAATGCCAAACAACGAACCATGCTCCATACTCCATCTCAACCCAAAGGGATATACATTCACTGGAAAGGCTCAAAATAATCTTCACATTTTTCACTTCATGAGCCTTAGTTTGACAAATCAAATCAACTAATAACTCACTGCCCCAAACAATAATGTATGAGATGTTATTATGAATTCCACTGTTTATTATCAAAGAACAACCCATATCTGAATTTTGAATATACTGAATCATTCCCTTGCTTAGTTGAGGCAAACCTTCAGTCCAAATAAGAGATGGAGAGACCTAATATTGAACTAACCAACTGTCAAATAGGTCTGGAATAATCATCTTGAGATCCTATTTTTGAAAAATCAGCATCCAAGAGGGTAGACAACAGCTGCAACAAAAGAATTTGTCATCAAATTTGACATAGTTGCTCATGAACAAGGCTGGTGTCACTTTCAGCGAGGGTCCCCATGCCACCATAAACCAAATTCTGATCATATTTCCTTTCCAGAACACCAATTTATGATCATAAATAAATAACTAATGACCAAGAAAGAAGGAGGCAACAAACATAAAACTGAAATTTTCACACTTATCACTCCATACAACCGTATTTTTATGCATACCATTCTTCATAAGAATATACTTGAGATCCCAAATACTGATTTTCAATTGAAGACTTTTCCCAACACAAAAGCCAATAATCACAACTACATTTAGAAGACAATGTGTTGGTTTAACCCCATTAAAATTTTCAATATTACCTTGCCCAATAATGCCAAGATCCCAAACCATCAGCAATGAAGAACCATTCTCAGATGGAGAACTGTTCTCACATGAATCCTCTGATTTCCCTGTTCCATCTGAATAAAAACTTCTTGAAACTCCAAGAAGTAATCAACAAACCTAAGTTCGTTGAAAAAATTGAATCCAAAATCTTCTATCATATATTGTCGGAAAGATTCCATGAATCCTTCATTAAATATAATTTTGGAATCAGTTATTCTAAGAGAAGATGGAGACATAGTGAAATCTAACAAGAACCTAACAAGCATCCTCATCAAATAATAAATAAATTCCTCATCAGTACGCCAATCAACTATTTGTTGTTGAATCAAAAGAACATCTTCATTTCTTAATGTTCCTTGATTTACCATTCTTTGTTGAATGGATGTATTAAAAGCAACAATAGATTCCTCTTCATGTAGCTCTCAAACCACCTCTCCATTACTGAAAGACCAATTGAAATTTCTTCTTTATTTTGAAAAAGAGGATTTTCATAAATCCTGCTAGCATCTTCTTCATACACGATATTGTCAAATGCCTGAAAAATGCGTCAATGAGAATTTGAATGCTTCAGTTTCTCAGGACAACATTCCAAATCATATGTTTCTTGTATGAGATCAAGCTCATCAAGAATTACCTGAAGCTCCTTTGCTCTTTTTTTTTTTTCTTGCTCCCATGAATATTGAACAACAAAAATTTGATTCTCTGCTTCAATTAGAGTATCATGCACTTCTTGCAACTTGGCTTTGGTGAGCTCGTTACACTCCAATGCCTTGTCAACTATTTTTGCCACTATGTCTTTAACATGAATGGTGTGCAAAAGACTTGATTTGATTTCCTCCAAGGAAGACTTAATGAACTTCATATTAGCAGTGGAAATACAGCATACATCTTCTCCTCTAGGCACAACATAAGTCAAATTTTCAACATGCCGATGCAATTCATCAAGCTTTGACAGAACTTGAATTCCATTTTCAGCAGTTTGTGAGCTTGAACTAAAATCTTCATATGCTGACTGAGTTGATGTAGAACAACTTCGATGGAAAAATATTTCAAAAATCATTTGAGATGCATGCCCCAACTTGTCTCACATGTGATGGACACTCTTCATAATTCCATCCATAGTGCCTTCCAATTCCTTAGCTTTTTTCCTTAGCTTGTTTTTAGGTGAAGAGAAATATGCCTTATGACTAATAGAAACATCTCTTTCCACTTTATTTTCTACACATGATTCAAAGGAGTTGGTCAAATAAACTTTGTAGTGGGAAGGGACTTTAGCTTCCTCTTTCTCTTGGCTTCCAAACTAGCATTCTTCTGAATTGTGAAAAGGAAATTGGCTAGTTGAACACATATCTTCTACCAACCAAACTTCTCCTCCATTTGGATCTACACTTATGATCTCATCATGCAACTCCATGTCAACTCTTGTTTCTAGAATTTCTTCTCTTGGATTTTCAACTTGAGGCTCCTTAACACCTTTTGACTCATTGTTCTCTATTTCTGGATAAATGGAAACTCCTTGAACATTTTCTATGAATCTAAAGGGATTCCAACTTTCATCCTGCTCTTCAGCTTCAGAAATCTCCTCTTTGTCCTCAACAGTCTTCTTCAAAAATGGCTTCAATTTTTCTTCACATTGACTGAAAATTTCTTTGACTAACAAATCAGTAGTTGGAGAAATCTACTCTTCTCATTCAAAGGAATTCTTGAGAAGGACTTGGACACTTTCGAAAAGAGTATCAACTTCTTTGATGGTGATAGTTAGAACATTTTTAACAGCTGCAAACACCCCCTCCTCCTGCTCACTCCAAGTCAAGGTGAATAGATAATTAAATAAATGATAAATTTGATTCTCCATCTTCAATTCCATCAATAAGATGCAAGAATTAAATTCATAAAATGTCTTTAAAATAGCTTCTCTTCTTGGAAACAAACTATTTTCAATTTTATCCAAATATTGAAAGCTTTCCACTATCATTTTTAATATGATCTTCATGGTTTCATCATCATAGGGCAACTAGGGAATTACAATTCTTATTATCTCCATGAAACAAGAAGAAATCAACAGCTTGGTTTCTTCATCAGGATGCCCCAACCAATAGGGATGATTCAAAAAATTCACTGCAGGCCTTAAAGCCAACTTCATTTCCTCCAAAGGTGATGACCTCACTTGTCTCATACATTGTTCTAACAAATGAAAAATATTCTCTTAATTTCCTCTTGACTGAAATTATTTGCCAAGTTCCTTTCCAACCAAAAAGAGATTATCTTCCAACTTCCTCTCTTTTTCATTAGCCATACCTTAATCTGACAAGACAAGGTTTCACAAACCTCTAAAAAAGTGTCAACTTCAAAAACTTTTGAAGCTAAAACTAAACTTTGTTCTTCTTTCTGATGTAGTATCGGTCTTCTCTAACTCACATATGATAAACGAAGCACTAAAGCCCATAGGATGGTAGGAAAATAGGCTCTGTTACCATTGTAAAATTCTCACTCAAATTTTTCCCTTGATTTCAATATTAATTACAATGCAACACACACCCGTTAAGGTTAGCTCCAAAACCAAAATGATGTGGAATAGTAACTCTAACCAAGAATGTGCCTTAAGACCCGATGAGAGAGGAGGGGCAGGCATATGGTCAGAGGATCCCTAGGATCCAAATAAATCAATAACTGTAACTGATTACAACTAAAAGAAACTTAATATCAAGAATGCACACACAATCCCAAGGAAGGAGAGGTGTTGTCATATGGTAGAGAAAACTAAGAAAATAATGAAATGAGGTTACAGTTGAAATTGGAAAGATAAAACTCAGTGCCAAGAATGTTCACCAAGATCCTTAGAAGGTGAGGTGATAGCATATGGCAGAGTAATTAAACAAAACTGGAATGTAGATAGGCGGTGAACCAGCCATGAGAGATTTCCACGCTACCACTTAATTAGTGGGGGGAAAAAAATTACAATTCAAACTAATTCATCCACTATGGTAGACATCCACTCAGTAGTGGGAATTCACCACTTTTCAGTGGGTGAGATAGATAGATAGATAGATAGATACAAATTTTTATTCTTCCACATTGGCAGTAAACCATCCAGGGGTTACAATGTGTGAATTGAAACACAAGTAAGTTTAGAAATATAAATGACTTGATTAGTACTACTCTCAGCCTTACAATGTAAATTATCTGCAAATTACATAGATTTCCAATACAAATATTCTCCAAAACAGCTGCAATGATGCCACTATATTTTTATTAAAAATAAGAATGAACAAACCCAAGAAATATAGCACGGAATGGAAATAACCAGTTATGATATACAAATCCAAAAAACTGAATGTTCAACACAACAAGCTAGGAGATCACTTAAATGCTCATATCTCCTTCAATACTCAACCAAATGAAACCAAATCAATTTCAAATGAAAGCTAGATGAAGGGCGACCAAGAACAAGTCATTAAAAAACTTCAATACCCTTCAAATTATTAAGCACACATCCCAAGAAGAAATTTGGAAATGATAAACCCTCTTGGACAAGGGCGACCTGCTCTAGAAAATTGTAGACATCATGATAAAATCTGAAAATTCACAAGAATGATCACCTATAGCATATGAAATGATTGAGAAAATACATATATGCAAATTAAAATCATTTCAAAAGTTGTAAATGAAAACTTGTTTCAGCCATGCTTGAACTAGTAAGTACAAAACTAGAAATTATTATACTAAAATCTTCAAAATCTTTCTACGATGAAGCTCAATATGCACTTTTGAATGAAGCACACTCCCAATTGACCATATAGGGGACCATAGTTTCAGGCCCGAAGAATGGAGTAAATTTTCTAAGCTTTCCGTTAGCCAGATTCTGGATTTCAAACCAACAACATAACTTTACAATATTTTCCAAAGATAATAAATGAGAGAGCAAAGGCCTTCTTTTATAAGTTTTGAGGTGACCCTTCAGCTTCTCCATAAAAAATTCCCTTTCTTGCTCTTGAAAATATTTTAATTTTTAAAATATTTCTTCCCTCTTATTTTGGCATCCAAACTTTAGGGAGATAATAAACTTTTAATAAAATAATAACCATCTCCAAACTGGTGTCACATCCTTAAAATAATTAACTGGCTTTAGAAATATTAAATATTTCTTTCATGAGATGTCCTCCCTTTTATGACCACTTTTAAAAATAACATGAAGTTATTATGCTAGGCCAAGGTCATAAAATATTAAAATCATTAAATGATTTAAATAAATCATTTATTCACAAATGCACATCAGCAAGCCAAATAGGGGAAAACTCAACTACTCCACTCAAAGTGAAAAGCTTACTGTGATGCTTCCGACTGGAGTCTTGCTAAAAATAGAACTTACTAAAAATAGTAAATTTTGAAAAGTTGCTCTGCTCACTTTGCATGCCATACCATTGTGAAGCTCTCAGAAAACCCAGAAAGAATATGTACTCCAAATCTTGAAACTCCAATGTGTTGGCTAAAAATAGCAAGTTCTAGAAAAGGTTGTCTGATGGAGATGCATGTCACACCATTCTGAAGCTCTCCAAAAACCCATAAAACATAATTGGACATGCATCAAAAACTCATACATGCAAACCCTCAAAACAACTCCAAAGTCCCAATTGCATAGGAAACCCTAATTTTACCTCTGACAAGCCTACAGGCTTCAGGAAATAGGCTATCAGGCATTGAAGGGAGAATGGAAAAAATGGGGATATTAAATGAAGAAATAGTTGAAAATATACTAAGATAACCTTATATTTATAAATAACTTAAGTTTTAATCCTGAAATGCAAATAACACAAGCTGACATCAAATCTAGGATTTAAAATTATTAAAATCCCACCAGGAATAAGTTGGAAAAGGGGTGTCCTAAGTTAAGGAGGACCCATTCTCCATAGGGCAAATGAATCCTAGCATACCTAACTAGTATAAGTTCCAGGGATATGAAATAACATGTAAAAAGGGAGTCCTAGGACCTAGGAAGGACCCATTAACTAGGTGGTGAATGGGTCCTAGAGGTCACTAGCCTAGGACTCAAACCTTGCCAAATTAAGTGTTATGAAACATTATTAATGAGTGTTGGGATTTATCCTTTGCAAAATACATAAATAAGGCTTGAATTTAAATTTAAGGGACCAATTAAGGAAAATTAAACCTCAATTAATTAATAAAGCCCTAGATTAGTGTGAAAGTGTAAAGAAACACTTTACAACACCCTAAATAAGGCATCAATTAAGTTCATTTTATTAAAAAGGGTTCTAGACTTAATGAATGTGTAAAACACATTATAACACTAAATCAAGAAAACATTATTTATTATTAATTATTCCCAAACTAAGTGTGAAAAAGGGTTACTTTTTTTGACACAATAGTTATATTTTAGCAAAGATGTACATTGACCTTGGATTTGTGGATCCCTTATGTGATCATCTTTGTGTTGTTTGTGGCGTTGCATTGGGGGAACCCCTCATTATGAGATAAATTTATTTAAAAACATATCATTGGAATATGCCTTTTCAAATAAGCTCACATGTCATTATGATATTGCATTTATCATTTTTCTAGCTTAAAGAAATTTCTCACAACATGGTGTTTGGAAATTACTTTAAGGTGGGGGCATTCATTCCATTATGTGATTCATTTTTTTCACACATGCTAGAATTAATGATGCATTAGCATAGCATTTTGATTATTTATGTAGCACCTTATTAGATTTATTAGACTATGTCTCTTAGTATGGTTGTCATGGGTACACACCTAGTGAAAATCAATCCTCACTAGCCCTTATGTGTTTCTCATTTTTCTTCTCTTTTTGAAAGGTTCACTTAGTGAATATCAAACTTCACTAGCCCGTGGTGCCTTTTGTTTATGATTCACCTAGAAAATATCAAACTTTGTTAGCTTATGAGTCATGAACACCTTAGGTATGGATCCTATTAATATTTCTATGGAGCTTCCTAGTTTGTGATTGGCATACCCTCCTTTTGCATGTGCATTTACATTTTATTTTGCATTGTGTTTGCATCATGTTGTTATGTGTTATTTTTTTGTCATGTATGTTTTATGTTGTCATGTTGCATTTCATACATGCGTGTTCCTTTTTTTCTGATGTTGCTTTTCCATGGTATATTGAATCTTGGGGGCTTGCATGTTTCCACCTACATTCATTTCCATCCTATCTTCTCAAAATTTAGATATTTCGACCCCTCTTGAAATATTTCTTACTTTAATATAAGTCTGAGGGTAAGTTCATACTCTCACTAAAGTGGGGGCTAAAGGTAGCATCATAAATTGTCACCCTTGACAATTTCACAATAGGTAATGCTCCCCCCTATGTGCTTGGACCTAATCATGCCTCTAATTTCCTAAATTATGCATTTCATGGTCCATTTAATCATTTATCTTGAAACCAAATGTAAAAATCAAAATAGAAATTTTATATTTTTTCCACGGTACTTTACATCCTAAAAAAGTGGTTTAGACAAGGGCACCCTAGGCACCCTGTTCGATGTTGTGGTTGATTTTCCGATATGTGGTTGTCATTGATGTCAACACTATTAGCATTGGTGTCTTGAAGGTTGTATATGTCAAGGATATTGAGAAAATTATAATAAATATGTTGAAGGTTGTTTGTGAAGCTGTGAAGTAAAGCATATTCGAAAGTTTCACATGTTGGTATTCAAAAGTTGTGGATTAAAGGGTTTTTTGCTAAGCCTATCTAGTTTATCTACCAGAATTTTCTGAGGTGCGCATCAAGATTTGAGCAAGTTGTGAGTCTCTATGTTCCTACAGTTATTTTGTTACTCAAGATCGTGTTTCTAGAAGAAGAGAACATGATTCTGATAATTTTAGTTATTGTGTATGCTCTTGTGATGTTTGTTGATGTTTCTAGATTGTGCTTTATCTTTGTTGCACACCTGCGTTGATCGGTGTGCTCGTGATCAAAGATTTTTCCTTTGCATGTTCAGGTTTTCATGTTCTTGGCTGAAATGGTGTTTGTACCATGTTGTGGATCCTTGTGGATTAATGTTTGAATGTTTCGTGCATTCGAGAATGTTTTTTTAGGTCCTGATTATGTTGTGACCAACTTTAGTTGGTATGGATTGAGATTTGATCATGAATTGGGCCAACAATTTGTATTGATTTATCACTTTATTTTTGGTCGACAAAGTTGTTGATGGAATTCCATGTAGTGGATATATAAGAGCGATTGTCTTTTTCATTTGAGATGTATGTGTGTGTAATGCAAAGTATGCAAGTGCTATGTGCAAATAAAGACCAGATCATTTGATTGCAGAGCAGGGTGTGAAGAAATGTTTCTATGCTTAACCAAAAATGTAATTAGGCTTTTGAAGAAACTAATTTCTTGGTTCAAATCCTTTAGATGGTTTTAATCTGATTATTTATGTAAGACAGTATGTCTTCTTTGAGAAGTGAGCTCTAGGAAGTGTGCCTGAATGCATGCGCATTCTCATTATTCATCTCTATACTTTTAATAGGGTATAATATTGTGGACTGACATCCACCGTGGTTTTTCCCCTAATAGGGTTTCCACATAAAATCTTGGTGTTCTTTGTGTTTCTAATGTGGTGATTTTTTATGTTTAATGTTCTTTCATCAGATTTGAGAATAAGTTGAGTAAGTTTTAATAAGTTTGAATAATTTGTGACAACTTATTCATCCCCCCATCTCAGTTGTCTATCCTTATTTTTTCCAACGATTGGTATTAGAGCAGGGTCCTCTAAAGAATTTTAATAGCTTGACGTGATCCGAGATGGCATCGTACAAGAAGGATAGTCCTAGATTCGATGGAACAAACTGCTCTCTATGGAAGGCTAGAATGGAGTGTCATTTGAAGTGCATTGGTGAACCCTTCTTGAAGATTACAAACAATATATATGTTATTCCTCAGAATGGTCCCTCTACTCTTGATGAGATCAAAGAAGCTGAAGCAAATATCAGGGCTATAGAAGCATTATTGAGTGCTCTGACATATTCAGAGATGACAAATGTGATGGATCTAAAAATAGCACATGAGATCTGGAAGAAGCCAGAAACATTGTGATAGGGCTTTTAATTTTTTTGCAAATCCTAGCTAGTTCTGAAAAAAATTGTCTGGCTATTACCCTTTGTGCTTAGGGATCAAATTGCTAGGGTTTAGGGTTTTATTGCCGTTGTCTAAAATATTCACATCTTTTAAACCCTTGTGTTATATTTTTATGTTGACCTGTTGCTCTGGGTAGCCTATCACTTAAGTCGTCAATGAAGCCTTTTATGTTGTGCATAAACCGGCCCCCTTTACTTGGCCTGTCGGTCTTCTTCCGCATGGGGACTTAATTTGAATTTTTGCCTAATGTCGGGTGATAAATTTTATAATGTTAGACTTAGGTCTAAATTTTATGCCTTAAGGGTTGCCCCCCTATCTGCATAGTCGGTCCCCTATTATAAATAACACTGTGGCATGTGTAGGTTTATGAACCGTTAGATCAAGGGTTTTGATCCTGACCATTCCTCGTGGACCTCGTAGGATTTTGTGATGAAATCACCAAGGCATGGCGAGGTGTGCAAGATGTTTCCACTTTTCGTGTACAATGATGGGGCCCAGTCCGAATTCGCCAGCGACATTGATGAAGGTTTTAAAATTGACCTATGTCATGTGATAAGGAGGATTAATTATGGTCATTACTCACCAACCACACATGATTAAAATAATGGTTTTAAAGGTATTGTGAGGTGTGTGGATGGGTGACACATGGATTCATTTGGTGGCATAAAGTTACATGTGGGTATTTTGACTGGGGCATGTATTATTGGCCGATGGGCCTGCCGTATGATGACATGGAACTTTCAAAGATATTTGACTCAATCTGAGTTGTTCAAAATGCCAACTCATTGGTGCATCAATGACCCTAATTCAAAATATTGAATCAGCCATGTGATGGCTATTTGAGCTCTGCAAGTAACATGTATTAATGGTTCAGGCTCTTCAATGGATATCAACCTGATTTCCATGCATGCGAGGGGTTATATATAGGCAATCATAATGAATAGTATGTCGATTTCCATGAAGCTGGAAACTAGCAATGGTGGAATTGACGTCAATGAATAATCATTCCCTCACTCTGTGCTACAATTGAAGCATTGATGATCATTTCATCAATTTTCTTTATAAATACCTACTGGTTTTTCATTTGTTTCATTGCAATCCAGAGTTTAATTTCTTTTGTGCTTTTGTATTAAGTGGTCATTTCTTTGGCATGGGCTTTGGATTCAAGTGAGAGATGAGCAATAAAATTGGTTATGGCTCACCGATATGTAGGTTTGTGATGATGAGTACAAGAGGGTCTCGAGAGGAGATGAAAGAGGGTGAACAGAGCACTACTCTAGGTGTTTCTAGATGCAAATAAGAAGATATAACTCTTGAGTCTTACTAGGAGTAGTCCTCAGCTTAAGGGTAAATTTGTAGATGTGGAGGTGACGGGCTGTGAACGAGAAAAGTGGTCTATGGAGCATGGTGAAGGATCAATGGACGGGCTAAGTTTCAGTCGAGACTCTCTAGGGGAGAGTAATTTTCCCATTGTTATCTCAAGCTACTCTAGTAGTGATGGCTCTGAGACTAACTCAGACTATTGTAGTTACCTGGCTGCTTTGATTGAGTTGGGTGGTGTTGATGAAGAGGTCCTCACAGTAACCCCAATTGTGATGGTGGCACCGTGTGCTAGCTTTGTTCCTAGTGTTAGGAGGTAGGCTGATAAGGGTAAGGTGGTGTCTTCATCTCTCACTAAGGTGAAAACAAGAAGTGGTCATCTGTATCGTGGCCATGGTGCTAGTTCTGGTTTTGGGAGTTGAAGTGGTTCTTTGGGTTTTGAAATTTTGTTTTGATGCTGATTTTGTTTTTTTTTGGGTATGATGTGGATGAAAGCGATAAGGCCTTGTGGAATTTTTCTATGGTTGCGTGGTACCGACTGGATAGAAGGGTTGTAACCATTTTGATTCCCCTATTTACTAAATGATTGCATCTAATTGTGTGGGAATTATGAAATGTGAATGAAATTATATATTTTTGTAATGAAATTTTGTTGAAATGTAATGGCAATGAGCCTAATGCTTTTCGCTCTCCTATTCTATAAAGGATATTTAAAGGCTCATTGCAGAGGTTGGATTTTTGAATCCTGAAGGTCTAGGCGGTATACACTGAATGCATATAATGCAAAATTCCAAATGATTTAGGGTATGTGCAGGATCATCATGGAAAAAATAGGCCCTTAAATGGCAAAACATTTAGAAAAGTCAGAGTTAGACAACTTGACATAAAAATTTGAATAAGTTATCTATATTATTTCAAAAATATGTAAGAATAGAATTTGTAGATAATTGAATTTAATTTCTAAATTACTAGGTTTATTTACAAAATAAATAAATCTATTTGGTGAAAATTTGAAATTTCAATATAGTAGTACTTAAATTTCAGGGAAAAATAAGAAGTAGGTGTTTGTCTGACCACCCTAACCACATTAAAATGATAATATTTTTTTATAATATTTTAGATATAAGTAGAGTTCTCATGTCCTAATGTGATGCATATTTTTTTGTATTTTTTTCCAAGTAAATAATTAATTATAATTTTCTTATGACAACTTTTAAAAAATATAAAGACTTGTATGTCTGACCACCTTAACTTTGTCAAAACTTCATAAAAATTCAATTTTTTACTTTTTAATCTTATAGTATGCGAAGCATAGAATGTGACACATGTTTTGGATTCAAAAAATATGATACTGTTTGAAAGACAGATATTTTTTGATCAGCCTAAAAATGAGGACTTTAGTCTTAATTCAATAGAAAATAAATAATAATTATTTATTAAATTCAAAGTAAAGCATAATTTATATTGGTGGAAATCTGAGAATCTCTTTTAAAAACCCTATTTGTTTCATCAATCTTGGGTAAAAAAAAAATCGTCAGCCACATACCCATCATATTGCCACTTTTTGGCCCATCATGATCCTGCACATACCCCTTAATTGGAAAATTGTTTTGGGTAGGGTATGTACATGAGATAGCTGTAGTAGGTTTTGTGAAATTACTGATATCGAAAGAAATCTACAAATTTAAGGAAATTTCTCTCTTGTGTTTGTTGTGACAAATTATGAATGAAATTATCAAGGGTTATTTCATTTATCTTCAATGGTATATTTGAATGTATGATTCTTTTTCTTGCCTTAACTTAATGAGCTAATCAAATGCTTTAAAAGGGATTGCAGGTCTGTGATAATGTGCTAAGGATCTGATAAGGAGTTTTTTCTTGAGTACTATGAAGTCTTATGGTGTAAGGCATTGTTAGAGTTGTTCACTGATATCAGGCTTATTTTTCACGTAGGGCTGAATATTTTATATGTGACTCCTGCCCAATTTGATAAAGCACTAGCTAACTCATTTAGGGTTCTTTTAAATAATTAAAATCAGCAACCCCTTGCATGTGGATTCAAGGTTAGAAAATTATAAAATGAAAATTCAATCCATTTTGAGATGCAACTCTCACATAATACCTGTATTCCTAGTAAATATGCGGTCATTTGTGTAAAGGTCAACCAAACCTTTGATAAATCCTATATGTTTTCAAGTTACTAGGAATTTATCTATGTGTGAAGTGTTCTTGAGGTAGGAAATATCATATGAACACAAATAGGAACACCCTCATTGGTCTCATAGAGCCTAAAGAGTAGGGGTAAATCCCTGAGATGCTTTACCTGTCACTAGGCCACTAGATTGGTAATTATTGAATATAGAGATTGGTCATCTCTTAGAGAATTGCAAAGAATGGTTGGAAAAATGACCCAACACATTGTATGAAGGAGATGCACAAGTGAAAGTTGCTAAGCTAAAAATTGAAAATGGGCGAAGATGAAAAAAATATTTCTTTCATGCAAAAAGTAAATGAACTAGTGATGGGTATTAGACATGCTAGTGGAATCTTGGATGAACAAGAGATTTTAGCTAAAGTGCTTAGATAATTTCCTACTTCTTACAAATTTAAAGTTCATGCTATTGAAGAGCTCAGGACGGTAAAAAATGTGACAAGAGATATGTTGATTGGTAAGCTTGCTACCTTTGAGTTGAGTGAATTCAGTGACTCCATCCCTAAGACAAAATATGCATTTAAATCTAATGTATCCAGAAGAAACAAATAGAGATATGATCCAAGAGAAAGTTCTAGAAAGACATTCAACTATGAAGATGAGATGAAACATAATGAAGATGAAGAATGAGAGGTAGAAGAGTTGGAGACACTGATTGTGAAAAGAGAATCTAGAGGACAAGGTAAGTAAAAAGTAAAGTTTCCTATTAAATGTTCTTCTTGCAATAAGACAGGTCATTTTGCATCAAGATGTCCTAAAAGAGTTCCTAGGTTCAAACCAGACAAGCCTAGATTTCAAAATAAATGCTATTATGCTGAAGAAGGTGTTACTAATGAAGAATATGATAAAGAAAATGGAAATGAGGATGGATGGGTATTCATTGCTATCAAGGAAAATGGTCTGGTGTCCACTCAATTTACTAGTAATAAGAATGTTGAGAAAGCTCTTGTAGCTAGAATTGAAGAAAAGGATGAGTGGGTGATTGACAGTGGATGCTCACATCATATGAGTGGTGAAAAAAGAGAGTTTGTAAGCTTGGAGAAGTACAACGGTGGTGTTGTAAGATTTGGAGATAACAATACTGGTGTGATTTATGGTAGAGGCACTATTTCTCTTAGTGGTAAACATAATACTGATGATGTCCTTTATGTAGAAGTCTTCGAGCATAATTTTTTGAGTGTTGGATAGATGGTTGACAAAGGATACAATCTTCAGTTCAAAGATGGAAAGTGCAAGATACTGGGAAGTTCTGGTAATGCAATTTATTCAGGTACAAAGACACTAGGTAATATTTTTCACCTAATTTTTGCTAGTGAAAGTTGTTTAATTGCTCAAGTTGATGAAAGTTGGTTATGGCATAAAAGGTTGTGTCATGTGAATTTTGATAACATTCTCAAGATAAGCTCCACTCAAGTAGTAAGAGATATTCCTACGCTAGTGAAGCCTACTAACACCATATGCAAGGAATGCCAGATGGGAAAGAAGACTAGATTTTATTTTCAAAGAAAACAACATCATTCTAATGGAGTATTGGAGTTGGTGGGTACTAATCTATGTGGTCCCTCAAGAAATAGAAGTCTACAAGGATAAAGGTACTTTATGTTGCTTATTGATGATTACTCTAGGATGATATGGGTTGCTTTCTTGAGAGAAAAACATGAAGCACTAGAGAAGTTCAAAATTTTTAGAGCCGTGGCTGAGAATGAGATAGGTTTGAAGATTAAATTCTTAAGGTCAGATAGAGGTGGTGAGTTCACTTCCCAGGAGTTCAATTATTTATGTGAAGAGCATGGAATCAAAAGATAGTTATCTACTCCCCGAAATCCTTAATAGAACAAAGTTGTAGAGAGAAAGAACAAAACAATTCTAGATGCTACTAGAACTATGATGTTGGAAGGTAATATACCTCATATCTATTGGAGAGAAGCTATAAGCACTATTATGTATATTCTCAACCGGGTAAATGTCAATGGTAATTCTGACAAGACTCCTTTTGAACTGTGGTTTGGTTATAAGCCTAATGTCAAATATTTCAAAATATTTGGAAGTAGATGTTACATCAAGAGAGATGAAGATATAGGCAAGTTTGATGTTAGGAGTGATGAAGGAATATTTATGGGTTATTCTACTAAAAGCAAGGCCTACCAGTGCTATAATAGAAGATTGAGGAAAATAGTTGAAAGTGCAAATGTCAGAGTTGATGAAGACATTGCTAGATCATCAAAATACTATGGATATGATTCAAATGACCAACTTGATAGTACTAATAAAAGGAAAAATTCTTAGACATATAATCAAGTCCAAATTGTTCTGGTGAATCAAGAGAATCAAGAAGGAGAGGCTAGTTGAAATGCAGAAGAGAGAAAAAAAGAACTAGAAGTTTGAGAGAATCCTAAAGTTCTAAGGTATGTAAAGCTAAATCATTCTGAAGATCAAATTATAGGAGATAAAAAAAATTGTGTGCAAACTAGAAGAAGAATTATAGAAGAGTATTGTTTGATTTCCAAGACTCAGCCCAATAATGTCAATGAAGCATGCACATTGGATGGCAACAATGAAGGAAGAACTAATGCAGATAGAGAAAAATGATACATGGATTCTTGTTCCCAGACCTTAGGACAAAAATGTGATTGGAACTAAATGGGTCTTTCAGAATAAGTTGAATGAACAAGGTGAAGTGGTCAGGAATAAAGAAATACTGGTATGTAAAGGGTACACACAGATGGAAGGTATTGATTTTGAAGAAAAATTTGCCCCTGTTGCTAGAATTGTAGCTGTAAGATTGTTTCTTGCTTATGTTACTTTTAAGAACTACAAAGTTTATCAAATGGATGTAAAGTCAACATTTCTGAATGGTGAGCTAGAAGAAGAAGTATATCTTGAGCAACTAGATGGATTTCAACTAACTGATAAGGGAGATATGGTTTTTCGATTGAAGAAAGCATTGTATGGACTCAAGAAAGCCCCTAGAGCCTGGTATGCTAGACTAGATAAATACTTGTTGAAGCTTGGATTTAATAAAGGTACTACTGACAATAATCTATATTTTAAGATGGATCATGATAAATAATTGATTATTGAAGTCTTTGTTGATGACATCATTTTTGGAGGTGATGATGATTTGTGTATGAACTTTTTCGATGAAATGAAGAGTGAATTTGAAATGTCTATGATCGAAGAGATGAAGTTGTTTTTGGGATTGCAAATCACTTAGTTAGATAATGGAATTTTTATATATTAGTCCAAATCTGTAAGAGAGTTACTAAAAAAGTTTGGCATGGAAGACTCAAATCCTATTGGTACACCCATGGTAATCAGATGCAAGTTAACATAGAATGATGATTCTCCTAAGGAAAATCAGACAAGATACATGTCAATGATCGGTGGATTGCTTTATTTGAATCAGACCTGACCTGAAATCATGAATGTTGCATGTATGGTTGCTAGATATCAAGTTGATCCGAAGGAATACCATGTGACTATTGTAAAGATAATTTTTAGATACTTGAAAGGGACAGTTGATTTTGGCCTTTAGTATCCTAAAGATGATGATCTTACTTTGAGCACCTTTACTGATGCAGATTGGGTAGGTGATGTGGATGACAGGAAAAGTACCAGTGGTGGTGCCTTCTTCTTGGGGAATAAGTTGGTGTCTTGGTTAAGTAAAAAGAAAATTTTCATTTCCTTATCTACTGTTGAGGTAGAATATATCGTTGTTGCAAACAATTGTACTCAAGCAATATGGATGAAGCAAATCCTGAGAGATATCATAATTGAGTATGATGAACCTATTGCTATATTTTGTGATAATTCAAGTGCAATAAAAATTTCTAAGAATCTGGCATTGTATTCAAAGAAAAAGCATATATCTATCAAATATCACTTTTTGAGAGACAAAGTGAGTGACAAAGAATTCAGACTAGAGTATGTGTCTACTAAGGAATAGATTACATAAATCTTTACTAAGCCTTTGCCTAAGGATAATTTTGAGTATCTCAAAGGGAAGTTAGGGGTGATTACCCCTCCTAATCAGAACTAAGATGGATAGTCTTTGCATCAGTTTATGCATTCATGTCATATCTTGATCTAGATTGATGTTGTGGTGGTTGCTACTTAGAGGGAGTGTTGGAAACAAGCTACACTGAGAGGGGGGGTTGAATCAGTGTTGTGCATAAATTAAATTTATTAACCTTTATCTTCAAAGCAATTGAAACATTCAACCAAAATGTATGAACAAGAAGAAAACAATAACAACACCATAACACAAGAATTTTTACATGGAAACCCTATCAGGGGAAAAACCACACTGGATGGCCAATCCACAATATGACCTGAGTATACTCAAATAAATTTTACAATATGGGGAATGCACTTGCATTCAGGCACACTACCTAGAGCTCACTACTCAAAATAGGAAGGCTCACTACCTTACAAAGAGTATCAGATTAAAACCATCTAAGAGTTTGAACTGAGAAAAATAACATCTACATATGCTTGATTACAGTTCCATTTAGGCTAAATATTCAATCTTTTATCCTACAGACTGATTATGAACTTCTTCTTTGTTCTGCTCACACTCACAACATAGATCCTTCATGCATAAGTGAAACTATGCATTATCGCTCCTCTGCTCTACTCTTATTCACAATTCACATCAACACACCTCATACACCCTTGAAAATGTTGTGAACGATCTCATATATATCCACAACTTAGAATTTAATCACAATATGTCAGCATCAATAGAACAAAAGAATATTTACAACTATCTCCTCAAATCATAAATAAAACTTCATGCGCATCCACAAAATTCGACCAAAACTTAGCTAGGACCCAAACAAGGATGCACAAACACAAAAATACTTAACTAATTACTTCCCATACATCTGCGACATGATACATTCACGAAGTCAACTCCAGTACTAATAAAGCAGATAATTAGCCAATGAGATCTTCTAACTCGCACACAGATCAATATGGGGCATTGATATTTATGGATAACACTAAGAATACATCGGTCAATCTTCCATGAGATACACAACACAAAATATTAATTGAAAATCTTCATGTGAATCAATAAACCCAAAACTACTGGATGCTCTATTATTCCTTAACTGTTTGCAATCTAACTATCGGTGTGATCAAATAATAATGCGTCGATCCAATCACCGACTAGGGTTTCCATAAATGAAAACACAAAATGATATTCGCAGTGTCTCTTTCCAAAAATCTCCCCCTTTGGCATTGATGGCAACACTTAGTTAAAAATGACTAAGTGTCAGATCAGTACCAACATTAATTACATTGCCGAAATCTCAAAAACCAAACTCTTCTCCAAAACACAATTCTCCCCTTGAGATGATTATGCATTTTTCTCTCTTCTCTCCCCCTTTGAAATCAATGGGAAAGGAAAGAATCCACATAACAAAAATTAGACAAAATTGTTATGAACAAGTTTGTTATGTACAAACAAGCTTCTTTAACTTCCATAAACTTTAAAATGTCTAAAAAATATTTCTTGAACAAATCCAAATTCATGTCCCAAACTCTTTTGAGAGTCTCTAGGATTGTTATATGTTCACAAACCAGATAGGATTGTGTCTCTACAGACTCCAATTTTGCTGGATCACCCACTACCTTAGCATCTTCTGCTTCTTTTAATACTTGACATATTTTCTATCTTTGGGCCAATTAGGCCTCTAAGTTCACATGCTCTTGCAACAATTTTGTCATTTTCATGCTTTAAGTTCTTTATTTTGTCAAAAAAGATATCACTTCACCTTCTAGCTTTCCAACACTACCAGTTAACGGATCAAAAGCATCAGAAATAGTAGCTATTTTTTTTTCTAGATCCTTAACCTTTTTCTCATTTACCTCAGTGAATTTTGTCAAAGACAAACAAGACTTGTAAATCTTCCCACCTTCAAATAGAGCATTTTGGATATTTTCCACATAGGTAGCTAAAAAATTTTTATCCTTAGCAATCATTTCCTTCAACCCATTTAATATTTTGACATCAAATTCCCTTTGAATTTTAATCATAGGGCATGTGCAGGATCATCATGAAAAAAATAGGCCCTTAAGTGGCAATAAAATTCAGAAAAACTAGAGTTAGGAAACTTGACATAGAAATTTGAATAAGTTAACTATATTGTTTCAAAAATATGTAAGAATATAATCTATTGCAAATTGAAATTAGTTTCTAAACTACTAGGTTTATTTTTATTTTTTTAAAATCTATTTGGTGAAAATTTGAAATTTTAATGCAGTAGTACTTAAATTTCAAGGAAAAAATAAGAAGTAGGTGTCTGTCTGACCACCCTAACCACAATAAAATGACAATATTTTTTTATAAGATTTTAGATATAAGTAGAAGACTCATTTCCCGATGTGATGCATATTTTTTTGTTATTTATTTCCAAGTAAATAATTAATTATGATTTTTTTATTACAAATTTTAAAAAATATAAAAACTCGTACGTCTGACCAACTTAACTTGGTCAAAAATTCATGAAATTAAATTCTTATTTTTTTAATCCTTTATTATGTGAAGCATAGAATATGAAAAAAAATTCAGATTCAAAAAATGTGATACCCTTTGAAAGCTATAGATGTTTTTCAATCAGCCTATCAATGAGGACTTTAGTCATAATTCAAATAGAAAATGAATAATAATTATTTATTAAATTCAAAGTAAAGCCTAATTTATATTGGTGGAAAGATAAGAATCTCCTTTAAAAACCCTTTTCGTTTCATCAAATTTGGGTAAAACAAAAGTCGGCAACCACATGGGCCATCATATCACTTACATATCACCACTTTCTGGCCCATCATGATCCCGAACATACCCTATAGCTGATTTCTCAAGTGACTAGAAGTGAGTACTTACTAAGTTGATAAGCCTCTTTAGTTCACAGGATGAGGAACTGGTTGGATCTTTCACATGAGTGGCAATTATCTTTTCTAGGACTCCAAATGTAAGATTTAGAAGCTCACTATCCTCAATGTGGGAATTTAGCATTTCTTCTTTGGCTTTTAGTTGGGCGAATGATGCTACTTTCATTTTCTGAATTAGACTCAGGGTAGATAGGTTGATCGGACCCTCAATCAATTTAGGATTAGACTCTTCTTTTTGTTCTACCAAAAATTTCTTCA
This sequence comes from Sequoiadendron giganteum, assembly GCA_007115665.2. Taxonomy (NCBI): domain Eukaryota; kingdom Viridiplantae; phylum Streptophyta; class Pinopsida; order Cupressales; family Cupressaceae; genus Sequoiadendron; species Sequoiadendron giganteum. The sequence goes on from CM021102.1 coordinate 29,852,180, forward strand.
CTACCTCTGTAGTGTCTCTTGCTTCTACTAGAATTTCCTTTACATCAACTTTCTTCTCTTCAACCATTACTTCCTCAATTGTAGGTTCTGACTTATCTTCAAGTATCTCCACTTTCTCAACTGATACAATTTCTGGAACTTCAATTTCCATAGGCATTTCTGCATTATCCACTTCAGGAGGGATCTGAATATCCTCAGTTGCATCTTCTAACTCGCACACAGATCAATATGGGGCATTGATATTTATGTATAACACTAAGAATACATCGATCAATCTTCCATGAGATACACAACACAAAATATTAACTGAAAATCTTCATGTGAATCAATAAACCCAAAACTACTAGATGCTCTATTATTCCTTAACTATTTGCAATTTGACTGTTGGTGTGATCAAATGATGATGCGTTGATCTAATCACCGACTAGGGTTTCCATAAATGAAAACACAAAATGATATTCGCAGTGTCTCTTTCCAAAAATCTCCCCCTTTGGCATTGATGGCAACACTTAGTTAAAAATGACTAAGTGTCAGATCAGTACCAACATTAATTACATTGCCGAAATCTCAAAAACCAAACTCTTCTCCATAAACAATTCTCCCCTTGAGATGATTATGCATTTTTCTCTCTTCTCTCCCCCTTTGAAATTAATGGGAAAGGAAAGAATATGCATAACAAAAATCAGACAAAACTGTTATGAACAAGTTTGTTATGTACAAACAAGCTTCTTTAACTTCCATAAACTTTAAAATGTCTAAAAAATATTTCTTGAACAAAGCCAAATTCATGTCCCAAACTCTTTTGAGAGTCTCTAGGATTGTTATATGTTCACAAACCAGATAGGATTGTGTCTCTGCAGACTCCAATTTTGCTAGATCACCCACTACCTTAGCATCTTCTACTTCTTTTAATACTTGACATATTTTCTATCTTTGGGCCAATTAGGCCTCTAAGTTCACATGCTCTTGCAACAATTTTGTCATTTTCATGCTTTAAGTTCTTTATTTTGTCAAAAAAGATATCACTTCACCTTCTAGCTTTCCAACACTACCAGTTAATGGATCAAAAGCATCAGAAATAGTAGTTATTTTTTTTTCTAGATCCTTAACCTTTTTCTCATTTACCTCAATGAATTTTGTCAAAGACAAACAGGACTTGTAAATCTTCCCACCTTCGGATAGAGCATTTTGGATATTTTCCACATAGGTGGCTAAATTTTTTTTATCCTTAGCAATCATTTCCTTCAACCCATTTAATATTTTGACATCAAACTCCCTTTGAACTTTAATCATAGGGCATGTGCAGGATCATCATGGAAAAAATAGGCCCTTAAGTGGCAATAAAATTCAGAAAAACTAGAGTTAGGAAACTTGACATAGAAATTTGAATAAGTTAACTATATTATTTCAAAAATATGTAAGAATATAATCTATTGCAAATTGAAAGTAGTTTCTAAACTACTAGGTTTATTTTTATTTTTTTTAAATCTATTTGGTGAAAATTTGAAATTTTAATGCAGTAGTACTTAAATTTCAAGGAAAAAATAAGTAGGTGTCTGTCTGACCACCCTAACCATAATAAAATGACAATATTTTTTTATAAGATTTTAGATATAAGTAGAAGACTCATTTCCCGATGTGATGCATATTTTTTTGTTATTTATTTCCAAGTAAATAATTAATTATGATTTTTTTATTACAAATTTTAAAAAATATAAAAACTCGTACGTCTGACCAACTTAACTTGGTCAAAAATTCATGAAATTAAATTCTTATTTTTTTGATCCTTTATTATGTGAAGCATAGAATATGAAAAAAAATTTAGATTAAAAAAATGTGATACCCTTTGAAAACTATAGATGTTTTTCAATCAGCCTATCAATGAGGACTTTAGTCATAATTCAAATAGAAAAGGAATAAAAATAATTTATTAAATTCAAAGTAAAGCCTAATTTATATTGGTGGAAAGCTAAGAATCTCCTTTAAAAACCCTTTTCGTTTCATCAAATTTGGGTAAAACAAAAGTCGGCAACCACATGGGCCATCATATCACTTACATATCACCACTTTCTGGCCCATCATGATCCCGAACATACCCAATAGCTGATTTCTCAAGTGACTGGAAGTGAGTACTTACTAAGTTGATAAGCCTCTTTAGTTCACAGGATGAGGAACTGGTTGGATCTTTCACATGAGTGGCAATTATCTTTTCTAGGACTCCAAATGTAAGATTTAGAAGCTCACTATCCTCAATGTGGGAATTTAGCATTTCTTCTTTGGCTTTTAGTTGGGCGAATGATGCTACTTTCATTTTCTGAATTAGACTCAGGGTAGATAGGTTGATCGGACCCTCAATCAATTTAGGATTAGACTCTTCTTTTTGTTCTACCAAAAATTTCTTCACTACCTCTGTAGTGTCTCTTGCTTCTACTAGAATTTCCTTTACATCAACTTTCTTCTCTTCAACAATTGCTTCCTTAGTTGCAGGTTCTGACTTATCTTCAAGTATCTCCACTTTCTCAACTGATACAATTTCTGGAACTTCAATTTCCATAGGCATTTCTGCATTATCCACTTTAGGAGGGATCTGAATATCCTCAGTTGCATCTTGTTTCTCTTCTTCTCTTAGACTAGAAACATCATGAGTTCCTTCAGGGACAACATCAATTTTGTAGTTTAACAAAACTTTTTCTCATAATCTATTCAGTCTCTTAAGCAATTTCTTTGGTTTGACCAATCATCAACTTATTCACTCTTGTTTTTCTTTTGAATTCCTTCTTGGATTTATTTAGAATTGACTTCATTTCTTCCATAGATACTACTAGACACAATTCAACAAGAATTTTTTCTCTCATCTGCTCTTCTTCTTATCTGGTGTTAACTCTCCTCATCTCCAAAATGTCATATAAGCTTTTGGGTAAATTTGGCATTATTTCAATCAAAAATTTATTGAAAATATTCAAATGTTTTATTGTTGCCTCCTCAAGAATTCTCTTATTAGATTTACGAAAGGATTCATACCATTTGCAAAGTGGCTTGAAATTCCCATCCTTAACCAAAGCTTTTTCAACTTCTTCCACTAACATACCTGGCTAGTCAATTTTTCCCGTGTTCTTTGCTTGATCATCTCCATCAGAGGGTTTTCAATTTGTAACAGTTGTTGCCTTGGCGCCTTAATGCTTGATTTATCTGACTCCATCAGACTCTATTTCTTCATCCTCAAAAATTGCTACATAGACTATTTTTCTTTTATCTTTCTTCCTCTTCCCTTTCGTATCGGATCCCTTAGAATGAGTTTTCATAGAGATTGGTTTTGTTGTAGGGGCAAATAGGGACACAGTGATTCTGGCTGACCTAGCTCGGGCAGATGGTGTAGTCGGACCAACAGATTCAGTTTTTACTGCCTCTTTTTCTCCTTGAGCTTCTTATCTTTTCCTTCTAGCTTCTTTCAATTTTTGTGTCGGTATACCCATACTTTCTGCAAAAAATTCTACCTCTTTTCTAACTCTTTTAACTATCATAGGTTTTCTGAGTTCATTATGTACTTGCATATCCTTTTGCTCATAAGTGCCAAATCTTTCTTCTAATTGATCTAGAGGCTTCCTCAATAAATGTTCTTCATACATTTCTAGAATGTGCTCCTCAACTTCATATCCCATCAGCATGATCAGATTCTTCTAGAATCATCGACGTGCATCATACATTGATTGATATCTACCATGAAGCAAATTGTATTCTTATATTTCTCTATAATGGAAGTGGGAGTCCTCTCTCTAGCCTGCATCATACTCTGAAAGCTTTTGAAATATCCATAGTGTCATTCTTTGTCTTAATGTCTGCAAATTTGTGAAAGAGATCTCTGATCTGAGCAACTATCAGTTTTTTTTTTTTCCAATGAACCTTTTGGAATCTTGGAACCTCATCCATGAAGTAAAAGAACAAGCATAATAGCAAGTTACCATACTTCAAATAATTTTTCTTATCCTTCTTGATCTTCCCAATATTTTTCAATAGTTGGCTTCTCAACAATTCACAAAGATCATAGTCTGCATTTTCTTTTACCATTTGATAGGCAGCATAAATAGCTACACCGAACATAGAGTTGTCTCGGCTAGAATGATAGGTTTTGTACCCAATATCCATAGATGCAAATTTGGCATCTACATCAACAATGTCATCAATTTTCATTTCTTTTATGTCATACTTAGAACCTGTCGCATCAGTGACCGTTTGATTCGTCATTGATTTCAGAATTGGTAATCCACTGGAAGAATTTAGACCTGTTACAACATTGATAGCCTCTTTTCTGATTTTGAAGGGTATACTTAACCACATGAACTCATCACGGACTCAAATCAAGATGTAACGAACCCATTCAGACTCTTCAAAGACAGGAAATTTAATTTTTTTTATAAATTTCTTTCCTTCTGGGCTTTTATATTCTGACTTCACACAAAAATCTTCATAGGTATGATGTGATTATTATACAAATTCAGCAGTTGTGAGATTCCTAGCTCTTCAATATTCATGTGAATATAAGCCCTAATATCTTCTATGTGTAACACACCATACATAACGGATGAAAAAGATCCTAATGGACCGGTCTCAACAGACTTGTAGGGATGCCATTTGATTTTGGGATGGGGTCTATCCTTTACTTCTACTACCAATGGAGTAGCCATATTCACCAATTCACAAGTTCACAAAGTTTTGCTGATAAATACCTTTCTGTCGGATCATAGTTTGATTTATGAAAGCTTCTTTGCACTTGAATTTCATCTCAACTCGCTAAGGTTTGCCTCAGAGCTCTCCAAAATTCTTTTCTTCAAAATGCAAAGTGACAAATGAAGAATATAAATGACTTTTTATCACTCACATACTTAACCCTTTTTGATGCAATAAATGATTTTACCCTAACTCATCCGGTTACACTGTTTTCATGCACTGTGATAGATAAATCTTCTGTAGACCTTCAACATTGCATAATACTTTATCAAATAGGTTTAACAACATTTGTAGAACATTTATGCACTTTACTCAACTTATCCACATTTCGGTGTTAGTTACCAGCAGGGGGTTAAGAGATTTTCTTGACAGCTCCCCCTAGGCAAAAGGCTTGAAACTAATTCCCGGATGAACTAATAGAAGCGGGTTCTGGTGCTGGTGCATTTTCTTCATTAGAGGGACTCTTCTTCACCCATTTCTTCTGCATTTTCTTCTTGACCACATTTGTAGTGACTTTTCCTTTTCCCTTAGCATCCTTTTGCATGTTTCTTCTTTGATCTACTAGACCTCTTCTATTCGAACAGAATGTAGCAATGTGACCAAATTTGTTGCATTTGTAGCATACAACATTTTTCTGTGTAGACCAATTTTTCCACTAATTTTATTTTGATCTACACTAGTTAGTAGTATGCCCAAATATATTGCATGTATAACATCTGACATTCCTATGAAAATTGTTCATTAGATTTCTGCATTCATTTGACTTGTGACCAAACTTGTGGTAATTAAAACACTGGCCTGAGAATGATGGACTACTTTGATTCATCCTACTTCTACACTGAGAAACCATTTGTCCAAATATATTGAAACTGAGACATTATCCATTAAATTTTTGAGCATTAGGTTGTCTTACCAGATACCTTCTAGATTTTTTCATTTTATTTCCTTGCCTAAATCTCCTTTGTCCTAATCTGGAACTTTCTCCTTCTTCATATCCAAGACCTCTCTTGTGACCATTTGTCCTCTGACTGCTAATTAGATCATCAAGATTGGTTGAGATAACTTTGAACTTCTCCTTGTACTCATTTGCAGTAGCAAGTTCATCTATGAGATCATCAATATGCTTTTCAAGTACTTCCTCATTATTTTTAGATTATTCCAATTCATTGTCCAAATGGCTGCATACTTCAGATTTTTCTTTCAAAGACTATGCTAGGTTCTCTTCATTCTTCTTCCTATCTTTAATCTCCTTGGTCATCCTCATTGTGGTAGATTCCATTTCATGCTTTAGGACTATATTATCTCTGGTAATATTTTCACATTCTTTTGTCTTTTCCTTTAGAGCTTGATTGAGTTGTTCATCTTCAATGATCTTACTACCATTCTGCTTAATCTAATCACAAAGTTCCTTTCTCTTCTCTCTGGACTTATTGATTTTGTCTTTGAAAGAATCAATGAATTTCTCAACATCCATGAGGTTTGCTCTCAATTTATGGACTTCAAACTTTGACTAATGAAGATCATATAGGGCCACCAAAATTTGTTGTTGAAGACTACTTGAATCCATTGAAACACTTTCCAAGATCTCCCCAAGTTGTTAGACTTCTTCTAAGGAACTAGCTCTGATAAAAATTATTGGAAACAAGCTACACTGAGAGGGGGGGTGAATCAATGTTGTGCATAAATTAACTTTATTAACCTTTATCTTTAAAGCAATTGAAACATTCAACAAAAATGCATGAACAAGAACAAAATAATCACAACACCATAACACAAGAATTTTTACATGGAAACCCTGTTAGGGGAAAAACCATAGTGGATGGCCAATCCATAATATGATTTGAGTATACTCAAATAAATTTTACAATATGGGGAATGCGCTTTCATTCAGGCACACTTCTTAGAGCTCACTGCTCAAAATAGGAAGGTTCACTTCCTTACGAAGAGTATCAGATTAAAACCATCTGAGAGTTTGAACTGAGAAAAATAGCATCTACATATGCTTGATTACAATTCCGATTAGGCTCAATATTCAATCTTTTGTCCTACAGACTGATTCTGCACTTCTGCTCTATTTTGCTCACACTCACAACACATATCCTTCATGCACAAGTGAAATTATGCATTATCTCTCCTATGCTCTACTCTTATTCATAATTTGCATCAACACACCTCATACACCCTTGAAAATGATGTGAACAATCTCATATATATCCTCAACTTACAATTTAATCACAATATGTCAACATCAATAGAACAAATGAATATTTACAACTGTTGGCTCAAATCATGAGTAAACCTTGATGCGCATCCACAACGGTTGACCAAAACTTAGCTAGGATCCAAACAAGGATGTATGAACACAAAAATACTTAAATAATTACTTCCCATACATCCACAACATGATACATTCACGAAGTTGGCTCCAGTACTAATAAAGCAAAGAATTAGCCATCTGGATCTTCTAACTCGCACATGGATCAATACGAGGCACTGATATTTATGGATAACACTAAGAATACATCGATCAATCTTCCATGAGATACACAACACAAAATATTAACTGAAAATATTCATGTGAATCGATGAACCCAAAACTTATGGATGCTCTATTCTTCCTTAACTGTTTGCAATATGACTGCCAGTGTGATCAAATGATGATGTGTGAATCTAATCACCGACTAGGGTTTCCATCAATGACAACACAAAATAATATTTCTAGTGTCTCTTGCCAACAAGAAGTAGTCAGATGATTCAAATATGTGATTCAGAGCATGTGTACCTTTGCCATTGATGTCAAAGGGGGATAAGAGAAATGTGAAAAACTATGGAAGAGCTAAAAGTAATGGGGAGAAGAATAGTATGATAAGAGCAATGTGTAAAGGGGATATTGTTGGAAGAAGAGTTAGTTGCATTGATGGTTTATTTTTTACATCATGTGTTTCCATCAATGCCAAAGGGGGAGATTGTTGGATATTGTGGTTGAGTTGTTGATATGTGGTTGTCATTGATGTCAACACTATTAACATTGTTGTCTTGAAGGTTGTATATGTTGAGGATATTGAGAAAATTATAATAAATAGGTTGAAGGTTGTTTGTGAAGCTGTGAAGTGAACAACATATTAGAAAGATCAGCATGGTATTCAAAAGTTACGAATTCAAGGGTTTTTTGTTGAGCCTATCTAGTTTATCTATCGAAAGTTTCTTAGGTGCACATCAAGATTTGAGGAAGTTGTGAGTCTTTGTGTTCCTACAGTGATTTTGTTACTATAGCTGGTGTTTCTCAAAGAAGAGAATGTGAATCTGATAATTTGAGTTGTTGTGTATGCTCTTGTGTTGTTTGTTGATGTTTCTAGATTGTGCTCTATGTTTGTTGCACATCTGCATTGATCGGTGTGCTTGTGATCGAATATTTTTCCTTTGCATGCTCGATTTTTCATGTTCTTGGCTGACATGGTGCTTGTAGCATTTTGTAGATCCTCACGGATTAATTTTTGAATGTTTGGCACATTCAAGGATGTTGTTTTAGGTCTTCATTATGTTTTGACCAACTTCAGTTTGTGCAAATTGAGATTTGATCATGAATTGGGCTGAAAGTTTGTATTCATTTATCACTTTATTTTTGGCCGACAAAGTTATTGATGTAATTCCATGTAGTAGATATACAAGAGCGATTGTCTTCTTTATTTGAGATGTATGTGTGTGTAATGCGAAGTATGCAAGTGCTATGTGCGAATAAAGATTAGATCAATTGAATGCAGACTAGAGTGTGAAGAAGTGTTTTTGTAGTTTCTATTGTAAATTGAATGTAGTTTCTAAACTACTAGGTTTATTTTTATTTTTTTTAAATCGATTTGGTGAAAATTTGAAATTTTAATGCAGTAGTACTTAAATTTTAGGGAAAAAATAAGAAGTAGTTGTCTGTCTGACCACCCTAACCACAATAAAATGATAATTATTTTTTATAATATATTTTATATATAAGTAGAAGACTCATGTCCCGATGTGATGCATATTTTTTGTAATTTTTTTCCAAGTAAATAATTAATTATGATTTTTTTTTTACAACTTTTAAAAACTTAAAAAAATCATATGTCTGACCACCTTAACTTGGTCAAAAATCCATGAAATTCAATTCTTTTCTTTTTTGTAATCCTATATTATGTGAAGCATAGAATGTGACATATGTTTCAGATTCAAAAAATGTGATACCCTTTGAAATATATAGATGTTTTTCAATCAACCTATCAATCAGGACTTTAGTCATAATTCAAATAGAAAATGAATAATAATAATTTATTAAATTCAAAGTAAAGCATAATTTATATTTGTGGAAAGTTAAGAATCTCCTTTAAAAACCCTTTTCCGTTTCATCAATTTTGGGTAAAAAAAAAGTCGGCAACCACATGGGCCATCATATCACTTACATATCACCACTTTTTGGCCCATCATGATCTCGAACATACCCCATAGTTGATTTCTCAAGTGACTAGAAGTGAGTACTTACTAAGTTCATCAACCTCTTTAGTTCACAAGATGAAGAACTGGTTGGATCTTTCACATGAGTGGGAATTATCTTTTCCAGGACTCCAGATGTAAGATTTAGAAGGTCACTGTCCTCAATGTGGGAATGTAGCATTTCTTCTCTGGCTTTTAGTTGGGTGAATGATGCTACTTTGATTTTCTGAATTAGATTCGGGGTAGATAGGTCGATTAGACCCTCAATCAATTCAAGATCAGACTCTTCTTTTTTTTCTACCAAAAATCTCTTCACTACCTCTTTAGTGTCTCTTGCTTCTACTAGAATTTCCTTTACATCAACTTTCTTCTCTTCAACCATTGCTTCCTCAGTTGCAAGTTCTGACTTATCTTCAAGTATCTCCACTTTCTCAACTGATACAATTTCTGGAACTTCAATTTCCATAGGTATTTTTGCATTATCCACTTCAGGAGGGATCTGAATATCCTCAGTTGCATCTTGTTTCTCTTCTTCTTCTCTCAGACTAGAAACATCATGAGTTCCTTCAGGGACAACATCAATTATGTAGTTTAACAAAACTTTTTCTCAGAATCTGTTCAGTCTCTTCAGCAACTTCATTGGTTTGACCAATCATCAGCTTATTCACTCTTTTTTTTCTTTTGAATTCCTTCTTGGATTTATTTAGAATTGAATTCATTTCTTCCATAGATACTACTAGACACAATTCAACAAGAATTTTTTCTCTCATCTGCTCTTCTTCTTATCCGGTGTTAACTCTCCTCATCTTCAAAATGTCATATAAGCTTTTGGGTAAATTTGGTATTATTTCAATAAAAAATTTATTGAAAATATTCAAATATTTTATTGTTGCCTCCTCAAGAATTTTCTTATCAGATTTATGAAAGGATTCATACCATTTGCAAAGTGGCTTGAGATTCCCATCCTTAACCAAAGCTTTTTCAACTTCTTCCACTAACATACCTGGCTCGTCAATTTTTCCTGTGTTCTTTGCTTGATCATCTCCATCAGAGGGTTTTCTTTTTGTAACAGTTGTTGCCTTGGTGCCTAAATGCTTGATTTATCTGACTCCACCAGACTCTATTTCTTCATCCTCAGAAATTGCTACATAGACTATTTTTCTTTTATCTTTCTTCCTCTTCCCTTTCGTATCAAATCCCTTAGAATGAGTTTTCATAGAGATTGGTTTTGTTGTAGGGGCAGATAGGGACGCAGTGATTCTGGTTGACCTAGCTCGGGTAGATGGTGTTGTCAGACCAGCAGATTCATTTTTTACTGCCTCTTTTTCTCCTTGAGCTTCTTATCTTTTCCTTCTAGCTTCTTTCAATTTTTGTGTCGGTATGCCCATACTTTCTGCTAAAAATTCTACCTCTTTTCTAACTCTTTTAACTATCACAGGTTTTCTGAGTTAATTGTGTACTTGCATATCCTTTTGCTCATAAGTGCCAAATCTTTCTTCTAATTGATCTAGAGGCTTGCTTAATAAATGTTCTTCATACATTTCTAGAATGTGCTCCTCAACTTCATATCCCATTGGCATAATCAGATTCTTCTAGAATCATTGACTTCCATCATACATTGATTGATATCTAACATGAAGCAAATTGTATTCTTATATTTCTCTATAATGGAAGTGGGAGTCCTCTCTCTAGCTTGCATCATACTCTGAAAGCTTTTGAAATATCCATAGTGTCATTCTTTATCTTAATGTCTGCAAATCTGTGAAAGAGATCTCTGATCTGAGCAACTATCGATTTTTCTTTTTTCCAATGAACCTTTTGGAATCTTGGAACCTCATCCATGAAGTAAAAGAATAAGCATAATAGCAAGTTACCATACTTAAAATAATTTTTCTTATCCTTCTTGATCTTCCCAATATTTTTCATTAGTTGACTTCTCAACAATTCACAAAGATCATAGTTTGCATTTTCTTTTACCATTTGATAGGCTGCATAAATAGCTACACCGAACATAGAGTTGTCTTGGCTAGAATGATAGGTTTTGTACCCAATATCCATAGATGCAAATTTTACATCTACATCAACAATGTCATCAATTTTCATTTTTCTTATGTCATACTTAGAACCTGTCGCATCAGTGACCGTTTGATTCCTCACTAATTTCAGAATTGGTAATCCACTGGAAGAATTTAGACCTATTACAACACTGATAGCCTCCTTTTTGATTTTGAAGGGTATACTTAACTAGATGAATTCATCATGAACTCAACTCAAGATGTAACGAACCCATTCAGACTCTTCAAAGATGGGAAATTTAATTTTTTTTATAAATTTCTTTCCTTCTGGGCTTTTATATTCTGAAATCACACAAAAAACTTCATAGGTATGATGTGATTATTATACAAATTCAGTAGTTGTGAGATTCCTAGCTCTTCAATATTCATGTGAATATAAGCCCTAATATCTTCTATGTGTAACATAGCATACATAACGGATGAAAAAGATCCTAACGGACCGGTCTCAACAGACTTGTAGGGATGCCATTTGAATTTGGGACGGGCTCTATCCTTTACTTCTACTACCAATGGAGTAGCCATATTCACCAATTCACAAGTTCACAAAGTTTTGCTGATAAATACCTTTCTGTCAGATCATAGTTTGATTTATGAAAGCTTCTTTGCACTTGAATTTCATCTCAACTTTCTAAGGTTTGCCTTAGAGCTCTCCAAAATTCTTTTCTTCAAAATGCAAAGTGACAAATGAAGAATATAAATGACTTTTTATCACTCACATACTTAACCCTTTTTGACGCAATAAATGATTTTACCCTAACTCATTTGGTTACATTGTTTTCATGCACTGTGATAGATAAATCTTCTGCAGACCTTCAACATTGCATAATACTTTATCAAATAGGTTTAACAACATTTGTAGAACATCTATGCACTTTACTCAACTTATCCACATTTTGGTGTCAGTTACCGGCAGGGGGTTAAGAGATTTTCTTGACAACTCCCCTAGGCAAAAGGCTTGAAACTAATTCCCGGATGAACTAATAGAAGTGGGTTCTGGTGCTGGTGCATTTTCTTCATTAGAGGGACTCTTCTTCACCCATTTCTTTTGCATTTTCTTCTTGACCACATCTGTAGTGACTTTTCCTTTTCCCTTAACATCCTTTTGCAAAAAAAATAGATTAATTGCATATAATACATAACTTATTTTCATAATTTTGATAGGAAGGAAATTTTATTTGTAATCATTATACTCCAAGATCAAGTCAAGAGCGGGGTTTATAGAAATGTTACAAAATCTCAACATTAAAAGGATCATATCAAGTTTTATATGAGTTTATTCATGTTTATGCATACATTATATTTGTTAGTACTAATGTTTGTAGGTTTCCAAATCAAGTCAAGCCAAATTACAATCAAGCCTTGAGGTATGTGCATGACTTCAATCCTTCAAAGAGTTTAGATTTGATTGGTGAGTTGTAGCCATTTTTTAATCCATTACTATCTTATTGTTTAGCCTCTATGCCTCAAAAGGATAAGCTCTCTTTCATTAATTTTTCCATTATGGAGGTAGAAATACCAACACAAGGTTTGACTAGTTGGCAATCCCCTATATGGAACAACCCTTCCTTTCTCTTTGAATGTGCAAGTTATAGATCTCTGAAGAAGATTGCAAGAATATTGAAGACTATTTGTTCATTGATGTATTCAAACCCTACAACTTGATAAGATACAAAAACTCGATTATCTAAGCAATAGACAAAGATATAACAACAAGATCCAGAAGGAAGACGCCATAGATAAGGAACTTGAGGATTGTGAAAGAAAAATTTAGTTTCAAATCTCTAGACAAGGGCACCTTGGGCAGTCTTGTCCAACAAAATCAAGTGCAAATTTCAATCACAGGTGCACACATGTCTGCTCTGCCTATTTCTGGTCATTAAATTTGTTTGTCAATTTTTTGATTGTCTGCATTCATATCAAAATAGTGCATTGCCATAATTAGCTAGTTACATTATTGCATGTCATCATAATTTCATTTCCAAATCACACACATCCACCCCCACAATAAGGGAATCCCTGAGCAAGGATAGATTGACTCACCTTTCAGGTTGTTATTTAATCTCACGTCCTTATTCATCCTTGATTCCCTCAATGTTATGCTTGGAAAGCTACCTAATCCTAATTAAACCCTAGGGTTTCACTTTTCCAACATATCAAAAAGTTTGTTCAAATCTTATAGGGCCTTGATGAAACAACAATACAATGAACTTTCAAGTTATCCAACAATGCCAAGACCTAGGAAGGAGAAACCTTGGGATAGTATTTTTCCATAGTCTTTAGATAAGATTCCTTTCATGAGAGATATAGTATTCAATATTTTTATCTAAGTTGAGGCTATGAATAAACACCCATCAACATGACTATTAACAATGATGAATGATGACTTTGTAAGGTGTTGTCCCTATTAGTTGTGCATGCCAAAACATTTAGATCTTGATCAAGCAAGGAAAAGCAACAATTGTCTACAAAAAAGGTGAGAACATGTAAGTGGGTGTCATGGACAGTTTTGAGAGGTAATTTGAAGGTTGTGAATTGTCGAAGAGCTTCTATGATTTTTCTAAATATAAATGCCTTTATAAATTGAAAGATGCTTGATTAGATATATGATTTTCCATAATGATATGATTGTTAAAATGCTAAATCTATGCTATTTAATAAAAAAATGATGATTAACCAAAAAAAAAAATATTTGACAAAAAACCCAATCTACTAGTATTCATATATCTTTTAACTTACTCTTAAACCTAAACATTTCCGATATCCTAAACACGGAACCCTACTAAAGGTAAAGGTGAAAGAGAAGATACACGCCACAAACTTCTTTAACAAATGCTTTATGATTAAAATATAATAATACATATTCAATACATTTACCAGCCAAACTAGATGGGACGCTACTGTAAATCATCCAACATTCTCCATTCTAAATTGTAGCCACTCCTTTTCCTAGGAAAAGGTTTGGAAATTAGTTATACTTAACCTTGAAAAACTTAACGCAACAACCGATGGAGCAGGTCGGAATTACCATGTGTAACTATTCAACGAAAGCAATTGAAATATACTACAATAATGGTGTAGTCGTTGCAACTGATTTGCCAACTTGATTTAAATAATTCTTGATGTTGGGAACTCGTGATCACAATCTTAATTAAATTGATCGAAAACATTGATGAGACATGCGAACGAGGCCACGAATCTACGTGTACGTTACAACTACTGATAGACGGTGAACAAATTGACAATTTAGACAACATAAATTAATACAAACTAATCTTACATTGATATTTCAACTTCTCCCATTAGTGAAGAGTCGGTAGATTTCAGTACCATCCCTGAAATTCAGCAAACAATAGGGCAGAGAAATTTGAAGATTATTGTAGAAGACAGCGGTGAAGTTAAACAGAGCCGGAAATTAGGCTGACTCAAGCGTGCCCATCGAAACATAATATACTGTTATCCCAGATGCCTCTCACTGTTAAGCCGTTGAAGTTTTACATGGTAAACAGACCTGAACCAGAGCTTTCTTTCCAAGGTCGAAAAAGACAAATTGAGACGAGCAATTGTATCGGAGTGATAACTCCAACTCACCCTCACATTATATTTTACAGTAAACGTCCTTCGTGGAAGACGGATCATGGAACCCTACTGCTACACCCATCTCTAGACTAAGCTTCTTCCTCTGTTTTAACTTCCTTGTAGCACATTTTTAAATCTTTTGGTCCCCCATTTGATTTGATTACAGGACGTGTGCTCACGTGAAGATCAGATTCCCCTACTGTTGCTCAGCTTGTCAAATGTATTAAAACTGATGGCCAAACAAAATCTCAAACAAGGACGTACGTTGAATCAAAGAAGACTCCGCGACCTTTCCCCTCCATACCGGATCTCTCAGTCTACAGACTCTCTACCTATAAATGGGTCTTCTTTCCACCCAAGATTCACACTCCTCAACTACTTGGATTCGGCAAAACATCAATTTCCAATTCGTTCTAGCCGGTGGAGATAATAATAGTAGGCATTGGAATTGGAATTGGAATTGGAATAGGTAGAGAGAATCGGCAGTAGAGATGAGAGAAGCAACTGGTTCAGATCTATGCTCAGCCGTTTCTTGCTCGGGCTTATGCAGTGGTGAGATCGAGTCAACCCCCTGGATTCTTTCTGTTCTTGCCTCCTTACTTGATAGACTTGTAGCCAGACATGAAAGGCTGTTGTTTTCTTCTGGCGAAAAGATTTCAAGAGAAAATCTGTGTGTTTTCTCTGCAATGCAAATTCCTGCAATGAGCTTACACAAGTATTTGGAGAGGATGTTCAAGTATGTCCGCTGCAGTCCTTCAGTATTTGTTGTGGCCTATGTTTATATTGATCGCCTAATTCTCAGCAATCCCAACTTCCGCTTAACCTCTCTCAACATTCACAGGCTTACCATTACCAGTGTCATGGTTGCTACCAAGTTTCTCGACGATCTGTGAGTGTTCTGTTCTCTCTTTCTGTTTTCATTAACTGAGTTTTTTATATGTGAATTTTATTGCTAATGTAGATTTATCGTGTCGTGGATGCAGGCATTACAGTAACGACTATTTTGCAAAAGTGGGAGGCTTAACACTGAGGGAAATGAACATTCTAGAAGTTGATTTTTTGTTCATGGTGCGGTTCCGCTTGCAGGTGACAGTAAGCGTGTTTGAAAGCTACTGCTCCCATTTTAAGCGGGAGGTTTCATTGGGTGGAGGATTTCAGATAGAGAGGGCTCTTCTCAGTTTATCCAAAAATGAAACAAAGAAATCATGTAGACAAGAAGAGAGCCACAAGCAGAGATTAGGGATCAGCTATAGCTACGCAGGATGCTAAAAGTAATACTATAGGTTTTTTCTTTCTTTTTCCCCTTTAAATTATAAAGGATAAATCCATGGAGATTCTCCCCTTTTCCACAAGACTTTATACAAGGGTAAGGACTAAGAAAAATTAAATCTGCTGGTAGGCTTTTGTTCAAAAGGTTTTGGCATCTCCATTCTCTTCAAAAATAGAATTAAAGTATTGTCATTGGACTGTATAATGTAAGCTAATATCCTATAGGATGACATATTTTGGAATAAAATGGATTTAGTTTTAAGATATATGTTTAATATTATTATTTTTCTAAATGTATCAGTTAAATTTGATAATCTAAATATAAGAAAAAATACAGTAAATATGTTGTGTCAAAAAAAGGAGAATTAATCTATATTTGTAATAGTGAAAAGTGTATAGATTTATGTGTTTTTCTTATCTTTTAGAATTATTTTGATTAGAATGTTGTAAATGTAATAATTAGTTTACAAGTGACATAATTATCTATGAATATCACTTGTGATATGTCATATTCAAGTTCTTTTCTTCACTAATTCAAAAATTTAGATCTTTAATCTCATCACCACTATTTTCCATTCTAGAGGAGATCCACATGTCTAGAGTTAACCTGGGTCACTTCCTCAACTGTGGATTTGAACTCATCATTTTTAAAATTTAAAATATAAAATTATATTTTATCAACCAATTCATTAGTTATTTTGAGCCATCTTAGAACACATTATTTTGATTTTTGGCTTGGTTGTTGTAATCAAGGATATTCATTCACTCATTTAATAATCATGTGGGAAAAAATATAGGAGCATGGTAGAGTTTTTATCAATAAAATATTGATGAAAACATTCTAGCAAATATTTAATAAATAATTTTATCATAGCTCAAAATTTTAGGTCCATTGCATGCTTGCTTGTTGTCTTTAAGCATTACCACACAAGTTCTTGGAATACTTGTAAACATACATTCCTTTGTGCTCCTTTCTATAGCTTTGTGCCCAATGCACAATTATCACTCTCATCTTGTATCATTATGCATGGTCCTATGTCTTGTTTATTATGCAATCCCATGTAGGATACTTGGTGACTTCAACAATATTGTATATAGTTGCACTTTGACCATGTATTTGAATACTAACCACTAGGGAGTGTAACCAAAAGGATAATTGGGGGTGAATGGTTCAAACTGGATCATTATAACTTTCATTTCTTATTTTATGATTGTATTATATTGTATTTGTATTCATACATCTCTCACATTGAGAAGGTTATTAGTATTCATTTATACATTGTATAGTTTTATATGAAACTAGCTAGATATTTTTCTCATTTCTATTTCACAATAATCTCAATTCCTAGTTATAATATTTGCAAAAACAAATTTACCCTATTCATTTATATTTTTGGATAGATGTAGCAAAAAAATTCTAAATTCTTTTCCTTTCTACATAACCTTGTAATGAAGGGGGGTTCGTCACCCCTGAGGCTATAGGTCATAGGAGATCCTGAAGGAATGGACTACCCTAAACTATCTCAGGTTTTTTAACAAGTTTCTCAAAAATCAGGTCAGCCAACCATAGACGTTTCAGACTACAAACCAGACAACTCACTGTCAAAGGACAACAACATGAGAAATTAACTCTAGTGCTTTGTGTTGGCATCTCAGGGACATGCTAGCATTCTATACAAACAAAGGTCTGATAAACAACTAGAAAACACAAAGGGCCTACTTACGACTCGAATATTGCTGTTTTACAATGTACAAAGTACAACAAGAAGAATATTGGAAAGATATTCTAGTATGAAAATGACAAAGAAATAGTAGGAAAAGATACCATTCCACTTGTGAAATCCAACTCTTCAGTTTTAACTCCAGACAGATAGACCAACAACTAGACAAACAAAAACAAGAAAAAAATTGGGTTGTGTTTTGAGGTCTGCCTCAATCAAACCCTCATTTTGGTGTTCCCACCTCCATGGACAACCAGATATGCAATGATATAGAGAAATCGATAAAGAAAATAAAGGAATTGACACTATGAAATAGAGTGCAAAGACAACCTAAATACTACTCTATAAGACACAATGATGCAAGTAAATAAGAGGAACAATATCTCCTCCTCTTCTACTAGCACTCAAGGCCAAGGGGAGGATATGATGAGAGATGATGCCACACCAAGATAATGGAGCTTCAAAGACCCTACAAAAGTGATGGTGTTGCAACAAGATAGTGTTGTAGAGTCTAAGAAGAGAGCTTGTAATAGCAAGAAGAAGTGAGAATGATCAAGAAGAGAGTAAGAATGAACTTGAGAATGAGAGAAGCAACATGAGAGTGAGTTTAAGAGTGACTAGAGAGAATTCCAATGTGAAAGAATGAGTTTGAATAGGAAAAAAGGAGGCAAGGAGTCATTTTTTGTTTGTCAAGACTTGATAGAGGACGTTACCTTCACAACCAATTAGGAAATTTAATGCTTCTATGAATCCCAGGGGTAGGAATCTATCAAGATGCTAGCATAGTGTGTAAACATCCATACAATGTGCACACGTCCTCGATAAATATTCCTCCAATGATGCAAAAAGATAAGGATGCATTGAAGGAATAAGATGATGCTCCAACAAGATTTATATCATCAAACTTATAGTTTATAAGGTAAGGGTAATGATGAGGTAAAAATAACCTCATTGACATAAGTGACTAAATACCATTCCTCATATTTTCCAACCCCTTTTCTCTTCCAATTAGTTATCTTTTAGGATTAATAGGTGCTTTCTTTTTAAGAAAATTGTATAAACTTTATTTTTTGAAATTACTTGGAATAAACTAACCTATGCTAACTTAATGGTTTAGATTTTAAAGAAATGTATAGGTTTCTCATAAATAATCGGTCATCATGCCTAGCTAGAATAATTCAATGGAGACTCCATGAAGTTGAAGAAAAGCGTCGAAAGTTTAGGCACCATAATTCTAGGACGCATGATGTATCAAGATTTTGTAGTTGTTTCATTATTTTTTGTTGAAGACTTATGGCTTGCTTTGAGCCTGTTTAATATTTTTATGTTTTAACTCAAAGTTTGTTAGTTTGTTAAGACTTTCAGTTGAAGACTTTTTCAGTGGTACTTCCCACCAACTAAAATTTAGTATTTTGTTAAACAGTTTTTGTATAAATGTGTAACTTTCAGAAGTGATAAACAACAAGAGAATATTGTTATGTTGTCGTAATGAATTTCTGAGCTATGTTTTTGAATTACACTTTGAATATGAATAAATAAATCTTGCTTGTCTCATTCTGATGGAGTAATTCTGGAGTTATCAAGTTTATGTGACCTGAGTTAGACATAGAAGAACCCATGAGTTGTCCACTCGAGGGACTGTAGGAATGGATAGATAAGTATTTTTACTTTCACAATTTTGTTATTTATGTTTTGTAAATGATAAAGTGTGAAGTAGTATTCATTTTAAAAATTGTTAGTTAGAGTTTCGGTGCACCTACCCTTATTGTTAAGTTTCAAGTTGATAGGTTGTTTTCTGTTAGTTGTTAAGTTTGTTAATCCACTACTAGTTAAATGTTTCATAGCTTCTTTACATGCTTTTCTTCTTCAACAATTTATATGCTTATTAGTTTAATCATTTTGATGCTTTCTAGTTTAGTTGTTATGCTTTTTAGACTAATAATTTCATGCTTTCTAGTTTATTGGCCTTATAGTTGAAGTTTTATTTCAGTTGTCCCATCTACTTAGAAAATATGAGATAGATAGTTAAGGAGTTTTCTATTGCATACAACCTTGAACACTACCCAGTTGATATTTAATGCACTTTTCAAACTAAAGAGATAGGACCTAACAACAACCTATCACTTTTGGAACCGTTGTTGGGGACCTTCTATTTCTAAGTGTTAGTAGGAAATACCTTGAATACCTCTTTTGGGCACAAAAAAAGTCCTTTGGCTTCCTTTTTTGCATGGTCAAGAAATGAGGTCCCCACGAAAGATTCATATCAAGAACCCCCCCAAACGATGTACCAACCACAAGTAGGGAAGAAGAAATCTCAGCTCAAGAACTCTCTCAAGAATTGATTGACCAAGATGAACCTAAGACTTTCCCGTATACCCCATAAAGAGAACTTTTAGTTGTAGAGGAGCATATTCCTTTGCAAACTACTGAGCCTTGCCCATTTGAGAAATTTTTTGAGGAGGAACGAATCCCCTTCAAAATCATGGGCGGCCGTAGAAATGCTAATGCTAACCCTCCTCCACCACCACCACATACATTCACTTATCCTATTGTTATCGATGTAGATTATGACACGACTATGAAGATATTTTTCCAGCTTTCTTGCCAACCTTCTAAGGTTTGTCTTCTAAAGACCTTGACCAATTTCTCTTCAAGTTTAAGGTCCTTTGTCAAACATATGACTACAAGAATGCTAACCAAAAACTAAAGCTTTTTCTTTCTACTTTGAAGGACTTAGCAATGTGTTGGTTCATGGGATTAGCCTTAGGATCCATAACCTCATGGGATGAAATAGATTTTACCTTTTTGGATAAGTACTAGAGCTACTATAGAGTTTGCGATAGGAAGGAAGATTTGCTCAAACTAAGGTAGAACAAAGATAAGTGTGTAGAAGACTACCTAGATAGGTTTTTCTTCTTGTCTAAAATATGTGGTGAAGAAGCCATAAGTCTGGAGATTTTAAAGATCATATTTCTCAAAGGTCTTGACAATGATGGGAAAAGGAGTTTGGATTTGACGGGAAAAGGGGATGTGTTCCAACTGGGACTTGATTAAATCACTGAATTATGTTTGAACTTCTCTTGTACTCGAGGAGGAATCCAGAAGTCTACCCTATTTAAAGGTTCCAATGAGATAGGAAAAATACATGAGGAGATAGCCAACCTTAATACTGACATCCTGGTTTAGTTAAATACCACGTTAGATGGAATACAAGTTAAAATATGAAACCCAAAGATCTTATCCATCTACTTCCCTAGATGTAGGAATAAACATCTGTTAAGGGAATGCCCTTTGGACAAAGTTAAAATTATTGTTTGCTAGGTTTGTGATAAGGACCATCCCACTGATCAGTGTGAGCTTTTGAATGCCATTAAGAACTCCAAGAAAAGAAAAAACCTAGTTGAGGAAGAAATCAACTTTGTACATCAAAGAATTGGAGGAAATTTTTCTTATGGCCAAAATTCAAACCCTACCTGGAGACCTCAAAACAAATGGAATAATAATAAATGGGAAACACCTTGGCCTCAAGCTCCAGCTCAAGAACCACATAATTGGGGACCACCTAAATAGGAAAATCAATCATGGGGAAACCCTCAATGACCCAACCAGAATCAACAGTAGTGGTATCCTCAGAATCCTTCTCCTTAAGGGAATCAACAACAAAATCAGTTTTACACTGGTCCTAAGAGGGGGCCCAATCAATAGTAGAATCTCTTACCACCTCTGCAGAACATTCAATAAACTAAGCAAGTTAATCAACCCCAACTTTCGGTGCAACTTGTTCCAAACCCAAAGAAAAACTGTTAGAATGCCCTAGTGTACTCTACTGACCATGATAATGTTACTAGACTTAATCCCATACATTGTGTAAATTTACAATTAAGATATGGAAAAACACTTCAATCGCAGATTATTGTTTAGATATGGATGAGCCTTTTAAGGAATATGTTGAGCCCACAAAAACAACTCCCATATCTACCGAACCAGCCTCAAAAATTACCCAAGACAAAAAATTTTCACCACCTACAACTGGAGCTTTTGACCTACCTTAGGAAGGGGACGGTTAGTCTCCAACTAAAACTTTAAATAATTCACATGCCAAAAACAAAACCGAAGAAGCCTTTCTGGAGTGTCTTAAACCAACCACTATCAAAGTTACTCTAAAAATGTCCCCATCCACTAAAACTACGTTGATACAAGAAATCAAACAATTGTAAATTGAGGTTCCCTTATTACAAGCCATCAAGGAGATTTTGGAGCTAAACCAACTGATCAAACAATTATGTATCAAGAATCTAGGAAGGAAACCAAAGAAAATAAACAATATCCACATAAATGGTTATTTGGCTAGAAAGTCTACTACTCCAAAATATGATGATCTAGGTAGTCCATTGATAATGGTAACCATCAATGAGGTGGAAATACCTAATGCATTAGTAGACTTGGGAGCAACCATTAACGCAATGACTGTTGATGTAATGGAAGAGTTAGCACTTATTGATTTATGCCCCACAACTACAGTCTTACAGATGGAAAATCAAGCCATAGCCATTCCCAAGGGTGTCCTTGAGAATGTTCTTGTTAAATTTGATGGATGGGAATATCCAGTGGACTTTCAAGTGATTTAGTCTTTTACACCAAAAGACAGTTACCCTATAATCCTAGGGAGACCATGGCTGGCAACGATTGAAGCCAAAATTGACTGTAGGGAGGGAGGAATGACCATCTCACGTGGTCCAAATAGTAAAAATTTATTCTTGTATCCTCCCGCAAAGTCCGTTGAATTTAATAAAGTCTAGGTTGATGAACCAGAAGGTCCCAACGGATAGGAAAATTTTGCTTCACTTGCCATGGTAGTCATCAAACAACATGGTGAAGAATTGGAAGATGAATTAGAAAAAAACCTGGAAAATATCACCATGGATTCAAGGAATGAGGATATGATGGACGTAGAATAAATATTAAGACAACCCATCAAAATAGGACACACTAAATTCGATAGTACCAGTTTCATGGGACTACCTTGTCCTCTGGTGAATATCATTCCAAAAATAAAACATTTCTTTGAAGATATTGCTAGACTCCATAAGACCATACCTCATAGTTGTCCTCTTAATACCTTGACAAGACCAATGTATACTGTCACATCTAACCATCTAGGTGTTAAATCCATTTTGATGTTGTCAGGAAAAACTTTGAATATCAATAGCTGGTTGACTGAGCTGGAAGAACATAAATTATTTGATGTCCTGGTGAATAGATCTAAAGCTTTTGCTTGGAACTACATGGATATAAGAGGAATACACCCAATCATGTGCACTCATCACATATACACTGAGAATGTTTGACCTATTCACCAACCCTAAAGAAGACTCAATCTTTCCTTGAAGGATATCGTTAAAGCTGAAATTGAGAAGCTCCTACAAGTGGTGTTTATTTATCCCATTTCTTATAGTAAATGGGTTTCACTGTTGTTTTTGGCTCCCAAAAAGAATTGGAAGTGGAGAGTATGCGTAGACTATAGGGAACTTAATAAGGTGACCCACAAAGATTATTTCCCCCTACCATTTGTAGACCAGGTTCTGGATAACTTGGCTGGGAGAAAATATTTCTCATTTTTGGATGGATTTAGTGGGTACAACCAAATATAGGTGGTAGCAAAAGACTAGGATAAAATAACCTTTACATGTCCATGGGGGAAATTTTCATATAGAGTTCTACCCTTTGGGTTGTGTAATGCTCCTGCAACGTTCTAGAGAGCCATCTTGGCTATATTTGCTAAGTTGGTAAATCAGTGTGTGGAAGTGTATATGGATGAATTCATTGTGTACGATTCAACTTTTGATGAAGCTCTTCAAAGTCTAGACAAAGTGTTGAAGTGGTAGAACAAGGAATTGTGTTGGGACATCATATCTTTGCTGATGGAATAAAAGTCAGTCCAAAGAAAATTGAAGGGATACAACAATTGGTCACCCCAAAAAACCATACTAATGTTAGAAGTTTCTTAGCTCGCATGCTGGATACGACAAAAGATTTATAGAAAGCTTCAACAAAATTGCAGCTCCTATGTTTTCTCTTCTCCAAAAGAATGTGAAGTTTACCTAGACACCTGAGAGCAAGTCATCATTCAAAATCATCAAGGAGAAGATTATATCGGCTCATGTCTTCATGGACCTAATTGGAACTTACCATTCCATATTTATGCTGATGCATCTGATGATGCTATTGGAGTGGTCTGAGGACAAGAAGATTAGAATGAAGGGAAGTATGATATATACTTCATTAGTAAGAATCAGACTCCAACAAAAAGGAATTACGCAACAACGAAGAAGGAATTCTTAGTTGTAATTCTTGTAATTAAGAAATTTCAAAACTACATTACAAGATGTAAATTCACGATGTACACAACCCATTTGGCCATAAAATACCTTATGAATAAATCTATAGTCAATGGGAGGATAATCAAATGGTTGCTGCTTCTTTAGGAATTCAACGTGACAATTATTGACAAATCAAGGAAATTCAATGTAGTTGTGGATTTCTTATCCCGAATTAAAAAAGTTGATGGTGAATGTGCTCTGGTACAGGATGAGTTCCCAGATGAGAATATGTTTTCCATCTCTAATAAGACTCCTTGGTTTTCCGATATTTCCAATTACTTGGCCACCTTAGAAGTACCACCTTCTTTTGCATCTAAACAAAATAAATTCCTTATAAGTGAAAGCGCCCCTTTCAAATGGATTAATGAGATCCTATTTAGATGCGGGCTTGATATGGCTCTACAATGATGTGTTAGGGAAGATCGAAAACCTTTAGTATCCTAAGAGCCTACCACAATGATCCTTTTGGAGGACATTATTCTGCAAAGAGAACATCCCATAAGATCTTAGGTGCAGGGTACTACTGGCCCTCTATGCATAAGGATGTCAATAAATATGTCCACCATTGTGATGAATATTGAAGGGTAGGGAGACCAACAAAATCCAAAGAAATTCCCCTTTGGTATGCACCCTCAACATAAATCTTCCAATGTGCTTAGCATTAATACATATGGATCCACCATCTTCCAATTGCTTGGGACTCTTGATCAAGAAGATATTGAATGAGACATTAATCAATAGTTTTACAAGGATGATACAAATATTGATGATACTTTCCTTGAGTATTTTCAGAAGACATATCATGTTGCCTTTCACACGAGTCAAATTATGCATTTGAACTTGAACTTGAACTACTAATGGTTTGGTAGTCCTTAAACCATTTGAAAAATGGGGATTGGAATTTATCATTCCAATAGATCTAAACTCATAAGGGAAGGAGTAAATTTTGGTCTATACCGATTATATGACTAAGTGGGCAGAAGTTCAAGCTCTACGAGTTGCTAGGGAGGAGCAGGTGGATATTTCCTCTACAATATAATTTTCCCTAAGTTTGGAGCTCCTAGGACGATTGTTACAAACCAGGGTCCTCAGTTCATGTCTAAGGTTATGTTAGCCTTCATCGACCACTTCCAGGTTAGTCATAATAAATCGTCATCCTATCACCCTCAAGAAAACGGTCAAGTGGAAGTTACTAATAGGGAGCTCGAAAATATCTTAATGAAAACTGTTTCATCAGGAAGAAAAGATTGGGATAGGAAACTACCTGAAGCCATATGGGGTTATAACACGACATGGAAGTCAACCACTAGTTTTAGTCCATATGAGCTGGTCTTTGGAAAGAAGCCTCTCTTATCCATTGAATTCGAATTCCAAACATTTCGAACAACCATGGAGCTAGGAATAGATCTTAAATGACCCTAGGTAGAGAGAGTCTTACAACTTAGCGAACTAGATGGGATTCATTTGGATGTTGTCCATCAAACTAAACTAGTGCAACAACAATGTAATGTCTGGAATGACAAGAATATTAAGGAGAGAGAGTTCCATAATGGGGATTGGGCCCTACTATTTGACTCCAAATACAAATATCACCAAGGAAAATTCAGAACCCATTGGCTTGGCCCATACAATTTTTTTGAGGTATTTTCAAATGGGTCAGTCCAACTAAATCCCATCGATGGTGATACCCAAACCCTCCTAGTCAATGGACATCGATTACAGATCTACCATAAACCAGTCAATAAAGAATAATTCACAAAAACGGTAGAGATGTAGGGAGAAATCCAATGCATTGACTATGTTCTTGTAGAGTCAATATAGTTTTAGTTTTCTCTTCATATATATATAAAAGAGCATGTGTATAATTTTTTCTTTCAAAGCATTTCTTCTAAAACTTTTCATCTCTTGGACTTGGCTAATTTTCATTTTTCCTTTGAAACAAATTTTGGCGCATCTTGTTGAGGTGCTTTGGAACTTGTTAGTTCAGTTGTTGTGGTGCTCCAGAACTTGTTGGCTCTATTTTTGCTATGCTCTAGAACTTGAATGACTCATTGGTGACATCTCTCATTGATGTTCTATAAAATTAAAGATCCAAGTTGTACATTTTCCTTTCTTCTTTCAGCTGCATCTTCCAATGATGCTCTAAAAATTTTCTTGTTGCATTCTTGGTGCATCCCTCACTGATGCTCCATAATTTTTTTGTTCTTCTTTATTGGTGGCAGCTTTTGACAATGCTTTGCAAATTTTTGGTTGCTACTCTGACTGCATCTTTCGACGATGCTCTAGAAATTTTTGGTTGTTGCTCTGACTGTATCTTTCGACGATGCTCTAGAAACTTTTCGTTGTTGCTCTGACTACATCTTTCATCAATGCTCCATAAAATTTTGGTTCCTGCTCTGGCTA
Source organism: Sequoiadendron giganteum (assembly GCA_007115665.2). Taxonomy (NCBI): domain Eukaryota; kingdom Viridiplantae; phylum Streptophyta; class Pinopsida; order Cupressales; family Cupressaceae; genus Sequoiadendron; species Sequoiadendron giganteum. The sequence continues at coordinate 29,878,787 of CM021102.1, forward strand.
CATCTCTTAATGATTCTCTCAAACTTTTTTTGCTATGTTTTGATGATGTCCCCCACCGATGTACCAAAACTTTTCCACTTCACTTTCTAGCCACATCTCCCAGTAATTCTCTGAAACTTTGTAAATACATTTTCTTTTGCTTTGATTTTTCCAAGTTTCACATATGCTCATTAATTGAATTTTTATTATTCACCTTGGAATCCATGCTATATATTTTCATTTCACTCGATATTGTCATATCCTCTCATAATAAATAAAATTATTATGACAATCTTTTCGTCATAATGAACTCTATCATTAATTTCCATCACACCACCCTTTCCAATTGTACAACTAATATTTTATGTTAGCAAAGGTGAGTGAAATTCAAGTTAATGACATGACATAAGGTAATTACATTTTCACTTAAAGTTAGTAATTATTTTTAATAAAGGTTAATTAATTGACGAGTCCTTTCCTTTCCTAATTTAGTTAATTGTTACATTGAGTGATCACATGAAGTACGACTACACTTACACATTTTCCCATGCATAACTACCATAATTATATAGAAGAGCTCAAGCAAGATGAATTAATTATTTCCCTCCATCGGTTGTCTCAAGGCTATAATCTCTTTCTTCTACAATTTAGCTGCTTAAACCATGTCTTTTTGAATCATTTATGTAGAATTGAGCAAAGGAATCAAGGAAGAAAATGATGGGAGGAGCTAAGAAGAAGTCTGAGCCAGCTTTAGCAAGAAAATTGCTAGCATTAGGTAATATTGAAAGTGTGTTTCAGGAAGTAGGTTGGCTTGAATTCATCAATAAGGTTGAGGGATATTTAGAGTAGTTGGTGAAGGAATTTTTAGAGAAAGTTGTAGATGGAAAAACTATGGTACGAGGAAAGAGTTTATGGTTAAGTTCAAAGATTATCTCTCGTCTCTGTGGTCTAGAGAATAGGGGTATTAATTTAACTGAAACCACACAAATCACTTATCAAAGGATGGTGGAACTATTCCATAGGGAGGGTGAGTCTCAACCTCTAGTAATTATAATCATTAGGGGACAAACCAAAGAATTCAAAAGGATACCAATTCCTAAACCCTGGAGAACTATCGTAGAATGGATTATCAACTATTTCACCTATGAAGGAAAAGTAGCTACACTAGTAGGTCCCCCTTTTCGACTGCTAACCCATTTGCACCATGGCACCAAAGACCCTTCTCTCAAGGTTAATGTTCTTACATTTTTATGTGATTCAGTTATTGGGATGATATAAAATTATAATATTGGTACAGGGCCACTTAAGAATCATGTCCTAATTCAATTGATTTACATGTACCATTTCCATAATAAACCAAAAAATAAATGGCATAAATTTCTACTAAAATTTGAAAATGAGGAGTTTGATAAACATATTAAAGAAGGAGAGTCATCAAAACATGTGGTTCAGTCTATAGGGGAACCCTCCTCTGAGGCTCTTGATGCTCCTAAATTTCATCAAACCTCAATTTCTCCTAGTGACAATGTGCCGAAAACCTTTCCTAGTGTCTTAGAAATTCTAGAACAACCAAATGTAGAAATTATACATTCTGAGGAAGAGGAACCTCCTCGCAAGAAGAAGAAACATGTGAAAGTTTCCTCATAGATAACCCCTCCTTTACGAAGAAGAAAATGACTATCTACCAATTCCAGTGATATTGTGCATCTTGATACATTGAATGCCCCTAAAAAGAAGAAAGCTAGGACTAAAGATCAAACAGTGGAAATTGATACTCCACCTGGTAATGAGAAAATAAGGGAAAGTGATCAGCAACTTGATCAATCCCCTAGGGTGGAAGTGGATAATCTATCATCTCCAGTAGAGCAAGAAGACGAAGGGGGAAAATCACCCCATGTTGTAGATATTGAGGATGATACCATAAGGAAGTTATCCTCCTTTATTGATAAAATTATTAAGTCAAGCTCATTTGATGTGCCTGATAAAGAGAATGTACTACATGCTAAAGATAATGTAAATATAGAAAACCCTAATTTTCCTTCTTCTAGTAGCATAATAGATCAAGAATCTAAGCAAAGAAGAGTAGAATTAGAAAAATTGAATACAAAAATTGTTGAATTGAAAATTCAATTGCAAGAAAATAGGGAAAAAATTAATCAACAACAAAAATAACTTGAGGCACATATTGTAATCATAGGAAAAAGGGATCAGGAAATTGTAAAGTTAAAAATGCAAATTGAACAAAAAGACAAGACTACTCAACAGTTACAATTTCAAATTCATCAAGGAAAGGATAAAGATAAAAATAATGTTTCTTGTATTTTTGAAAGAGATGAAAAGGTTAAAAATTTGACAAACAATTTCATGCAATTATTTTCTTCTTTTGAGGAAGAGAGGAATAGACAAAAAAATGAATTGAATGCTTCTATAAGTAGAATTGTGGAATTAGAACAGGATCTACATGAAAGTAACACTAAAACTATCATGGAATCCAAGGAAATACAGACTAAGCCAGTTGTAACAGAGTGGTTTCAGGTGATTATACCTCCATTACTCATGAAGTGAATGGAGAGGTGTTACTTTTTAAAGGAAATGGCTAAAGATAATGCTTAATTGAAAAAGGAGCTGGTTTTACTAAAGGAATAATTTGACAGGGTTTATACAGCTAAAAATGATGCTTTCCAAATAGGGGAGTTATTGTTGACTTGTAGAAGACCATCTAAATTATATGCAATGTTTCTCAATGAAAAAATTATGAGATGGAAATTACTTAAAATTTATAGTAATCAACCATATAACCCTGATGAAAAATAATTTTTCAAAATATTTATAGAATCAACTCCCTAACAACAAGATATGTTGTGTGAACTATTTGTTTATAATTTACTTGTAGAAGATTGTAATATTTTTTATGTTAATCTCTTTGTTTGGGAAGTGCAATTAAGATTATTTCTTTCAACCATGCACAATCGAATTCAGTGGTAGGAAAGGTCAAAAGAATATATTCAAGACAAGGGCTGCAAATGAGACATCCACACAAGAAGCCTTTTGCCATTAAGGCACAGTTTTTGGGTTTTAAGCTCCATGAGGTTATAAAAACTAAGTATAACAACAATCTTCAGCTCTGCTATGATCATTTCCAAGAACAAGGGTTGAAGCTCATAGGAAAATAATGACATACATATGAGGAAAGATACAACCCTCTTCCCATGTATCTCAGAAAAAGAGAAATAATATCACCCCTTACCATCAGATGGTCATATAGAAGAGTTGTGGCACTAGCTAATATTATTTCACAAATAAAGACTGATTTGATTGGTATGAGGTACATACCTCCTATGCTTCTTTCACCACCTCCTTCCTTATAGGTTAACATATATTATAATGACGATAATTTTGAAAGATGGAAGGCAAGGGTTACTCTATATCAGGGTTTTCTAAGAGAACCCGAGGACTTTGATAGGGAGGCAAAAAAATTTTTTTGAAGAAGGTGAACCCTTCTTTTGACCTCCACTTGCAGTGAGGTCATTCTCCAACTTGCACTTTAGTGGAGGATGAAAAATACCCACAAAAGAAGTGGAAGTCGAGGAGGAAGAAGAAAAATCCACAACAAACACCATCATGGTGTTTGGTATGTATATAGGGTGAGAAAAGGGAGGGATGTTTGGGAGGGACATTAAAAGAGGGGGCTCCATGGAGGGAGTGATGAAAACATGCACCGTTTGTTGCAAGTATGTAAAAATTGGTATTGTAATTGATGTCAACAAGCTTGTGTTGTCATTTATGTCAAATGTATGTGTTGAGGGAGACTAGTGTTGAAGATAAATAGTTGGTTTTGTCCATGCTTTGATTTGTTACATTATTTTGTCATTAGTTAAGCTACTAGTGTTAACCTATGGTGTTGATTTGATAAGATTCTATCCATGGATGAAGTAGTTCTAAATATGACGTGGATTTGTCTCTAGTGCTTGGTTTCCAAGTTCTTTTGAGAAAATTTGATAAAAAGAGGAAATAGTTTGTTGCAATGTTATTCTAAGTTACAAAGAGATGTTCTAGTTTTGCTTCGCATTTCTTCTAGGTTGAAAATTTTCCTATGTGATTTGGATATGTTGGTGAGAGGTTTTCAAAGGTTTGATATTCAAGATATGGTATTTTGTATCATCGTATAATAGAAGTTATGTTCACTAGAGTGTGTGACTGTGCATTGTAGAGGTATTTGGGAGAATTTATTTTTCTTTTTGTTTCTCCGTAGTTATGCTTTAGGTCTCACAATTTTGAAGGTGTGTTGATGGTGTTGGTATTTTACCTCAATCAAGAGGATTTGAGGTTTGGTGCTTCAAAAGATAGTTTTTCAAGAAACTATGTATGGCAGAGTTCTCTAAGTGTATTGGGTTTGTACATTATTTAGGTGAAAGTTTTTGTGAAGGAGTTTGTTGAATTTCAAGATGTTTAAGGAATATTCTAGATTGTGTTCAAGCATGGTATGTGGTTCAAAATTCATCCTTGGGTTTGAGGAAGTGTTTACTTTAAATTTTAATGGTGTTTGCATGGTTAATAAATGACATGGTGTTTACACTACATGCGAAGGATAAATACTGTTTATGGAAGCATGTGGTTGAGTGGTGTTGATTTGGCTCCCAATTAAGTTTTTATGTAGTCTAAATTCACATCTATCCACCACATAATTATTTTGGCACCGACCTAATTTGAATTTGCACGTTTGAGGTACATAGCCAAACTTAGAATTCACTGTGGCTTATTCCTTGTTGAATTGAGATGCTTTTATTTGTGTAACATTTATTTTCTATCTTCTTTTCTATTACAATAGTAAGCCTTTTGGCAGCGAGTCTTTCTTCTTTGGATAGTGATGCCTACCGACAGTGAGACCTATTGTATTCAATGTTTATATTACTTATATAGTGGGCTAATCCTCAACATGGTTTTTCCTTTCTTTGGTTTTCCATGTAAATCCGGTCTTCTCTTGTGTATTGTGTTAGGTTGTTTAAGTTTTTGTTATTTATTTCTCATGCTAATTCATCATAATATAATTAAGGTTTTAATGAATGAATGTGGATCTAAATGTTAATGAGGGTTTTGAATTTTTAAGTTACAACTAATTCACCCCCCCTCTGATTTTTCTTATGCATTTTAAAAATTTGTATCAGAGAAATTTTCCTTGGAGAAAATCCTAACCACTCTAGGTAGATATGGGATGATGCACAAGAAGGAGATCCCTATGTTTGATGGCACAAACTATGCATTTTGGAAGGTAAAGATGGAAGGCTATATGGTTTACCTTGGATATGATGTTTGGTAGTCAGTGAAGAATCAATATACCATGCCTACAAATGGACCAAGCACAAGTGATGATATCAAGGCCTATAAAACAAATGGTAAAGCAAGCTTTCTTCTCTTGAGTAGTCTTGTAAATTCTGAATTAGTGAAAGTTATGGATCTAAAAATTGCTAAGAAAATTTGGGATAATTTGGAAAGTATTTATGATGGAGATGTTATGGTCAAACAAGCTAAAATGTAGAACTTGAAAATCGTATTTGAGAACTTGCAAATGTCTGAACATGAAAATATTACAAGCTACATGTAGAGAGTTGATGAAATTTTTAGTGTAATCAAAAGTCTTGGAGGAAAAGTCGAAGAACAAAAAGTGGTAAGGAAAATTCTTAGAACCCTTACTAAATATTATAGTTTTAAAGTTGTTGCTATTGAGGAATCTCAAAATAGAGAAGACTAAAGAACTAGATCTGGAAGATATTGATGATGTAGATGTTGAATTTGTGAGAAGGATGAGAAGAAGTATTGGTAAGTATAGAGGTAGATTACCTTTCAAATGTTTCAGTTGTAGAATGATAGGTCACTATGCTTCTAGATGTCTAAATATAGTTGTGAATGACAAAAACAAGGAGAAAAAAGGTAAAATGATTAAGAAAAGCTAGTATATTAGAGAAGATGCAAGTAATTCTAATGATGAATATGATTATGGAGATGGTTGATGATGAATTCTTTTTCATGGATTTAAAAGATGAATCTTTTTTTTCTAACTCTGAAAGATGTGTAAAGGAATGCCCTCTAGAGATAAAGGATAAGACTAAGGTACCTTGGTATCTTCTTTTCATGCTAGACATGATAAGAACTATTGGATCATTGACAGTGGTTTCTTTAATCATATTACCAAAGACAAAATTAGGTTCATTAAACATGAAAAATATGATGGAGGAATTGTTAGATTTGGTAATGATTAAGGTGCTAAGATTTGTGGAAGAGGTTCAATCGGTTTTGATGGAAAGAATAATACTAAAGATGTTTACTATCTTAAAGGTTTAAGGCATAAACTCTTGAGTGTTGGAAAAATGTGCGGCAAAGGATACAATATTATGTTTTAAGATGACGGATGTAAGATAAGAAAAGGTTCTAAAACTGTGATTGCTACTAGAAGGACATATGGAAATTTTTATCAGCTTAAGGGTGTTGATGGTCATTGCTTTATGACTCAGATCAATGAAATTCAGTTATGGAAAAAGAGGATGTGTCACATTAATTTTGATAACTTGGTGAGAATCAGTTCAAATCAAGCAATGAGAGATTTTCCAAAGTACAAAGCCTATCAATTCTATCTACAAGGAGTGTCGGATTGGAAAACAAACAAGAAGAAGTGTCAAAGGAAAAGAACAATCTTCTATTAGATTATTGGAATTGGTGCATACATACCTTTCTGGTCCTACAAAAACAAGAAGTCTTTAAGGTGACAGTTATTTCAAGATTTTTATTGATGATTATTCAAGAATGACATGGGTTACTTTTCTTAGATAAAAATATGAAGCCCTAAATAGATTCAAATAATTTAAAATTCTAGTTGAGAATGAAATGAATTTGAAGATCAAATGTTCAAGGTTTGATAGAGGTGGAGATTTCACCTCCAATGAATTTAACATATTTTTTGAGAATCATGGGATAAAGAGGTACTTGTCAGCCCCTAGGACTCCTCAACAAGATGGATTGGTTGAAAGGAAAAATATGACTATTCAAGAAGTTCTGAGGACTATGATGAAAGAATAAAACCTACCAAAAGTCTATTGGAGAGAAGCAATTTGTACTATTACTTACATACTTAATAGAGTTCAAGAAAAAAACAACACAAAGACTCCCAATGAGTTGTGGTATGGAAGGATCCCTATTATCAAGTACTTCAAAGTTTTTGAAAGCAAATTTTATATCAAAAGAGATGAAGAAAACTTAGGAAAGTTTGATGCAAGGTCTGATGAAGGAATCTTCCCTAGATATTATAAAAGAAAAGCCTACCAATGCTACAATAAAGGATTGAGAAATATTGTTGAGAGTGTTAGTGTCAAGGTTGATAAAGATTTTTTTTTAAATGGTGATAGATGGATATGAATCAAATGAACTTGATTGTAGAGAAAAAGAGAAGACTATGGAAAAGGAAGTACAGTTTGAAGAAGAGGAAGAAGCTTCAAAAAAGACTCCTAGAACCCCTAAGTATGTGTAGAGAAATGATTCTAAAGAGCATATCATTAGAGACAAAAGAAAAGTTGTATTGAAAAGAAGGAAAGCTACTAAATAAGTGGTAAATCTGTGTCTACTTTCTAAAGTTACACCTAAAATGGTGATTGAGGCATGCAAAGATGAACATTGGATGAAATCTATGGAAGAAGAACTAATGCAGATTGATAAAAGTTAGACTTGGGAACTTGTCCCAAGACCTGCAAACAAAAACATAATTTAATCTAAGTGGGTGTTCATAAATAAAATGAATGAGAGTGGAGAACTAGTGAGGAACAAATAAAGGCTTGTATGGAAAGGATATTCACAAGTTGAAGGAATAGATTTTTAAGAGACATTTTCCCTGGTGGAAATAATGGAAGCTATCAGGATGTTTTTTAGCTTGTGCAACACATAAGGATTTCAAATTTTATTAGATGGATATGAATTCTACTTTATTGAATGGAGAGTTGAAATAAGTATACATGGAACAACCAAAAGGATTTCAATTATCAGATAAACTTGATATGGTCTATAGATTAAAGAAGGCATAGTATGAATTGAAGCAATCTCCTAGAGCTTGGTATGCAAGGTTGGATAAGTATTTGATACAAAAAAGATTCAATAAATGCACAATAGATATTAACCTTTACTTTAAGGTTGAAAAAGATCAAATCCCGATTTTAGTTGTGTATGTTGATGACATAAATTTTGGAGGCAATGAAGCTATGTGCAAGAATTTTTCAAAAGAGATGCAAAAAGAGTTTGAGATGTCTATGTTTGGGGAGATGAATTTTTTCCTTGGGTTACAAATCAATCAAAAAAATAAAGGTATATTAATTTCACAATCAAAGTATGTCAAAGAGATGTTGAAGAAGTTTGGAATGGAAGACTCCAACCCAGTATGTACTCCTATGGTTATTGGTTGCAAGTTGAGAAAGAATGATGAATCCCCTAAGGCTGATTAGAGAAAGTACAAATCAATGATTGGTGGGATGCTATATCTAACTGCTACTACACTAGAAATCATGCATGTAGTTTTCCTTATGGATAGATTTCAATATCCTAGAGAGTCACATATTACAGCAGTGAAGAGGATATTCATGCACTTAAAAGGAACTCTGGGTCGTGTCTTGCAATATCCAAAGGATACTAATTTCACATTGACTGCTTACACAAATGCAAATTGGGTTGGTTGTGTGGATGATAGAAAAATTAAAAGTGGTGGTGCAATATTTCTTCGATGTATATCGGTGTCATGGATAAGTAAGAGACAAGATTTCATTTCTTTATCTGATGTAGAGGCTGAGTACATTGTAGCAACATCTTGCTACACACAAGTGTTATGAATGAGGAAAACATTGAAGGATATCAAAGTGGTGTATGATGAGCATATTTCTATCTTTTGTGACAATACAAGTGCAATAAACATTTCAAAGAATCCAGTGATGCATTCAAGGACAAAAAATATTTCAATAAGATATCACTTTCTTATAGAGAAGGTTATGGAAAATGAAGTGAAGATTGAATATATGCCTATAAGGGATAAAATTGTTGATATATTCACTAAGGATCTTCCTAAGGATATGTTTGAGTATCTTTGGGAGAATTTTGGGGTTATTTCCCCTCCTTCTTTGAACAAGATGCATATGGAGATGTATCAATCTAATGGATCTCAAAATTCATTTTTTTCCGAATTGATGTGGGTGGCTACCTCTCTAAGGGAGTAAGTAGTGGAATTGATGATATGGCATAGGTTGGAGTGTGCTCTGAAGGGGGAGCATTCAAATTAGTAAAGGAAAGGTGGTGTAAAGTAGTTGTAAGCAGGTTGTTTGATGACAAAGGAAAATAAAATAGTATAAACATTATATTCTTTTCCATTGATGTCAAAGGGGGAGAGAGTAATGTGAAAAATATCTAAAGGGGGGAGAATAATTTGAAAAGGAACAAGTTATCAAGGGAGATAGAATCATGGGAAGAATAGAAAGTTAGGTGAAGAGAGATTCATGTAAGGGGAGAGTGAGTAAAGAGTAAAGAGAAAAGGAAATTGGTATGATATAGAGATATTGTGTCTTTGATGGTTTTTTGCATCATGTGTTGACATCAATGACAAAGGGGGAGATTGTTGCAAGTATGTGAAAATTGGTGTTGTCATTGATTTCAACAATATTGTGTTGTCATTGATATCAACTGTATGGTTGAGGGAGACTAGTGTTGAAGATAAATAGTTGGTGTTGTTTATACTTTGATTTGTTACATTATGTTGTCATTAGTTAAGCCACAGGTGTTTTTGATTAGGAAAAGAAGGTTTTGAAGGGGCCCTGAAACCCTTTACAATGAAGAGAAGCTACAAAAAATACTAAAACAATAAAACCCATAGCCCCCGAACACCAAAAAGTTGACAATAGATAAAACCAGATAACTTGTTAGCAACCCAACAACAAAACATCAGCAACAAGGCTGACCAAAAAAAAGTAACAACAAAACTATAGAATTTTTTCAAGAACATTGGCCAAGGCCATATTTTCCTCAATGAACCCCTTGTGCATCTCAACCACATCCTTCAGATCCTCAAATGAAATAGTCTCCCTTTTCTTGGTCTTTCTCCTCATTCTCAAGCACGAGCCAACATCCAAATTATTTTCCATAATAGGACCAATTTCCTCGGTCTTCTCGTCCAAATTCATGTGGTTAACCTCCTCGATGGCCTTCTCATGCTCTCCTAGATTTCGAAGATTTTCCAGTCCACTTTATGGCTTTCTCATTGTAAAATATAGAGACCCTTAGCACTATATTTCAATGACTTGTTGCTAATGTTAACAATAGTCTTCAAATCATCAGTAATTTTGCTAATTATTTCCTCCATATTAACAAACCTCTCCTCAAATTTTTTTTGGATAGCCATTTCAAAGGATGCAATCCTCTCATCATGAGTTTTACCAAGTCTATCAACATCAACTACAAGTCTATCAAGAATTACATTCATAGTATTAACCTTACCCTTAATCGACCATTCCTTATGGTTGCTACGCACAAGCATAACATAAATATCTTACCAGTTTTTAAGCTGGATGTTGAGCTCCTTCACTTTTGAGAAAATTCACTTCACCAGTGAGAGAAAGTTGTGAGTTCCATCCTCCACCATTCTACAGAATAGATCCAAGTTAACATCCTCCCAATTGGACAGTGGCACAACTTAGGATTCAACATTCTTGATAGGATCCTTCTGAGCCCCCTCTTTGTCCATGAAGTCCTCCTCAACAAGAGAATCCTCCACTTCAATCACCTCCACTTTCACTCGATGCTTATCTGAAATATTCACCAATTCTACTAGAATTTCTAGTTGCTTTGCCTTCACATTGCTCTTAACCTACTCAACACCAATAGGAGAGTCTAAAATAGCTTGGCTAGGGCTAGCCCCCTTGGAACACCCTAAACCCTCATTTTCCCACTTAGTATCCTCCATAGGATGCTCAAAACCCTAAAGGCCATTATTTGAGACATTATCATCTAGAACAAATGAAACCTCCATATCACCATAATTACAATCACCTGGAATAGGGGATGTCTCCACATCTCTAGAATCATCCACCTTTTGCTTGACAACTCATTGCTCTTTCTTGGGGCATTTCTTCTTCCCCTTCACATTCTTCTTCACCGAAAGCACCACAATTTCCTTCATTTCATTATCAGTTTCATAACCCTTAGCCCAAGAATCAAAATCCTTAGAAACCTCAACAGATTCACTACCCTCCTCTGATGAGTCCTCATAATCAGAATCATCATCCTTAGAATCCCCTCCCCACTCCTTCACCAACTCACTAGTATCATAACCAGTATTGTTTCCACCCTTTTTATGAGTTGGGGTATTAGGAGAAACAAGAACCATCTTCAACTTAATGTGCTCAAAAATAAGATTCATAAGGCCTTCATGGAGAATATCCTTCCTAGATTTCTTCCTATGGTCCTCAATACTTGTTTCCATAGAAATCAGGAGGTAAAAAGGAAATGAAAGTAGAGAATTATGGTGGAAATGATTTAATAACATGAAGTGATAGCTATAGATAGCATAAACTTACCCTCTAGAGTAAAATACTACATAAAGGCTATTGCAATGTCCCTCTAAAGCAGCTTGATTGATTTGCGTGCATACCCACCATTACCAATTGACTTGATCTTCTTCTTCTAAAAACTTTTGAAGAAATTTGATAAGGCCTTATTGGCCGCAACCCTATCTCTGCAAAATTTCCTTCCATTGGAAGGAAGACCAGTAATCTCAATAATTAATTCCTCATTAATTTTGAATTCCACACCTTTGTAGTGCAAAATCCTATTGCTCCACCCTTTAACAAAAGCCTCCATCACTTCAGGGTTTGGGCCATGGAACTTCATCATATAGGGGCATACAACACCATTTTTTAGATGCTCTCAAATAGTTTTATTGCTACTAAAATCCTCACAAGAGCTTGGCTCAACTATGCAACGAGCTCCTCCCATGGCGGCATGCAACGAACACCACATCACCTACTCCTTAATTTTATGCAAAGGCAATATTAGGTGAACAAACCACAATGCAATGTAAAAAATACCCACAAAACGTGTGAGATTACCAAACCAAGTACAACCATACCTTATCTCCCAGACCATAATCTCACTGACAACTAAAAGGCAATTATTACAAGAGCATGCATTGAACTCGATGTGCAAAAACCAACTCAGGAAGAAAAAAAATATATTTTCTTCCAAATTAATCGCCTTCATGACATGAAAACTGGTTATAATTGGATATGTTTTGAAGATTAAGTGGAAATTACTCATAAGTATTCCAATTATTTTGAGCCACCACTCCTATATTGGCTAACCCATCAACCAATGAATTAGATTCCCTGAACACGTGAGTAATTCTAACTTGATCAAAATAGTTAATGATGGATAATGAATCATTAATCAGATGGGATATCAACCATGATGACATACTACTCTTCATAAGACACTTGATAATGTTAGGGGAATCCCCTTCAATCTAAACTTTTGAGACCCCATAATCTTTAGCTAATAAAAGGCCATGATAGGCTATTGTTGCCTCTGTAGAGTGGTTTGTCTGGGTTCCCAAAGGGAGCACCACCGTAGAGACAAACCTACCATTCTCATCACATAACACTCCCCCACAACCTACAGGTCCTAGATTCCCCTTTGAAGCCCCATCAAATTTAAATTTGAACCAAACACAAAAGGGAGCTTTCCGATGAACCCCCTCCCTAGTGGCTTTAATGTTATTCACTGAAATAGAAAGATCAGAAGAAAGATTCCACCTTTTTCCCACTAACAAGTCATAGTTAGAGACAATAACCTTGAGACCCAAAGAAGGGAGCACCAAAAATTTAGAAAGTTAATTTTCCTTAATGGCTTCACAAATTTTGAAGGTCAATCTAGAAGGCAGTAGCTCCAGTTGATAAAAAACATGGTTGTTACGTTCCTTCTAAACTCCCCAAGCCAAATGCGACAAGATAAGATACCATAACATCCAGAGAGACAGATTATGAGTAGGATCCACCCATTGAAACCATAAATCAGAGAAAGAATCAGGAAACACCCAAAATATATCCCACTATTGAAGAATATGAGCCCACACATCCCAAGTATAACTGTAGCTAGCCAAAATATGATAACAATCCTCATAAGCTTCTTTATATAAGAAACACCTATTTGGCAGAGACATTCCCCTTTTCATAAGATTATTGAGAGTCAAGATCTTATCTTGACACAAAAGCTAGAAAAATATATTAATTTTAGGCAAAAGGTTCACATTCCACAAATGACCCCAAAAAGGAGGGGGGCCAACCAACCGATTTTGAAAAGAGAAGGCCAAAGAAATAGAAAAATTACCATTAGGGGAAAACCTCCACACCACAGAATCATCAAGGAAATCAATAGGGATATGAATCATAGAGAGAAATAAAAAGAGAGGTTCCAAGTCCCTATTAACCAAATCGAGTCTAATCCATTCACCATGAAGAATATAATCAAACAAAAAAACACCCCATTCCCTGATAGAAAAGGATTTGAAAGGGGCTTCCAAAGGTTCATCCTTCAAGGGACCATGACCAATCCACCAATCATCCTAGAACAAGATCCTCCTACCACTCCCCAAAACCCATCGCAAGCCAACAACCACAGTAGAACGAGCTCTAAGCATGAAATTCTAGAGGACAAAACCCTAAGGAGGAATAAAATTCTCCCTCAACAAATCTCTATACTTATCCACCCCCCTCTAATATTTTGAAGAGTAAATACTATTCCATTCTTTGTCACTCACAAGAAGATTCCACAACTGTTTCCCCATAAGGGATGAATTAAAGTCTTTTAGCTTATGTAGGCCTAAGCCACCTTGGAATTTTGACCTACAAACCACCTCCCAAGACAATGAATTTAACCTTCTATTCTCCTCCACCCTAGACCACATAAATATTTTTTGAATACCCTCAATCTTCTCCCAAAACCTTCTAGGAATTTAGAACAAACTTAGAGCATAAATCAGAAAATTTTGCAACATCGACTTGATTAACTAAATTTTACCAGCTTGGCTAAGAAGAGCACCTTTCCAACTAGAAATTTTTGAATGAAACTTATCAATGATTCCATTCCAAAAATAATCAGGGTCACCATTAGAACAAAGAGGAAGCCCTATATAGGTTGAGGGAAGCTCCCCAATTCCACATTCCCAAATACTTTCAATTCTCAACTAACGATGCTCCGGAGTATTAAGAAAAAAAAAAGTGCTCTTAGGTAAACTCACCTTCTAACCATAAGCCACCTCATACTATTGAAGAATAAGATGGATATATTTATCTGCAACAATAGAATCGTCAACAAGAATAAATGTGTCATCAAAAAATTTGATGCGAACAGGCCATAAAATCCTTTAAAGGCCACATTAGACATTGTTGAAGAAGAAACCCGCCTAAAGACTCCACCATAATGATAAAGAGAAAATGACAAATAGGATCCTCTTGCCATAGCCCATGAGAACTTCTATAAAAGGAAAAAGGTGAGTCGTTGACCAACACCAAGAATGAAGGTGAAGAAATTAATTTCCAAACCAATTGTAAAACCTAGTTTGAGAAGCCAAACACCTTCAAGACATTGCAGAGGAAAATCCAGTTCACTCGATCATAATCTTTCACCAAGTATAGCTTTAAAATGAGCCTAGGCTTCTTGTTAACTTTGAGAGAATGAATATTCTCATCCATAGTGAGAATAGAATCCAAAATTTTCCTTCCCAATACAAAACCATTCTATTGAGGTGAAATAATCTTAGAAAGAACCCTTTGCAATATTGAAGCAAGCACTTTAGAAAAAATATGATAGATAGAATTACATAAGCTTATGGCTTGAAATCACAAAAATGCTCATCCCTAGGGTTTCTAGGAATTAACACAATAAATATAGATTTCAACTCCTTAAGAAGTTGCCTACTCCCAAAGAACTCTTTAGTGGCATTGATCACATCCTTTGCAATAATATCCCAATAGGATTGAAAGAATAACACCGAAAAACCATCCATCCATGGAGATTTGTTTCCTTCAAAATAGAACACAACCTTTCTAATCTCTTCATCTAACATAATACCATACAAGCCCCTATTCTCCTCCTTTGAAACCAAATTAGGAATAAAATTAAGAAATCCCTGCTAACAAATAGGATCAAGAGGATGATCCTCCAAAAGAAGGTCCCCGAAGAAAGACTGAGAAAAACATATTATTTCATCATCCTCTTCAAGAGAATAATTGTTCACAATTTTTTTAGATATACTATTAGAGGATCTATGCTTTAAAGTCATGAGATGGAAAAAAAGGTATTTTTATCGCCACTCTAAAGCTAGATAGCTCTAGACCTCTGCTTCGAGAACTCCTCCTCCCTAGCCACAATGTTATGGAAACTATCTAGAAGGATAGTTTCCTTATGAAGAAGTGACACATCATTCCTAAAATCCTACATTCTTTGTTGCATGATATACAGCTTAGCCTTGATTTCTAATTTCTCCTTAAAGATATTTCCGAAAGAAGACTTGTTCCATTGAATCAAATTATGCTTAACTAAAGAAATTTTCTTAGCAAATTTATACATAGTTGATCCATCAACATTGATATTCCACCACTCAGCTATTTTGGAACACAACTTCGGGTGACTAGTCCACTTATTTGCAAATTTGAATAGATAGGATTTTTTTCGGCCAATTAGCTTAACATTCAAAGATATAGGAAAATGATCTAACCCAAGCTTGGTAAGAGCAGAGAGAGAACAAGCAAAAAATTGCAACTAGTTAAGAGAAATAAGAGCCTGATCCAACTTCACCTAGATAAGAGCATCCCCAACACACCTATTTGACTAGGTATAGGATGCACCACCCAAGTCCATATCTAGCAAGAAATTATCATTGATGAAGCTCATAAGATCAAAACGACTATCATCCACTACTTGGGAGCCCCCAAAATTATCAGAATCATTAAGCGGGGTATTAAAATCCCCTATCACTAGCCAGTTCTGAAAATAGAATTCAGCCTTAAAGGTATTCAAACTACCCCAAAAATGCTTTCGAGAACTTTTCAAACTGGGAGCATAAATACTCGACAACGCCCAAGAGAACTTATCCCTAAGACAAGAAAAATAAGTTGCTACATGATTCTCAAAAGAAAACAAAGCAGAACCAAATACAAACTTAGGATTCCAAAAAGTATCAACCCCTCTCGAAGCACCATCAAAATCAAACACTTGATAGCCAGAGTCCTTAAAAAATCTATTCTTAATTATTTCAACCTTCTCAGCACCCATCTTAGTATCTTGAATCAAAATGATATCAGGATGATCTCTCATAATGTTTGCAAGAAGGTATTGTTTATGAGGATTATTTAATCCTCATATGTTTTAGGAGAGGATATTTATAAAATATTTTGTGCAGGATCACTCAGGCCCATCTCAAGTAGAGTAACCTACAAACCATCATCAATATCACATTTTATTTCCCTCTCCTGAACTTTCTACAAATAAGGCCTTCCTCTACCCCTTGGCTTTGAACAATAATCTAGTTTCAATCGGCTCCTCGTAGCCATTCCTACCACTGAAGGAGTATATTTCTTCTTATTACGAGATTTACAAGTAGAGAAAATGGGAATCCTAGCATCCACTCCTTGAGGATCACAAGACTTACAAACATTGATAGAAGAGGTGAGCACCAGCTTCTCCAACACAAACATCTCCACCAATGGCTCTTCAAAAGGAAAATCCTCTTTTACCAAAACTGGTTCCACCATCAAGGAACCCAATAGATCCTCCTTGGGTGTTAAAAACCTAACCTTAGAGACCATATTCAAAGGGTTCACCTTCTTTGGCTCAACAACAACAATAGCCAAAGAAACATCACTAGCCTTCTCCACTAGATCCACAACATGCTCCTCAACAAATGGAGCCTTAATCTCTCCCACCTTAGAAAAAATTTCCTCATTAGGGAAGATACCAACAAGATCTACATCCGTTTTATTTACAACAAAGGCACCAAGAGGTAGACCATCACAATCTTCCTCCACCAATGGCTCAACAAAACTCGGCTCAACCACAGAATCGAGACGTTTCACAATCTCTTTCCAAACTTTGGTCTGCACCGAATCCTTTTGGGAAGGGGTTGCAACCTTTTTAGACGGAACCTTTGGCTTCAAAGGAGAATTATTTTCCCAATGAACCACCTTGTAATGAAAATAGGAAAAATGGATAGACTCAAAATCAATCACCTACTCACACACTCCCAACTTAGAGTTAATCTTGAGCAAAGACAAGAGATCCATAGCCTGGTCCAAAATCACACACATCCAAGCATAGACAAGTTGATGCCTCAAAGTAGTGAGATTATCAATAGATAACAAAAGTCAAAAGGTAGGTGTAATACCTTTCAAAACATGATTTTCCTATAATTCAAGAGGAATCCCAAGCAAGTTGGCCCACATAAGAGCTTAGTCAAAAGAAAAGGAACTCAGAGAGAAACCTACCTCCCATTTCTTCAACACTAGAGTGGAATTTCCAATTAGCCAAGGCCCTCCCACCAAAACTTTAACAAATATTTTTCACAGGAGAAATAAAAAGAGAAGAAGCCCTTCACAAGGGTTGCAACCTCAACCTGACCTTTCATATGCCATTGATTCTTAGACAAGTTGCGAACTAGGTCAATTTTAGGATGAGGTCCCAAAAACTTACCAACCAATAATTTCTCCATGGAAAAAATGCCCTTATCAATAATACAATCTAGCATATAAATAGAATATTCACCGATTGAAGATTTTGCAAAGAAGTCCACATGAGAAAATGAAGTCTTCTCCTTAAGCTTGGCACCAAAAAAATTTCACCAAGACTTATCCTCCATAGACAAGTTGATGCCTCAAATTAGTGATATTATCAATAGATAACAAAAGTCAAAAGGTAGGCGTAATACTTTTAAAGACATGCTTTTCCTAGAACTCAAGAGGAATCCCAAGTAATTTGGCCCACATAGGAGATTAGTCAAAAGAAAAGGAACTCAGAGAGAAACTTGCCTCCCATTTCTTCAACACTAGAGTGGATTTTCGAATTAGCCAAGGCCCTCCGTCCAAAACTTTCAACAAATCTTCTTCACAAAAGAAAGAAAAAGAGAAGAAGCCCTTCACAAGGGTTGCAACCTCAACCTGACCCTTCAGATGCCATTGATTCTTAGACAAGTTGCAAACCAGGTCAATTTTAGGATGAGGTCCCAAAAACTTACCGACCAACAATTTCTCCATGGAAAAAATGCCCTTATCAATAATACAATCTAGCATATAAATAGAATATTCACCGATTGAAGAGTCTGCAAAGAAGTCCACATGAGGAAATCAACTCTACTCCTTAAGCTTGACACCAAAAACATTTCACCAAGACTTATCCTCCAATGAGGCAACAACTTTTTGAGCAGCTTCATAAACCATAGAAGGCTAGGGAGCCATAGAAAGAGACCCCAACTTGACAAAGGAAGTACCAACCAGACCTAGACCACTAGAAGGAGGAAGGACATTTTAGTTACGCAATGGAAAGGACCCACAAGTTGTCCCATCTAAAAGAAAATTTTCAACCACCCTCCTAACATCATGCTTGACCTCTTCCATTAATTCCATCCCTTGGAGGAGGGTTTCTCACCTTACCAAAATTTGAAAATATGTTACCCACAACACCAACTGAATTCATAGCTTTAGATCCACCCAACAACAACTCTATTATCTAGATAAAAAAAGTGAAAGATACAGGTGTTAACCTCTAGTGTTTATTTTATAAGCTTATATACATGGATGTAGTAGTGATGAAGATGATTTGGATGTGTCTCTGGTGCTTTTTTTCCAATTTCTTTTGAGAAAAAATGATAAAAAGAGGAAACAATGTGTTGCAATGTTTTTCTGAGTTACAAAGAGATGTTCTGGTTTTACTTTGAATTTATTTTAGGTTGAATATTTTCTTGTGGGATTTGGATATTTTGGTGAGAGTTGTTTAGAGTTGTTATATTCAATCAATGGTATGTTTTATCATTGTATAGTAGAAGTTATGTTCACCAGTGTGTGACTGTGCATTACAAAGGTGTCTTGAATAAATGTTTATGCTTTTTGTTTCTTTTTGGTTATGCTTCAGGTCTTGTGATTCTGAAGATGTGTTGATGGTGTTGGTATTTTACTTTAGTTAAGAGTATTTGAGATTTTGTTCTTTGGAAGATAGGTTTTCAAGTAATAGTGTATGGTAGAGTTGTTTGAGTGTACTGGATTTGTACATTCTACAAGTGAAAGTTTTCATGAAGGATTTTGTTGAATTTCAAGATGTTTTAGGAATATTATAGATAATGTTCAAGCATGGTATGTGGTTTGCAAGTCATCCTTAGGTTTGAGGAAGAATGTACTTCAAATTTTAATGGTGTTTAGATGGGTAATGATTGACTTGGTGTTTACACTACATGTGAAGGATAAATATTGTTTAAGAAACCATGTGGTTGAGTGGTGTTGTTGATTTGGGTCCCAATTAAGTTTTGATGTGGTTTTCATTCACTTATATCTTCCTCAAAAGTGTTTTGGCACTGACCTAATTTGAATTTACATGTTTGAGGTGCATAACCAACGTTGGAGAGGGTTTCAAGGTTGAGGATAGTATAAGTATGAGTTGATTTGTTAAGGGATCTGTCATGTGAAGTGTGTAATATGAAATGATGTGAAGTACAATGTGTTAGAGTGTGAAAAAAGAGCATAGCAATGTGATCTTTCAAGTGTTTGTTTACTAGATGTAGTGAGTAGAACGTGGAGAAAATCCTTTAGTCATATTGCAAAAATGTAGAAGTCATTGTGGTGGATTCCTTGTTGCATTGAGATGCTTTTATTTGTGTAACATTCCTTCTCTATCTTCTTTTTTATTCTAGAAATGAGCCTTTTTGGTACTGAGTCTTTATTCTTTGGGTAGTGAGACCTATTGTATTTGATGTTTATATTACTTATATTGTGAGATAATCCTCTGGTTTTTCTCTTCTTGGGTTTTCCATGTAAATCTAGTGTTCTTTTGTGTATTGTGCTGAGTTTTTTAAGTTTTTGTTATATGTTTCTCATGCTAATTCATCATAACATAATTAAGGGTTTGATGAATAAATGTGGATTTGAATTTTTGATGAGGGTTTTAAATTTTTAAGTTACAATTGATTCACCCCCCTTCTTGGTTGTCTTGTGCATTTCAACACCATTTTGGGATGAGCATCATCAAGATGTGTTGGAGGAGCTAAAAATAGAGAATAGGTGATTGGAACTAAGATAGGAACAACAAAAGGAAGGGAAACAATAGAAGAGGATATAGAAACAAGGGTGACTAGCTCCCCCTCTATTTTATGTAAGGTGATGTGTTTAGCGACCAAATCCTTTTTCTTGCACTTGCGCTCATTCACAAGTTGATTAATTTGGCTACGTGAACTAGAATATGTGGCCTAAGAAGATACCAGAGGCTACTACTTAGCCACAAGAGTATCATTTGCAACCATTTCCAGTGGAAGGATGGTCTCCTCAGTTGGAGTAAGAGGAGGAAGTGTAGGATCAGAAGCAACCACAGGAAGAGAAACAAAAACAAGTGCCTCAATGGTGGGACTCTTCTCATTCTCCACCTTAGGGGAAGGTAGAGGAATAATAGGAGGCTATAGAGGCTGAGACATAGGAGTAGCCCCATGAGCACCCTTCCCCTTTCCATAGACATCGAGTCTTGGAACCATGGGAAAAACAAGAAACTTGAATACTTGATGCTTCACTTTTCGCCATGTGAGGCATGGGAGTGGGAGTCAAAGATGTTGTATTAGGATGAGAAGTAGAAGCAAGGAAAGATGACATAGAAGGAGAAGGACTTTGAGTGTGAGAAAGCTTCTCCTTCCTCCTTTTTTGGTAGAAGAAGTATCTTGCTACTGCACAATCATGGAATCCTTCACAGAGATTGCATAAGGGGAGACCAAATGAGTAGCCTTCAACTTTGAGCCCCCAATTTTTAATGTAAGCCTTATATAAATTATCTCCCCTAAGAGGGAGAGGTCTGATCAAGGTAGGCCAAAATTTATCCAGTGTGAATCCCCCATGTGACACCAACATTTTATAATTGGTGTCATGCACTACATGCATAGAACCCTCATGGGGAAATTTTAAACATTTATGAATGATGGAGGTGACACTATTCATAGAGGCCAACTAGGGGATACCTATCCTTACTAAGAATAAGTCAGAATCTAGAATGATAACAAATGAAACATAAATAGCCTTGGGTCCTACTAAGACTAAAAGATAAATAGAGCCTATAAGGGTGATAGAGAGTCCATCATACATATAGATAGTGGTCTCAGACTCTTTGTATCTCTCCTTGTGAAAACTATTTATAAACAAAGTCTCCTCCATTATCACATTAAATCGACTCATTAGATCAAATAAGTTGCCAATTAGAATTTTTTCGTTGATAGAATCAGGAATGTATAGTGGAGAAGGCTCTTAATTAAGAGGTTAATTATGCAAGGAGAATGTTATGTCAGGTGTAACACTCACATTTTTGAGGGGAGGGATATGCATGAATGAAACCATTTTCACACACTCAGATGGAATTGTTACAAGTATGGATGTATTTGGTGGTTTTTCCATTAATTTTTTCATTGATTTCAACACACAATAGGTTGTGTAAGATGAGTTTTTTCCAAGTTCTTTTGAGAAAATTTGAGAAACAAAGAAAGCAGTGTTGAAGAGTGCTTTGAGCATGCTCTGTTATTGTGCTCTACATTTCTCCTATGTGGATGTGTAAGTGTTTTTTTAAGCTTCACTTGATCATATATCCTAAGTTTTAGCTTTTGATTTTATGAAGAGTAGAAGTTGTGT
Organism: Sequoiadendron giganteum; assembly: GCA_007115665.2. Taxonomy (NCBI): domain Eukaryota; kingdom Viridiplantae; phylum Streptophyta; class Pinopsida; order Cupressales; family Cupressaceae; genus Sequoiadendron; species Sequoiadendron giganteum. Next base: position 29,900,695 of record CM021102.1, read on the forward strand.
GAACTGGGTTGTTAGAGTTATTTACTTCTGGATTAGGAGAATTTTTTTGGCTCCACAGTCATTTGATATTTGGTTTCAGATCTTGTGGATCTAGGAAAAGACTATTTCCAGTGGTTTATGGGTTATGAAATTTTTTCTTGTGGTTTGGCACTCCAGAAGACCTACTCCAAAGCTCTGGTATCTTTACTAGTTGCTCCAGTTGGACTGGTGATGATTTCCCTGAGATTAAAGTTTATTGAAATTGTTGTGGATGTACCTAAGGTGTTCCCAGAGATGGTGAAATGACTATTGAAGTGTTTTGTGCTATCCATGTGAGATTATATTGTTGGTGATGCATGTACTTCAAATATTATTGGTGTTTTCATTAGGTTTGTGGTGCAGGAGCACCTAGGAAACACTAGGCAATTAGGCAATCTAGTTTTGATTTTTTTTTTGGTATGTTACCATGATGATCATGTTGACCATTGAGATAGAGTTAGAGGCTTAAGAAAATTTCTTGATCATTAGTGATCATTAGGATAAGGAGTGGAAAGGTTTAATGAGTTTTGGAATTCATTAGCATAGGTTTACTAGAAATTGGAAAAAGTTGCAAAATGGTGCAATTTACAACTTTGCCACATTGTAACTGAAATACATGACCAAGGAGAGGTATAACTACTTTTTTTGACCTATATAGGGTGTTCCTCGACCTGAGAGCAAGGTTGGAAGCATTGGGAGTATTGGAAAATTTGAAATTCAAGAGAGAACAGTTGTGTTAATGTGAAAGTTTCTAATTTTTGCATTGAAGTAGTGTTTCAATGGATTGAATTGGATTCTGTAGGTTGTGTAGAATGTAGTTTAGTTTCTCTTCAAGCTTTGTGTGGCATTATACTATTAGTGTGTTCAATTTCCAAGCATTGTTTGTAGTTAGTTTTATTTTCTTTCAATTTGCTGTTTTGACTGGCAGTCTATGAAGAATGGAGGTTTAGTTCACATTCCCACAGTACATAGTGTATGGGCCTTTCGGAATTGTGAATAGACTCCATGACTATAAATATGGTAGGATTAGGAGTCTTTGGTAGTTAGGGTATCACTTTGGGAGTCTTCTCCTAGGCGAGCCAAGAAGTGTCCGGCTAGGGAAGACAAGAAGTGCATAGCACTTGATTTGTAGGGGTGTCCATTTCTTGTCAAATCACGGTGTGGATATGGTAGGTGTGAGCCTTTCCAAGGCATAGCATGGAGGAGGAAGCTCCATCAATCCATCTAGTGAGAGGAATTCTTAACAGTCTGTAGAGAAGCCAGGAAAGACCTACAATAACCTAGGTTTTTTGTTCATTTCCAGTTTGGGGTACTATACGGGCAGTGGAGGCCTAAGACTCCAAAAAATCATTGAGAGGTGGGCATATGCATTAAGAACCTCAAAGAAAGATTGGGGTGTTCTTTGGAAAACTTAGAAGAACAAGCCTGGTTTCTCGGAGACAGAGACCTGATTGGGGCTCCTAGGACTAGTAGCCTTTCAAAACCAAATTGAGGGTTTGGTGGAAGTGATGAGAAGATGGAGTTAGGTGGATCCTTCAGAGCCCTAATGGGATGGAAAGAACCTATTAGAAACACCTCCACACCCCTACAAATCTAAGTTCCAGTTTTGGAGTATGATAGCCTTTAGGGTGGATTAAGGGCTAAGGAAGAGTTGGAAACATTGCACCAAGATTGACTTGGTAGGTAGAGTTGTGATGGTAGTGGGGTTGGCCAAGAGAACCAAGGGAACCTAAACAAGAAGTAGTTCCTAAAGGTTAAGGTGGTGAATTAAGACATTAAGGAGGTCCTACAAGCAAGACCGAGAGAAGGAATCAATGATTGATTCCTCCAACCTCCCTATCAGTTTGGTCGACTTGGTGTTTACACATTACATTAAGCTTTTCATTGAGTTGAGAAAGTATGTGAATTATCCAATATGTTGTCTGGGTCCCAAATTAAATATGTAATTGGTCCTCTCACATTCTTATCCACTACGAGAATGTTGAGTAGGTGACCTAGTTTGTTTTTGAATTCAAAATTGTATAGATGACCTTGGTTAATGTTTCTAAGGTTGATGATGGTATAAAAGCAGGACAAGTTGTAGCAAACTTTATATCCATCCATAATTCAATTTGAGCAAGTGTAGAGTGTCCAAACAAGTGTGAAAAGGAGAGTGTGGAAGACAGAATCAAGGTGAAAATACTTTATTGTATTAATTCTCTAATCAAGTTGTGAAGTGTGTGTAACTCCTAGTGGTGGATCTCTATCTAACTCTTTGTATTTTCTATAGTCAGTGAGCCTCCCTTTTTGGATAGTGAGTCCTAAGGCATTGAACCCTTAATATGGGTAGTGAGCCTTTGAATTTGGGCAGTGAACCCTCTGGTAGTGAGCCTTTGTATCCAGATTTTCATTCTACTATATTGTGAGTTAATCCTCACTATGGTTTTTCCCTTATTGGGTTTTCCACGTAAATATGGTGTCTCTGGTGTTTTATTTCTATTATTTTCATTCAATGATTACACTTATTAACATATTGATATTAAGGTGAAAATTTTAAGTTTATAAGTAAAGTTTTTGATACAACTTATTCACCACCCCCTCTCAGTTGTCTTGTGTATTTCAACAATTGGTATGAGAGCTCTTGTTCCTTGGTGAAAAGATAAACTTATTAAGGGAGATTGTATGGTACACAAGTTGCATCTTCCTATTTTTGATGGAGCTGATTATAGTGATTGGAAAGAATGGATGAGGAGTTATTTGATTTTAATTAGTTTCAATACCTGGAAAGTTGTGGAGACAAAGTATGTGATTATAGCAGCCAATCCTTCCTCTGTTTACGAGGTTGCAACTTTTGAAGAGAATGAAAGAGAAAGGTGTGCCCTCTTTAGTGCTTTATCTAAAAATCAAAGAATGCAAGTCATCTCTCTGGCTACAAATAATAAAATATGGACAAAATTGAAAGACATTTATGAAGGGAATGAAAGAGTAAAGTTGTCTAGTAAATTAACTACTAAGAGAAAATTTGAGAACTTGATAATGGAAGAAGGAGAAGACATTTCAAGTTATTATCAGAGTTGAAACTATAGCAAATGAAATCAAGAATCAAGGTGGTACCATGAAGGATGAAGATATAATTGAAAAGATCTTGATGACCTTACCAAAAAATTATAGTGACAAAATATCTACTCTTGAAGAATAGTATGATCCAAAGACATTTAATAAGGAGCATCTATTTGGAGTCTTGACAACATTCAAGATGAGAAAATTTGCAAGAGATAAGGAAAAGACTAAAATATCCTTTAAAGTAATGAAGATAGAAGATGATCCAGATGATGATGATAGATAAGATATGGAAGAAAATTTTAGGAGACTAAAGAAAGGTAGTGGTAAATACAAAGGTAAGTTGATCTTTAAGTGTTTTAGTTGTGGAAATATTGGTCATTATGCATCAATATGTCCTAATAGAGCTACACAAAAGAAGAATATGGATGGTAATAACAATAACTACAAAGATAAGAATGATAAGAAGTTCAATAAGTTGTACTATGTCAAGGAAGATGCAAGAATTTATAATGATGAATCTAACCTTGAGGAAGATAAAGATGAATGTTTGTTTCTAGCCTTGGAAAATAAATGTGCAAAGGAACTCAGTTTGGAGAACAAGATAGATGAACCAAAAGGTACTCTGGTGACTGCTCTTCATGCCAGAAATGATGAAGACTTTTGGGTAATTGATAATGGGTGTTCAAATCATATGATTGGAGATAAGAGTATGTTTACTAAACTGGAGAAGTATGGAGGAGGTATAGTCATGTTTGGAGATGATTATGGTGCTAAGATTATTGGAAAAGGAACAATTATCTTTGATGGAAAACATAATATTGATGATATTTATGATGTAAAGTGTTTAAGGCATAATCTCTTAAGTGTTGGAAAAATGTGCAACAAAGGTTTAAAGCTTCTATTTCGGGATAACACTTGTGCAATCAAGAAAGGATTTGGAACTGTGGTAGTAGCTTGAAAAATAACTCATGGAAACATTTATCAACTTAAAGGTGGTAATGGTCAATATTTTGTTTCTTAGATTAGTGAAAGTTGGATCTAGTACAAGAGGATGGGACATGTGAATTTTGATAATCCAGTTAGGATCATTTCTAGGGAATTTGTGAGAGATTTTCCTAGAATAAAAAAGCCTTGAAATTCAATCTCTAGTTGTTAGATGGGAAAAGAGACAAGAACTAGTTTTAAAGGAAAAGATCAATCTTCTACTGGAATGCTAGAATGAATCCATATAGACCTATGTGGTCCTACAAGAAAAAGAAGACTAAGTGGTGATGGGTACTTTATGCTCTTGATTGATGATTATTCTAGGATGACATGGGTTACATTTCTTAGAGAAAAGGCTTAGGATCTTGATAGATTCAAGGTGTTTAAGGGAAGAGTAGAAAATGAGGCAAATCTAAGGATTAAATGTTTAAGTTAAAATACAGGTGTAGAGTTTAGCTTTTGTGATCTCAATACATTCTATGAAGAGCATGGCATAAAAATAAATTATTATGCTCTCAGAATCCCTCAAAAAAATGGAGTTATGGAAAGAAAGAACTAGATTGTTCAAGAAACTCTCAAAACTATGATGAAAGAATCAAATTTTACTTATGTGTATTGGAGAGAAGTAATTAATATTGTTGTCTACATTCTTAACAGAGTTCAAATAAGAAGTAACAAGACTAAGACTCCTTATGAGTTGTGGACTGGTAAGAATCCTACTATGAAATACTTTAAGGTATTTGGTAGTAGATGTTACCTTAGAAGAGATGAAGAAAATCTTGGAAAGTTTGATGCTAGATGTGATGAAGGAATTTTCCTTGGATATTAAAATAATGACAAGGCTTATAGATGTTTTAATATGAGGTTGAGAAAAATATTTGAAAGTACTAATGTGAATGTTGATGAAGCTATGTATAGACCAGTGGAAAAAATGAAGTTGAACTTGATGATCCTATTTGCATACAAATAAAAGAAGAAGAAAAGGAAGAGAAAGAATAAAATGAAGAAGAAGAAGGGATTTTAGAACCTACACCCAAGACTCCTAAATATGTTCAGTGAAATCTTCCAGAGGAGCAGATAATTGGAGACAAGAAGAAAAGTGGTTGAGGTAAACTTGTGTTTACTTTCTAATACTAAACCTAAAACTATGAATGAAGAATATATTGATGAAATTTGGATGAAATCAATGAAAGAATAACTACAATAGATAAACAAGAATGAGACATGGGAACTAGTACCTAGACCTACAAACAAGAATGTAATTGATTAGAAATAGGTATTCAGAAACAAGTTGAATGAAGATGGTGAAGTGGTAAGAAATAAAGCAAGATTGGTATGCAAACGATACTCACAGGTTGAAGGAATAGATTTTGAAGAAAATTTTGCACCTGTAGCAAGAATGGAGGCCATTCGGATTTTCTTGGAATTTTCAGCTCATAAAGACTTCAAGGTATATCAAATGGATGTCATATGATAGGGAGGTTGGAGGAATCACTCACTGATTCTTGCTCTAGGTCTTGCTTGCAAGACCTCCTTGGTGTCTTACTTCACCACCTTAACCTTTAGGACCTTCTTCTTGTTTAGGTACCCCTAGTTCTCCTGGCCAACCCCACTACCATCACAACTCTACCTACCAAGTTAATCTTGGTGCAATGTTTACAACTCTTCCTAGCCCTTAATCCACCCTAAAGGCTAACATACTCCAAAAATTGAACTAAGCTTTGCAAGGGTGTGGAGATTTTTCTCATAGGTTCTTTCCATCCCATTCCATCTCTTAGAGGTCCACCTAACTCCATTTTCTCATCGCTTCCCCCAAACCCTCATTTAGGGTTAAAAAGGCTACTAGCCTAGGAGCCCCAATTAGGTCTCCATCTCTGAGAAAACAAGTTGGCTCTTCAAAGTTTCCCAAAGAACACTGAATCTTTTCTTAGAGTTCCTGGTTTTTATGCCCATCCCTCAAAGATTCTAGAGGTCTTAACCCTCATCTGTCCGTACACAGGTTTAACCCTCAATTTGGCAAACTTAGGTCTTTTTAAGCCTTTTTCCTGACCTCCTTGCAATTGTTAAAGTTTTCCAGCATCAGACAGATAGGTGGAGCTTCCTCCTCCATGTTATACCTTGGAAAGGCTCATACCTTCCCTCTCCACACCATGATTTGACAAGAGATGAACGCCCTTGCAAATCAATTGCTTTGCACTTCCTGCCTTCCCTAGCCGGACACTTCTTGGCTCACCTAGAAGAAGACTCCCATGGTGCTTTCCAAATGGTCAAGACTTCCTAACCCTACACTATGTATAGTCATGGAGTCTAGTCACAATTCCCAAAGGCCCGTACACTATGTATAGTGGAAATGTGAACTAAACCTCCATTCTTTATAGACTGCCAGTCAGAACAACAATTTGAAAGAAAGCAAATCTAACTACAAACAAAGCTTGGAAAATTAAACAAACCTACAAACCTATGCCACATAAAGCTTGAAAAACAACTACATTACTTCCTACACCACCTTCGGTATCCAACTCAATCCATTAAAGCACTACTTCAATGCAAAAATCAGGAACTCTCACAGTAACTCAGTTGTTCTCTCTTGAGTTTCAAAATTTCAAACAAAACAAATGCTTTCCAACCTTGCTCTTAGGTTGAGGCACACCCTATATAGGTCAAAAAAAGTAGTTATGCCTCCCCTTGGTCAGACATGTCAGTTACATTGTGGCAACGTTGCAAAATGCACCATTTTGCAACTTTTGCCAATTTCTAGTAAACTAAGAAAAATGAGTTTCTAAACTCATTAAGTCTTTCCACTCCTTAACCTACTGATCAAGACATGTTCTTAAGCCTCTAACTCTATCTCAATGGTCAACATGACCTTCGTGGTAACATACCAAAAACAAAATCAAAACTAGATTGCCTAATTGCCTAGTGTTTCCTAGGTGCTCCTACACCATTCTCCCGCCCTCTACACAAACACTAAGGAATGTGAGGAGAGATCAGTGATACATCAATACCATGTTTCTTGAACTGAGCTTCATCCACCCATGTAGCCTCAGACTCTGCTTTATCCTTCCATTTAATGAGATGCTCCATGTACACCCAATGCCTTGTACACTTCTTCTCTCTTGACTCCAAGATCCTCTCTGCTTGTAACTTGTCTTTGGGAGGTGAGGCTATGTTACTCACATCCTTCAAGACATCCATAAAGGTTTGATCCACATCAGTGACTGTGCCCTTATACCTAATCAAATCAGCTACATTGAACACTGGTGAAATTCCCAAATATGCAAGTAGCTCCACCTTGTAAGCATTCTTCCCATACTTGGCTAAAACCTTACATGGTCCCAACCTCTTCCTCTGCAACTTGGTTGAAATCCCCTTCTACAACCTAGACTTGTTGAGGTGGACCATAACATAGTCTCCTACTGCAAATTGTAGATCCTTCCTAGATAGATCCACCTTAGTCTTCAACTTTTGAGTAGCCTTAGTGACTGTCTTCTTTACCTGCTTCTGAATCTCCTTCATGGTCTAAGAGAAATCCTCTGCATGTCCACTCCTATGCTACATAGCTCCTAGATCTCTGAGCTCACACATACCTCTTGGGTGCATTCCATACACTATTTCAAAAGGACTCTTCCATGTGGTCCTGTTCACAATGTCATTGTATGCATACTAAGCCTGTGATATGACCAAGTCCCATGTCTGTCCATACTCCTTGGTTAGGCATCTTAGAAGGTTACCTAACACCCTATTAACCACCTCTGTTTGTCCATTAGTCTAAGGATGGTAAGCTAATCCAAAAGACAGGTTAGTACCTAATCTTCTCCATAGATTCTTCCAAAAATGACTCGTGAACTTCACATCCCTGTCTGAGACAATGCTCAAAGGAAATCCATGGATCCTTACAATTTCTTGTTAGAGCCTCCAATAGCTCTGATACCATGTTAGAAACCCTAGATCAGACATGCAAACCTAAACACCTTCCACAGAAGAGAAAACATAAAAAAGCAGAGCTTTGCATGCAAATGTGCAAAATGATATATTCAGGAAATTAATATTACAATGAGATGATTTGCTTTATAAAAGCAAAGTATGCAAACCTAATGTTAACCTAAAAGTAGCTCAACCTAAGTAAAGTTATGCAAGTGTAAGTAAATATTAATTACACTAACACCCCCCCATAAGTGAAACTTAGGGAGACTAAATAAGCATGCACCTAAAACTAAGATGAATGTAGGAAATCATGAATGGGTCCCAGCAACTAGGCCTGATCAAATACCCATGTACAAATGCAATAATGAGGTAGAGAAGGAAAACCCAGTGGGACAACCCCCCCTACAATGAGATGACTACTGCAAAGAAGCACTGGAAGAACACTGTGGAGTAACACTGGAACCGCAATCCGACAAGCAAGGAAAGATACTTCTATCTACAAGAAACCATATCAGAATCATAATAATGTGACACTAGACCCAATGCCACAGAACACTCGAACACTCCAAACTAGAACAACCCTAGAATCCATAAAGCAATAGTAGATGATATGATGATGACAAAATCTGGAAGCCATGAATCTGGATGCTGATGTCAAAACTAAGATTGAAACTCTTCCATGGGAAAAAGTACCATACAGATTCAAGAACAATAATCACAAATTTAGTGGCCCTCAAACTGAGATGGATCCGATGCGGATCATTAACCATAGGCTCTCAATCTAAAGTGTGAACTGATATGAATCTGATATGTGTCAAGCTAAGACAAAAATGTGGCCAAAAGAAACAAAGAAACTAGATTACAACCCATGCAAGTTGCCATCAAAACATGATGAAGATTATTATGCAAGAAACCCCCCCGATGGAACTTTATATCAGTTCATTTATTACAATCCACAATGACTGCAAAAGGAGAGAATTCCTAACATGCATAAACAAAAAATGAAAATAGACCTTAGATCTATGTAGAGGACTGAACCAGCTTTCCAATGCCGCAAGAATGGGGAAAAAATGATCACCGAGTCAAAAGATATGCCCTCCGGAGTGAAAACAACAACATCTGAGTTCAAGGACCTAAAAAATAAATTTGGAGAAAAATCAGAAAAAACTACCAATGCCACTGGATTGGCGCCAGAATCAGCTTTCCAACAGTGTCTTGTTTGTGAAAAATGGACACCGTACGCAAAAAATACGCCTGATTTTGTCAAAGGTTCTCCAAAAAGGCCAATAAGGCCTGCAGGCAGCCCAGGGGGCTAAAAAAATCTTGGCCCCTAGTCCTGCATGCGACCAGGGGCTGGTGGATAGGGGCTGGGGCGGAGCCCCTAGTCACCCATATGATTGTGGGCATGCAGAGGAAGTGGTCAGGGGCTGGGTGCATAGCGCCCGGTCCCCCATACGACCTGCGCTGGTGCTGAGTAGGCCCGCGAGGGCTGAGGCGAGGGGAGTGGCAGATGGAGCAGCACCGCCGGGCTGAGTGGCTGGCAGGTGGCCGCCCGATGGTGAAACCTTCTAAACTGGTGGCACAACAAACGATGAGTGTTTCTAGTTTTTCTCTCATTTTTCGTGAAGAAAATTGCCTCGAAATGCGTGTTGGGGAGACCGTATGACCTCCCTGGTAAAAAAAATTTGCCCTCCAGATCAACTTCGCCAAAATTGATGAAACGAAGGGTGATCTTAGGGTTTTTAGCTGCTGTGAATGCAATGGTGACCTCTGTTTCTGCTCAAAATGATTCAAAAAAATGGCAACCTCCAGAGCTTGCAAAAAAATACCAAAACTGAAACCCTCACAGATCTGGCAAATCATGACCAAAATCTGCAAAATAAAAGCCAAACCTGACTTTTTTCAGTGCTTTGAATCCAATGGTGAAGCCTGATCTGATCGAAGATGCTGCATAAATGAACTCAAGGCATACAATCCTCAAGGAACCCTGAACGAACTCTGCAACGGTTTTCTCCATAATTTGTGAAGGGGTTGCATATCAAGGCTCTGATACCATGTTAGAGCCTCCAATAGCTCTGATACCATGTTAGAAACCCTAGATCAGACATGCAAACCTAAACACCTTCCATAGAAGAGAAAACATAAAAAAGTTGAGCTTTGCATGCGAATGTGCAAAATGATATATTTAGGAAATTAATATTACAATGAGATGATTTGTTTTATAAAAGCAAAGTATGCAACCCTAATGTTGACCTAAAAATTGCTCAACCTAAGTAAATTTATGCAAGTGTAAGTAAATATTAATTACACTAACATTTCCTTGAAGAAAAGGTGAGCAATATAGCTAGCATCATGGGTGGTCTTGCAAGGAATAAAGTGACTCATCTTACTGAACGTATCTACCACCACATAGACAGTATCAAACCCTGTCTTAGTGTTAGGGAGTCCTACAACAAAATCCATGCTAACACACTCCCATGGTCTGTTGGGAATGGGTAGAGGTTGATACAAACCTGCATTGCTAGCTCCCCCTTTGGCTTTCATACACACTACACACTGCTCCACATACCTCCTAACATCCCTTCGCAACTTAGGCCAATAGTAGAACCTTTGCACTAGTTCCATTATCTTGTTGATGCAAAAATGTCCACTAAGACTACCATTATCCTTCTCCTGGATGAGATTCTCTCTCATTGATCCTCTTGGAACACATAATTGATTTTGCTTGAATAACAATCCACTTTGCAATGTATACTCATAGTATTGACTATGAAAGTGATTCTCAAAGTCATAACATACCTTGTATACCTCTGAGAAGTCTTCATCTTCCCCATAGAGATCCTTGAAACTCTCTGTTCCAATGCTCTGTATTTGTATCTCTTGCACTGTCAGCAATCTTATACTTATTGCATCTTCCACCTTGTTCAACTGTCCCTTCTTGTGCTTGATGGTAAAAGTGAAAGCTTGGAGATACTCCATACATTTTAAATGTCTATTGCTCAACTTCTCTTGTGTGTTGATTTAGCTAAGTGCCTGATTGTCAGTGAACACTACAAACTCTTTAGGTAGGAGATAATGTTCCACTTCCTAAGGGATTGTACTAAAGCATAGAGTTCTAGGTAATAGGTAGAATACTTCTTCTTGACTTCATTGAGCTTTTCACTAAAGAAAGCTATAGGCCTGCCTTCTTGACTTAGCACTCCTCCTACTGCAATTCCACTAGCATCACATTCCACAGTGAACAACTTATCAAAGCTAGGTAGCAAAAGGATGGCTTGAGTTGCCACTTCTTGTTTCAGTTTCACAAAACCCTTCTCAGCTTCTAGAGTCCACTTGACCTTAGTTTTTAGGCCACCTTTGATTATATCAAGGAATGGTGCACATATGCCACTAAAATTCCTTATAAATTTCCTATAAAATTGAGCCAATCCATGGAAAATTCTTACCTATGTCCTTGTGGCTGGTGTAGGCCAATTTAGGATAGCTTCTACCTTACTTGGATCCATTTTCAATGACCCTTGGGATACTACAAACCCCAAATACACAAGCTCTTGTTTGAAGAACTCAAACTTCTCAAGATTTGATGGCCAACTTCTCCTCTTGCAACCTTTTAAGTACCATCTCCACATGCTTTATATGTTCTTCTATTGTCTTGCTAAAGATGAGTATGTCATCTAGGTATACTACCACAAATATCCCTATAAAGTCTTTTAGCACTTCATTCATGAGCCTCATGAATGTTCTAGGGGCATTAGAGAGGCCAAATGGCATAACTCTCCACTCATACAACCCATATGTTGTCTTAAAGGTTGTCTTCCACTCATCTCCATCCTTGATTCTGATATGGTGGTTTCCACTTTTGAGATCCAACTTGGTGTGGTACTGAGCTCCTCCAAGACAATCCATCAAGTCCTCAATCCTAGGAATAGGGAACCTATATCTGATTGTGATTCTATTTATGGCTCTAGAATTAGTGCATAACCTCCACTTACCACATTTCTTTGATGCTAAGACCACTGGTACTACACATGGGTTGATACTCTTCTAGATTAGTTCTTGGTCTAACAACTCCTGCACTTGCCTAGCTACTTCTAGGTTCTGATCAGGTGTAAGCTTGAAAGCTACTTTGTCTGGCAATAAAGCTCCTAGTATGAAGTCAATATGATGGCTAATGGCTCTCTTTGGAGGTAGGGTTGCTGGTGCACCATCACTCACTATGTCCTTATACTTCTCAAGCAACTTCTGGACTACTCTTGGTATGACTATTTTCTCAGTCTTGTCCTCTTCCTTGGGTTGCACCATGACCACATATCCTTCACCTCCTTGATGTAGAGTGTTAATGAACTCCTTCCCATTGTTTAATAAGACACTAGGGGTCTTTGACTATCCTTCTTCCTCTTCTAACAGTGACTACAATTTGAATGTCTTTCCATCCTTTTTGAATGAGATAGTATTCTCCTTTCCATCGTGGATGGCACCTCTGTCATACTGCCATGGTCTGCCCAATAGAAGATGGCATGCATCCATGGCTAAGACATCACATAACAACTTGTCTTTTTACCCTCCAATTGAGAACTCCACCGTTGTTTTCTCATTGACAAGAACACTCTGTCCTTTGTTCAACCATGTCACCTTGTAGGGATTAGTGTGGGGTACCTTCTCCAACTTCAATTTCATCATTGCCTCCTTTGAGATTATGTTGTCAGTAGACCCTGAGTCCACTATCACCTTGCATACTTTCCCAAGTATTTTGCATCTCACTCTAAATAAGGCTCTTCTTTGCTTTGGCTCTTCCTTGACTGGTTGTTTGATCAAAATTCTTCTAAACATCAGGTTCTCCCCCATTTTCGATTCAATGTGACTAACCTTTGGTGATTTGGTACTCACGGTGTCCTCTTGAGCATATGCCACTCTCTTCCATGTATTTGATGAAGATGCTTTCTCCGAGCACCTATAAGCTGGATGACCTACTTGACCACAGTTGTAGCACTTCATACTAGCAAAGCATGAGTTACTTCTACCTGCTCCTCTCCCTCTATTTGAACCTCCTAGAGGTCCTCTACCTCTGTTATACCCTCCTCTAGAAGGTGTCTCACTTCCATTCTCTATGATTTTAGACTATCCCTGACTTCTTTGTTCAAGCCCTCTACCTTGGTATCCACCTCTATGTCCTCTTTGATCTTTTCCTTTACCTCTACTCTTAGAATTAGTATCTTGTTTCTTTTTCAGTTTCTCCTCCACTTTAAAAGCCATTTGATAACAACTATGCAGATTGGTGAGTGTAAAGAGACTCAACTCTTCTTGTATGTTCCATTTGAGGCCATTTAGATAACTTTCCACCTTGATGCTTTCCACTTCTTTCACTCTAGACCTAAGGCTTAGTTTTTGGAACTCCTCTATGTAGGCAGCTACATCTAGGTCTATTTTTCTAAGATTCTGCCTCTTCTTGTGCAATTGGATCGCATAGTCCTCGGGTAGATAGTACTCCTTCATTTTAGCCACCATAGATTTCCAACTCCCAATGTATTTCTTGCCTTCATTCTCTCTTTCTTCTTGTAGGAACTTCCACCAAGTTAGTGCTTGTCCCCTTAGCCTTGATTTGGCTATCTTCACCTTTTGTGCCTTAGTGACTCCATTCCTTCTATCCACTCCATAACCAACTCTGCATCCATTCTTCCTGTGAAGATGGGAATGCCTTCTAGTGCCTTGCCACTCAAGGCCTTTAATGCTTTGAGGAAGGGTTTCTCTTATAGTGGAGGGCCAGGGTCTAGTTCTATGTCTTCCTCAACCTGATCCTCACCCTTGTCTCTAACCACTGCTAGCTGTAATTTCATCTTGCCTGTAGCCTCTACCACCTCTTCTAGCCTTTGGTTCATCTCTTCAACAACCTCTTCAAGTTGTCTATTTTTCTCTTGCTAATTCTGCATTGGTCACCATGATGGTAGAACCACTAGACTCAAGCTCTGACATACAACTCTCAATCCCAAATATTTTGTTCCTCTGATACCAATCTGATAGGGAGGTTGGAGGAATCACTCATTGATTCCTGCTCTAGGTCTTGCTTACAAGACCTCCTTGGTATCTTACTTCACCACCTTAACCTTTAGGACCTTATTCTTGTTTAGGTACCCTTGGTTCTCTTGGCCAACCCCACTACCATCACAACTCTACCTACCAAGTTAATCTTGGTGCAATGTTTGCAACTCTTCCTAGCCCTTAATCCACCCTAAAGGCTAACATACTCCAAAACTTGAACTAAGATTTTCAAGGGTGTGGAGATGTTTCTGATAAGTTATTTCCATCCCATTCCATCTCTTAGAGGTCCATCTAACCATTTTCTCATCGCTTCCCCCAAACCCTCATTTAGGGTTAAAAAGTCTACTAGCCTAGGAGCCCAATTAGGTCTCCATCTCTAAGAAAATAGGTTCGCTCTCCAAAGTTTCCCAAAGAACACCAAATATTTTCTTAGGGTTCCTGGTCCTTATGCCCATCCCTCAAAGATTCTAGAGGTCTTAACCCTCATCTATCCGTACACAGGTTTAACCCTCAATTTGGCAAACTTAGGTCTTTTTAAGCCTTTTTCCTGACCTCCCTGCAACTGTTAAAGTTTTCCAGCATTAGACGGATAGGTGGAGCTTCCTCCTCCATGTTATTCCTTGGCAAGGCTCATACCTGCCCTCTCCACACTATGATTTGACAGGAGATGAACACCCCTGCAAATCAATTGCTCTGCACTTCCTACCTTCCCTAGCCGGACACTTCTTGGCTCACCTAGAAGAAGACTCCCATGGTGCTTTCCAAATGGTCAAGACTTCCTAACCCTACACTATGTACAGTCATGGAGTCTAGTCACAATTCCCAAAGGCCCGTACACTATGTATAGTGGAAATGTGAACTAAACCTCCATTCTTTATAGACTGCCAGTCAGAACAACAATTTGAAAGAAAGCAAATCTAACTACAAACAAAGCTTGGAAAATTAAACAAACCTACAAAACTATGCCACATAAAGCTTGGAAAACAACTACATTACTTCCTACACCACCTTCAGTATCCAACTCAATCCATTAAAGCACTACTTCAATGCAAAAATCAGGAACTCTCACAATAACTTAGTTGTTCTCTCTTGAATTTCAAAATTTCAAACAAAACAAATGCTTTCCAACCTTGCTCTCAGGTCGAGGCACAACCTATATAGGTCAACAAAAGCAGTTATGCCTCCCCTTGGTTGGACATGTCAGTTACATTGTGGCAAAGTTGCAAAATGCACCATTTTGCAACTTTTGCCAATTTCTAGTAAACTAAGAAAAATGAGTTTCTAAACTCATTAAGCCTTTCCACTCCTTAACCTACTGATCACTACTGATCACTACTGATCAAGACATGTTCTTAAGCCTCTAACTCTATCTCAATGGTCAACATGAACTTCACGGTATCATACCAAAAACAAAATCAAAACTAGATTGCCTAATTGCCTAGTGTTTCCTAGGTGCTCCTACACCATCATGTCTACATTTTTGAATGGAGAACTAGAAGAAGAAGTATATATGGTGCAACCAGAAGGTTTTTCACTATCAAAAAAACCAGACATGGTTTGTAAGTTAAAAAAGGAATTATATGGATTGAAGCAAGATCACATAACTTGGTATGATAGATTGGATAGATACTTGACAACACAAGGATTCAATGAAGGGTTCACATAAAAAAATATTTACTTCAAGGTTGAGAAAGATAAGATATCAATAATTGTGGTATATGTTGATGGCATCATCTTTGGTGGAAATGAAGGTATGTGTAAGAAGTTTGCTAAAGAGATGAAAAAATAATTTGAAATGTGTATGATTGGTGAATTGAATTTATTCCTTGGACTTCAAGTTAATCAAACTGATAAAGGGATATTCATTTCACAATCTAAGTATGTTAAGGAATTGTTGAATTTTTTTGGGATGGATGACTCCAAACCTATTTGTACCCCTATGGTAACTAGATGCAAGTTGAGTAAGGAAGATGAATCTGCTAAAGTTGAGTAGAGCATGTAGAGATCCATGATTGGTGGATTGTTGTATTTTATTGCTACTAGACCTGACATTGTCCATGCAGTATGTTTAGTTTCAATATTTCAAGAAGAACCAAAGGAAGCACATGTTACAAATTTGAAAAGGATATTCAGATATCTTAAAGGAACTCCAAATTATGGGCTATGGCATCAAAAAGATGATGATTTCACTCTAAATTCCTATACTAATGCAGATTGGGCTGGTTGTGTTGATGACCAAAAGAGTACAAGTGGTGGTGCATTCTTTATTGGAGGAAGATTAGTTTCATGGTTGAGAAATAAAAAATATTCAATTTATTTATCCACTACATAGTATATTGCAGCAACATCCTATTGTACACAGGTATTGTGGATGAAACAAACCTTGATGGACACAGGGTTGGAAAGTGATGAACTTATCTCTATATTTTGTGACAATACAAGTGCTATAAACATCTCAAATAATCTAGTGATGCATTCTAGAAAAAAACACATATCTATCAAGTATCACTTCTTGAGGGAGAAAGTATTGCAAAATGAGGTTAGAATTGAATATGTACCTACCAAGGAAAAAGTTGTAGACATATTAACTAAGGCCCTTCCAAAGGATACTTTGAGTATCTCAGAGGGAAGTTAGGGGTTTTTTCCCCTCCTTTGAACTAAGTGCACATAGAGGTGCATTAGTTTAGTGGATTCACATTTCTCTTTGTTCTGGACTGATGATTGAGGTCTACTCGTCAAGGGGAGTAGAAAAGTGCATTATTGCAGTCTTTGATGTAGGCGTTGGATTTTGTGGTTGTGTTGCTGATATGTGGTTGTCATTGATGTCAACACTATTAGCATTGGTGATTCTGAAGGTTGTATATGTCGAGGATATTGATAAAATTGTAATAAATATATTGCAGGCAGTCTATGAAATTGAGAAGGTAATAAGGATGGAAAGTTTTGTATGTTGATGGTCAGAAGTTGTACATTAAAGGGTCTATTTATGATATTAGCTAGTATTTTTTCTGAAAGTTTCAGAGGTGTGCATCAAGAATTGAGAAATATATGAAGTTTTGTGTTCCTACAGTTATTCAATTACTATAGTAGGTGTTTCTAGAAGATGAGATTGCAATTCTGATGAATTGATTTTTTGCATACATTCTTGAGATGTTCAATGACATTTCTAGATTGTGCTTTATTAGTGTGGTACATCTACATTGATTGGTGTGTTCGTGCTCAAAGATTTTTCTTTGTGTGTTCAAGGGTTTCATGTTCTTGGCCAACATGATGGTGGTAGCATGTTGCAGATCCTTATGGATTAATATTTTATTGTTTGGAATATTTGAGGATGTTGATTTAGGTCCTCACTATGTTGAGACCAACTTAGGTTGGTGCACATTGAGATTTGTTCATGTATTGAGGTCGATAGTTGTAATTTATTCTTTATTTGTGGTCAATAGAGTTGTTGATGTAAATTCATGTAGCAGATATATAAGAATGATTTTTTCTTCATTTTGGAACTGTGGTAGTGTTTGTGTTTGTGTGAAAGTGTGTATGCGAAATGTGTGAATAAATATAAAATCATCTAAATATAGAGAAAAGTGTGAAGAATTGTTTATGTGCCTAACTAGAACTGTCATCAAGCTTTTGTAGAAGCTAATTCTTTAGTTCAACCTCATCAGATGGATTTAATCTGATTTTTTTATGTAAGCCAATGAGCATTCCCTTTGAGTAGCGAGCTCTAGGAAGTGTGCCTGAATGCATGTGCATTCCTTATTCATTTCTTTCATTATACTTCTAAGAGGGTATAATCTTTTGGACTAACATCCACCATGGTTTTTCCCCTAACAGGGTTTCCACATATAAAAATATTGGTTTCCATGTGTCTCTGATGTGTTGTTGATTTATGCTTTCACTATTAATTATTAGATCTAAGATTAAAGGTTTTTTAAGGTTGAATAAGTTTAATTTTTGTAACAACTGATTCACCCCCACTCTTAGTTTTCTATCCTTGTTTTGCCAATAGTAGGTGTACTCCTAAGGGGGAGTGAACAAATATTTCTATGGCAAGAAATTCCTTTGCCATTGATTTCAAAGGGGGGGGAGAGAGCATGTGAAAATTATATGCTTGTGCAGGTTGTCACTTCTAAAAATTCATGTATATCTATGGGAGATTGAGCATGTGGAAATTTGATGCTTCACAGGTTGTCGCTTCTGAGAAGCATGTATGTTGTCTTTAATGGTTTTTCACATCATGTGTCGCCATCAACGAAAAATGGGGAGATTATTACAAGTATGTATGTATTTGGTGGTGTTTTCATTAATGTTTTCATTGATGTCAACATAGTATAGGTTGAGTAAGATGAGTTTTTTCCAAGTTCTTTTGAGAAAATTTGAGAAACAAAGAAAGCAGTGTTGAAGAGTGTTCTGAGCATGCTCAGGTATTGTGCTCTCTATTTTTCCTATGTTGATGATATGCATGTGCGTATTTCTAAGTGTGTTCTTGTTAGGAAAAATTTGAGTGTGGAAAAAACTTTCCTAATGTCAAAACTTAGAGGAGAATGAAGATATGCCTTTGAATTTTACAATCTTAGTTCATTAAGATGCATATGAAAGAAATAACATAATAGAGAAATAAAATAAAACACAATTGACACCAGATTTATGTGGGAAAACCCTTATAGGAGAAAAAATCACCACACCAAAGAAAATCACTTGTATTATAGTAAATAAATTTACATACAAATTCCAAACTCTCCTTTTCGATGTCAATTTTATAGCAGCAATATTTCACAGATCACCTCACACAAAATAACACTACTACAATGCTCTCATATCAGCATACAATGATACTCACAAAATAGACCATTCGATCATCTAACCAACCTTCTGTAATGAACACATACTTTGCAATGTATAGCAACAACAATGTTTAATTCATTCTTTGTACAATCAGTTCAGTTCAACTTCCTTTGTTTAGTAACTGTCAAACTTCTCAGGAATCCAAATGGCCTCATTCCAAGTTAGCAAACTCCACATAATGGCTTACACCTCATCAAGTTAGCACTCTACATCTTACGATGTGCTATAGCTACGCAGTTAACAGGTCTCCGTGGTGTGGCGATATACCATGCTACCATTGTACAGGCTGAAGGTACCCACAGTATGGCGGTAACTGCTTTACCGCACCCTAGTGCAAAGACACCAGTTGTATGTCGGTGTCCACCTCTCTACCACTCAACAACCAAGATATTCCCATGGTATGGCGGTATCCACTGCTCTCCCGCTAAACAATCTGCAAGCCCCTGCAGTATGGTGGTAACCCTGCCACCGCTTCCCAAAGGAAAAATGACCGTGATATGGAAATCATTCATACTAAATCTTTATAGAATAGTGTTAATATACTTACTCTAGCTGAGCCATAGCTTTCTTCTTTTTCTGTCCCTGGTTATTTCCATACCCAAAATATACCTAGTTGCACCAAGATCTTTCATTTCAAACTTTGCAGACAACTGAGACTTTAGATCAGAAATCATTAGCTCACTATTTCCTATGAACAACATATCATCAACATAAAGGGAAATAATAAGAACTTGGTCATTTTAAGTCTTATAGTACACACAATGATCTAATTTTGATCTTACAAATCCCAATGAAAAAACAAATGTTTCAAATTTTCGGTACCACATTCTAGGTGATTGTTTCAAACCATAGAGAGATTTTTTCAATTTGCAAACTAGATTTTCCTTAAATTTTTTTACAAAGTGCTTAGGCTGGGACATACAAATTTTTTCTTCAAGATCACCATGAAGAAACATTGTATTCACATCCATCTACTCAATTTCCAAATCATATGCTACTACAAGTGACAGAAAAAATCTAATAGATGTCAACTTTGCTACCAGATAAAAAAATTCCCCATAATCAATTCCCTCTACTTGGGAATAACCCTTTGCAACCAGTCTCACTTTATACTTCTCAATACTACCATCCAAAACAATTTTATTTTTAAACACCCATTTACAACCCATAGGCTTTCTACCTTCAGGCAATGGAACTAGATCCAAAGTTTCATTTTTCCTTAATGATGTCATTTCTTCACTCATGGCTTCCAACCAAGAATCTGAATCAGACATTTCAGCTACTTGTTTTATAGTCCTAGGCTCATAAGTATTAGTAAGCAAAGCATAGGCACAACTAGAATCTTACATAGAGAATCCATACCTATTTGGTTTTTTCTTCTCATGTGTAGAACTCCTCATAGGCTGAGGTTGAGGTTGTGGTTCTTCTTCTTGTTCATAACTCTCAGAGCTGCTCGAACTCTTCTCAAATTTAGGTACACTTTCAATGTGTTGTTCCTCTTTTTCTAGAATTGGAGGTATCTCAACAACATCATTCTTTTATTCTTTTTCTTTCATCTCTCACTGCAAATCCACTGAAGAAGGTTTCAACTCCCGAAAGATTAGACTTTTGTTGTACAATACCTTCTTAGTCACAAGATTCCAAAGTTTGTATCCTTTCACACCAAGTCCATACCCAATGAAGATACATTTTTCAGCTTTGTTTTCCAACTTAGATCATTTTACATTCGGTACATAGACATATGCTTCACAGCCAAAGACTCGAATATGTCTCAGAGAGGGCTTCTTACCAAACCAAGCTTCCATAGGCATTTTGTCAACAAGTGCTGACAAAGGAGACCTATTCGACAAGTAACATGTTGTAGCCACAACCTCAGCCTAGAAATTTTTCTCCAGACCAACATTGCTCAACATACTTCTAGCCTTCTCCATCAACGTCCTATTCAACCTTTCAACAACTCCATTTTGATGCAGAGTGTAAGGTGTTGTTTTATGCCTCTTAATCAAATGGTCTTTGCAATACTTTTCAAACTCATCAGAACAAAACTCACTAGCATTGTCAGTCCTTATACACTTTACTTCTCTTCTAGTCTAATTTTCCACAAGTTTTTTAAATTCCTTAAAATGACTGAACACTTCTGATTTAATTTTTAAGAAATACACAAATGCCCTTCTCAAATAATCATCAATGAAAGAAACATAATACTTAGACTTCGATAATGAAGGAACATCCACTGGACCACACACATAAGAATGAATATAATCCAGAACACCAGAAGATTTATGAGGACTAGAGTAAAATGAAACACGATGATCTTTACCATATATACAATATTCAAAAAATTCAAATTCAAGGTTACGATCATCAAGCCCCTCAACCAGGATTTTATTTTTCAAGTCTTTTAAACCTTTCTCACCAATGTGACCAAGCCTCTGATGCTAGAGCATAGTATTTTTTGCAAGAATTTAAACTTCTAAGGAATTTGCTCCAATAGGAACATTTTCATTCTTCTCTTCACGAACAATCTTCTGTGACTTTGTAGAGACACTATTGCATTGAACTGCTAGTACATCCACCTTGTACAAAGTACAAATTTAGGCACCCCTAGCCAGAACCATCGAGACTCTTGTCATTTTAGAGCCATTTCTTGAGAATGAGACTTTCACTCCAACATCGTTCAACTTTTTTATAGAGAGGAAATTTTGAGCCAGACCTATTATATGCATTACACCATCAATTCCCTTAATTCTTCCATTAGGAAACTGAATTTTGACTCATCCACGACCAACAATCTCCGGAGATGAATCGCTTGTGAGATACACCTTTCCACCATTGCATTCTTCATACTTTGTAAACCAGTCTCTATGAGATGTCATATGAAAAGATGCTCCAGAATCAATCATCCAGACATCATCTAATGCTTGAGTTGCCAAGGCTGCAATAAAGGAATCTACTTCGCTCTGAGAAGAATCATTGTCAAAAAAATTCTTCTTCCACTTCATTTTCTGCTCTTTGCATTCCCTTCAGACATGACCAGGTTTCCCACAATTCTAGCACTTCTCCTTGGACTTCTTTCTAGGAAACTTTGATCTCCGTTCTGATTTCGATTTGGACTTCTTGTCCTTTTTGTTGCCTTTTTCTTTCGATCTTCCTCAAACAAAAAGATCCTCCTTCGCCATCTTAGAAGATATCCTTCTCATCTCTTCTGATAACAAAGACGCAACCACATCCTCCATTTTGAAAGTGGTTGTCATGCTCCAAATCACCATCACCAAGTGATCCCAAGAATCTAGCAAAGAACATAACAATAACATACAATGATCTTCATCTTGAATCTTCACACCCATAGATGTTAATTGATAAATCAATGTGTTAAACGTATTCAGATGATCAGCCACAAACACCCCCTCCTGCATTTTCAAAGAGTATAACTTATTCCTTAAGAATAAATTATTTACCAAGGATTTACCTTGATAAATATCTCCAATCTTCTTCCACAACAAAGATGTAGTCTTCTCTTCGTGAACGTTTAGGAGAATGGAGTTTGCCAAACAGAGTCTTATCAACCCCTTTGCTTTTTGATCTGTGAGGTCTCAATCTTCTTGCTTCATGGTTGTAGGTTTCATTGATATCAATAGCAAAAAGTGGTTTCTTTTCCAAACACAGAGGGTGAACATTAACACTCTAATTTCCTCAATCATAGTTTGAAGGTGTTTTATTTGAGTAGGACACAACATATTATCATATGAATTCATAAATTGCGCAAAGAGACCCATGTCATTCCTCACAATTCCTGCACGAAGAAGAGTCATTGCTTCTTCCATAGTCTCATTATGAAGATATGATGCAATGCAAATGGCATCATCCACCAACCTACTCCATGGATAGTGATTGAGCCCAGTGATAGCTACATTGACATGGTGGTGAAACTTAGGTCTTACCAAATGCTCAAATTATGTCATGCCCTAGTCATAGCAAAAAAAGGTCTTGATAATTGTATACACAAAAATATCTAACATTGTAGCATTATGCACTTGTACTTGGCTCAGGAACACTTCACCCATAATACTGTGAAGCACTTCTTCTTTCACCTCACTCTGTATGAAAAAACTTCCTTCAGTTGATCAAACAAATGCTTGAACAAATGGTTGCATTTGATCTCCTCCAGAACAATGAAATAATTTTCTGATACACCATCTCTCTGAGCGCTCGCCATATTGGATGCTTCTGGATGGTGAAGTGTGGTGAAACTAGTTGAATTTATAGATGGTTGGTTAGACATTTCAGCTATCTCTCTTAGATATAATGAGATGACACTTGGTTTGAATTAATGGCTTGTTTGAACTAGTTTTAAATTACATTCCCAGTTGGACAACATACATGTGTGATCATATTGTATCTCCCTAAAGATTCATTAATCACATGGTTTTACGATAGGTCATTTGATAGTCATTGGTGAAAACAAGATCAATTTTCTTGCCTAATGTCTTTTCATTTTTCAATTCAATTATTCTGGATGATTATATTCTTCTAGCCGTTTTCAAAAAGATACTCGAGTGACAAGAAGTATCACTAAATTTAGTAATTATTTTTGTAACCATTTTGGGGGAATTTGCTACTATATCTAGGATAAAGGAGAAGTATACAAGGTTTGATCTCCACAAATACACTGTGTTGTATTTTGAGAAGGTACATCATTTATTCATGTTGATTTTATATTGCAATGATTTGTAATCTTTGAATTATGAATTTTAATATAGTGTTTAGTATATTGATTTGTGTGTTGAGCATGCAATAGAGGCATAGTTTCTGTGTGAAATATACTTTATGACATCTATTTATTGTAGTATAATATTCTCTTTCCTAGTAGAATAGTCAAGAGTCTTTTCAATCTACGTGTTGATAGTTTATGGATTTCTTTCTTTTCTCTTCTGCATTAGTGTTATTTTTATGAACTAGTGTTTGTCACCTTATATATTTCTAGTTAAAAGCCACCTTTTTTTGGATAGATCACATGAGGGAGTTGTACCTCTTTAATTATGAGGAAAGTCACAAATGAAATTGTGACATTTCCATAGTTTTTAGTGATTGGCTCCAATGCATTAAGGGAAAACTAGAGTCAAAACAAAAATCTTTTTCAAAAGGCCATTTCATTCTCTACCAATAAGGAAAAGGGATACTTTTTTCGTTACTAAATTTTAGCCCACATTTTAGTGAGAGGAGGAACTTGATTCAAACTCACAATAAATTAAAAAATATGCATCAAGAGTGGTTCAAGTTTACCAATTCTAGTGAGATAGGATAACAAAAATCAAGAGGGTTGCAGAAGCCCCCAAGATCAAGATCATATCTAAAACCATCATATGCAAATAAGAACACACATGTAAATGATGTATGGAGGAACAATAACGTACAAGCATAAACTATCAAAGAAATAAAGAAGAAAGAAAAATAAAAACAAAAGGGGTGGATCAAGCCTTGACAGTATGTCTAACATGATGTGGAATAGGTCTAAGTTGTTTGTCTAAAGAAATGTTTACAAGTGGAACACAATATCCACTATGCATACTAAACACAAACTCACACAAGCTAGTGGAATCTGGTATCCACTAGGTGAGCCCCCAAAGAGGTCAGACACACACACAAGTGGTGGGTATGCATCCAAACAGACAAGAAAGTGGCTATGGGAAAGTCATGCCTATAGTCGACTCCCATGCATACTAACCATACCAAAGATATACCTCTCGATAAATTTGATAAGGTACCACAAAATGAAACTTCAAGCTTATGAACAATATGCAAGTAAAAATATGTTCAAAGGGACTTTTCTTAGTTTTTGTAAGGTCTCTTCTTAGGGAAAATCATGCCTCTTGTATCCAAGAGAGGAAAAATCAAATAAATATCACACTCTTAGAGGAAATAAAACCCAATGATACCACCAAGAAAAGGATGCACTGCAAGAAGAAAGAGAATTGCACAATGAAACCTTAGAAATGCTAAAAGATAATGTCAATTTATGGCCCCAATTTAAAGTGATTGCTAACACCATTGTTGTGATCAATCTCCTTTAAAGTAGCCAATGAAGAAGAGATGAGAGATTATTTAGAAATTCCTATTCCAAATGAAACTACATCGAATAAAGGGTTGCAACCAAAATTTAATGCTAAACATAGAAAGAAAAGTACACCACATACGATCCAACTTAAGGCATGTCATCCACATCAATTATTTCTCTTATATATACATGGAAGGAAGTCAACTAGCCAAAAGAGACAATGACATGTGTCATATGAGGATAAGGCTACCTAACCCCCTTGCCCCCACTTAGTGCAAGGCAAGGGTGAGTTGAGATAATTAATGAAAACCCTAAAAATCAATATCAATTAGAGGAACCAGGTGCTTCAATACAAGGAAGAGCACTACAATCCTTAATATGTTGAATTTTATTACTCAAAGCCTTACATTCATTAGTAGAATGACTATTAACTCTATGATATGCACAAAATGAACTCTTGTAGTTAAATTTATTTCATGTTCATGGATGGAGAGATATCAAATGATCTTGGAGGAGTCTCAACAAGATACTCTCTTGATCAATAGTAGAAGATGATCCTTTATTTTGTGAAAATGATACCTCTTGCTTTGTACAAGGTGTCATACTTACACAAGACTCTTTAGATTGTGAGATTTTTTTTCCTTCTTTAAAGGAAGGTGTAAAATCTAACAAACTCCAATCATTACAAAGACATGTCCTAGGAGTGCTTTATGTGATGATGTTAATGTTAAGAAAATATTTCTTTTTTTCTTTTGTTTCTTTCGAAGGATGATAACCAAGACAACTAGTTTCTATCAATTCAAGATGCACTAATGTTAAACTTGGTGTAGAAGAATCTTCTGTAATAGTTTTGATCTTAAGTAAAGGCTTGTTTATTTTTTTTGAGGGACAATAACGAAGAACACTAGTCATTTCTTACATGTGGGGCTCTATAACTGCACATATACCTTGTTCTCTAGCACCACATCCTTCTCCACTATAACCAAGTTGTTTCATAAGTTCATAACCTCTTCCATAAAGCTTTTTCATTTCTTTTAGATTCGGTGGCTATTCATAATCAACTTCATAAAAAAATGTTGTGTAATTTTCTTCTTCTTCTGAAGTGGTTGAGGTGGATGCTTTCAAATTTTGTGTTGACATTACAACTTTTTCTTTTCCCCTGTTAGACTCTTTTTTTATGATTTTTTATTTTCCCATGAATGTTGGTGTGAAATATAAGGAACCCCTTCTAATATCTTTGTGACTTCCTCAATATTCTTTTCTTTTTCTTTCTTTTTTATAGGTTCAACTTGTGTAGTTGGTTTCAATATTTTTAAAGGATTTTCCTTGTCATTTTTGAGTTGTAAAACACTGTAAGGCTCAAGATCAGATTTGATTAAATGCACTTTGTTTTTTTAGACATAATTCATTATATGATGAATATTTGAAGGCATCACATGCATCTCATGAATCCACGATCTTCCTAAAAGAAGATTGTATTAAAGATCATGAGGCATAACATGAATAAGAGTAAATGTAATGTAACTTTGTCAACTATAATAGGTCATGTGATCACTCCAAGTAGTTATTCTCCTACATTTTTAAATCCTTAAATCGTCAAGGAATCAAGTTCAATTCTTGATTTATCTAAGCCAATCTTATCCAAAAGGGTGTAGTAATAGAAATAGTACACCACACCTTGGAGGAATAGAGCACAAGGATAGGGTTCTTATTTCACACTTGCTACACTCAAAGACTCCTTAGAGATCTCAATCCAATCAAGAATGAGGGAAAATATGTAAAAATAAGGTATCTTAGGATATGATTTCAGATTAGGAAAGGGGTTCACCACAAAGCTAGGGCTTGGACAAATGTATGACATGCAAGATGAAATACAAAACCTAGTTTGATGCAACACTTCACTAGATGACCTAGAAATGCAAATGAAACAAAACAAAAATCTATAAAATTGAAAGTGTGCACTTGGAAACTTGCTAGAGATGGAATGGAGCTTTTAAATCCTAAAAATGTTGATATTTAAACCTAGTGGGACTCGTTTTCCATTCTGGGTGAATCAGTCCCAGATCTGGGTCTCTGCATAGGATCAAGTTTCGGCGAAATGGGTTTCCAAATTTGAAAAGATCCTATAGTGGGACTCATTCTCCACTCTTGGTGAATGAGACCAGTTTGGATCTTTTGGAAATTCTATGTCTATTTTTTCTCTTGTCAGTCTACTCAACCTGTTCCTCTAGGTTCTTAAATTTGAAATCCTAATTTTTTAGGGCTGTAAGTGAATTTTTGTGGAGATTTTGACCTTGAAAATGGGGATACAACTCCACCAATATTTTAACCATATATTCAATGATATTTCAAGCTCCAGGGCACCTAGATCTGTAATCACACAAAGAAAGAGAGAGAGAGAGAGAGAATGTTGATTGTTAGGGAATGGGGGTTTTCCTTGGTCAAACCCCATTTATGTAATTAACCTAAATGATGAAACAATGAAATGAAGGAATGAAGCATGAAAAAAATAATATGAATCATGGAAAATAATACCCTAAATTATGTCTTGTAGATGATACTTTGTAAATATGCAACTCAACATGAAATGGCCATGAAGGATGTAGATCTTGATCTTTCACAATAGGAATAAAACAATGCTTGATCTTGGATCTCCAATGCTACATCAAAAAAGTAGATCACTAACATGCTCAATGATTTATATGCTTGAAATTATGATGGATCTTGAATTGCTACAACAATGGATGAAGAATGTTTCCCTTGAATGCCTTAAAATTAATCTTGAATACTCTCTAGATGATCTTGTGATGTCCTAGAATTCTTAACTCTTGAATTCTTGACTTGATAAAATTAATACATGATGAAATAATGTTTTGGAAGCTTTTTTATATAGTAAATCAACTCAAATGACTATTAATTTGATCCCTAAGGCCGACATGGAAGAAATTTGAACTTAGAACATAGTTTTTCTTGCTCAAACCTCAAAAATAGCTCAAATGGGACTCATTCGCCATCTCTAGTGAATGAGTCCCACATGGATGGGACTCGTTCACAAAAGGTGGTGAATGGGTCCCACGGGGGCTATGTTTCTTGCTAGAATGTCAAGGAGTGAAGAAATTAAGGTTATATATTTATCTTGTCGGGTTTTTGATTGTAATATGCCTTGGGATGCACAATATAGGGTCTTAGGGGCCTATTGACGATGATATTAAGGTCATAAATGTAATAGGGTCCAAAATCCAATGTGAAAGTTATAATAAATACACTTTACAACACTAAATTAAGGCAAAATTGGATCTATTTAGATTAAAAGGGCCCTAAATCCCATGTGAATGTGTAAAACACATTACAACACTAGATAGGTCTGCTTGATTTACAAACCTCCCAAATTTAATGTGAAGATATAAATAAATACATTTTACAACATTAAATTAAGGCGGGGTTAAGTTAATTTAGCTTAAAAAGGGCCCAAGACCTAATGTGGATGTGTAAAACACCTCACAACACTAGATCAAGGTGATATCAAGTCTAATTTATCATTAATTATTCCAAAATCAAGCAAGGGATACTTTTTTCTACACTACATTTAGCATCCACTTTAGTGAGAGGATGAAATTGCTTCAAACTCAAACAAAAGTAGACATTCAAGAGGGCTCTAATCATACCAATGTGGATGGTCTAGGATAACAAAGATCGAGGAGGTGGTCAAGCCCCTAGGGCCCAAAATCCTAAGTCAAACCAACATAAGAATAAAAGGAAAGACACAAGGTGTATGATATGCAACATCAAGATACACAAACATTTAATGTCAAAAATAAAGATAAATGAAAATAAATAAAAATGAGGTGGATCAAGCTTCAATTGTTTTTCCAACATGATGTGGATCAGATCTAAGTCATCCGAGGACATGGAACTTTAGGTCATCTATGGGCTGAGAAGTCCAAAAGGGTGAGAAACATACACTCAAGGCTGGTATGCACTCACACACAAACGCAAGTGGCTATGGGGAAAGTCATGCCTCAATTAGGCTTCCCACTCAAACCATACCAAATTGATTCCTCCTGATAAATTTGATAAGGTGCCACAAAACAAATGATCTTCAAGATCCATGAGGTAAGCAATACTTTGTATTCTTGAAACTCATAGACAAATCGATGTTGTAAATGCAAAATAATGTAACGTATGTTTAAAGGAATTTTTTCTTCGTTCATACAAGGTCTCTTTGTACGGAACATTGTGTTTGATTTCTCCAAGAGAGGACAAGTTAAAGAAATATCACACTTGTTGATGAGTGTTTTTTCACACTTTCTCAACACAGGTAATGCATAGGTGCATCACCTCTCTTGATAGGAAATATCCAACAAGTTGCTAAAAATAACCCCAAGGTCTCTCGGGTGTTAGGTCATGACTTGCATAGGATGCGTCAATTGATGTTTGTTGTGATTTTGTTGATAATCACAAGGCAGAATTACGTGAGTTAAGATGGAAGGGGAATCAAATCTAAAAATGAAGTTTCTAAGGTGGGTAAGTTACTGTACATTTGCTATAGGTTCAAACAACAATTTCAAACTCCATTTTGACTTGAGATTTGACTTTACAGTGTGCAATGAACCTTAGCATAGGTCACTTCTTGAAAAAAGGAGAAAAGGGCAGGGAAGAGAGAGGTTTCCTAGACCTACAACTACCAATGAATAGTGATCATGGAGGTCTCTACTATGGACAACTTCCTTAGAACAAAATTCCACTTAACCAGAAATGTCATCGTCTCATGAAATTTGTGCTATCTTCTAAGGACTTCATATATTTTACCATTCATTCACCATACATATGCATGAACAAAGGTAAATATTTAAAAGCATCTTCAAATCAAGGTCAAGACTAAATTTACATAGCCAGCTACCAACAACAAACAACCAAAATTATGGACAAGGAGGGCATCTACACAGTAAAAATATTCATAACCAAGAAACAACATCACTAAATTTACCAAAGATAACTGAAAGGAAACTAAAAATAGAAAATAAAATTCAACTAAATCATCCAACTATGAGAGAATAATCATGAAACATGAGAAGAAATCTAGAAATGCACCAAAATACATTTATTTCTATTGCAATTTTTGTAGCATGTCTTTACAACAACTCAACTCTCCTTGAATATGAGAGGAGACCCCCTATTTATAGTGTCCAAAAAGTAGAACGTGTGGCCAAGGTTTATTTACATTTGTGTGGCCACAATTCACTATAAAATAGGGTTCTACCTACCCCCTAATATATTACATTTTTAAAATACATTTTGTCCATATCCCTATTTTGTCTTCTAGTGGTAGCACTATAGCATTTGTCCTTTTGCTAATTGCTCTTTGTCACAGCTATTCTTTTAGAAATTCTTCATCAATAACAGGTTTTCCCTCCTTCTTCTTCGAAGCTGCATACTCCATGAATTTCAAGATCACCGACCAAAACTTGTCGACCTCAATGACGTCAGATATTAACACTTGGTAGCTCCACTCTTTGGAATTGTAAACAAGCTTCTCTCAATCCTCCTCATACTTGGCAATATGGTCTTTGAATAGCTCGGATTGTGTGAAATCTCGAGCAACAAAGCTTATAAAATCTGTGGTAATCTTGGATGACATCCCATCTTTGATCCTCTTTCAGAAGTGAGGCTTTATACTTTCTAGATTGATCTTGACAGTGGGCATTTCATACCCTGTCATCAGCTTAAGGTATCTAAAGCAATCTTCTTTGGCTTGCTTGGTCCACTCAACATCTGGATTTACTCACTCAAGTACCTGTTCTAGCCTTTCCTTTCGGTGATCGAAGTCTCATTTCCACACATCCATCAGCCAATGGTCATCGTCTTTGAAGGAAAATTCCTTTATCCAAATTTCACTTGGCAGCTTGAGGATAGCCTCAATTTTTGGTTAAGCAGCCCCATACTTCTTTGGGAACTCAATGCAAATTCTCCTCGTACTTTCAAGATACATTTGCACCTCCAAGAACTTGTTTGTTGTTCCAACAACCAGATTGATATCTGTATTCCCAATATTAAACACCTGTCAAAACAAATTTTGCGTGGTCTTGTCCAAGTTCTTTCTCTTCTCAAGCTTGTTAATATTCTCTTTTGACAACAACTATGGTGGGACTAAGGATGTGGTTGGTTGTTCCTCTATGGATAACCATTGTTGGATATAGGCTATCAAATCATCCACCTATGCCTTAAGCTCCTCCTTCGAAACTTCGTCCTGCTAAATGAGATGCACCACTATGGTGACTGATTCCTAGAGATGATCAACCTTCTTCTCCCTGGTGACCACTCCCAAGTCGATGTTGGATATGTTATAAATTATTTCTTGTTCTCCCACCATTGGCATAGCTATTTGCACTGCCCTAGATCCTGAGGCATCCATCATTACCTTCGACCTGATCTTCAACTTCCTCTTCTTCCCGGTGCCAATCTTGGTTCGAGCCAACATAGCCTCCGGCCTTCCCTTTGGGTCCTTTGCGGTGGGAGCCCTCTTTTGTAGCTTTCTTTCCAACCAATAGCATTGAAGACCTTCCCCTAGGTGACTCTTGTTGATCCCCCATTTCTTCTTCTCTAACTTCAATTTCCTTTTCAATGAGGGTCTGTCACCCTGTCCTTGTATCCTCCTCCTCATTAGAGTCTTCAACGAACACTATGCAATTGATGGGGGACCTAGTAGGTAAGCACTTATTAGGGTTTCCTTCTTTTTGAGTATCCCCTTCTCCATCATACCCATGTTCCTCAGGCAGCTCAATCTCCAGATTCTCATAGTTCTCAATGTCTCCCTCAGATTTATCCTCTTCCTTACCTTCCTACCCCTCATGAAGGAACACCCCTTCATCATGAAAAGGTGCATGGTCCCATTCTTTCATTGGAGACATATCACCCTTTTTCCTCATGACATGAACCTCTTCTTCACGAATAGGCTATTTTTCAGCCTCCTTGTCTTCAATTTCCTCGAGTTTCCTAGCCCACTCAACATCGAGATCAGGATCAGATATCTCTTCAATTATCTTTGAATCTTCGCTCTCATCACTGGAGGACTTATAGGCGACCTCATGGATTACTCAAGGCTTGTATATTGGGTTCTCATGATAATCAAAAGCCTCCTCTTCCAATCTCTTAGCTAATTCCACTTGTTATCGGTGATCCAACTCCTCAGAAATTTGCATGGTGGTTTCCATTGTTCGTGGCTTGGGAGGAGCAGGAACTGGAGTGCTAATTATTTCCTGAGCCGTTGCAGCTTGTACTACTGGATTTGCAAACATCTCTGAGATCTCAGAGGGAAAATTTTGCATGTATTTTAAGGTCTCCGGAAGGGTGAGGGCAAGCATTATGGTGGCAATAGTGGTAATAGGAAGAGAAAAGGAAGGAGATATGGAAGATGAATAAATGTGCAAGGTAGTGGTGGAGGATGAATCAACTAATACTACATGCGAAATGGGAGAAGGAGAAGCAAGATGGATGGAAATTTCCACCATAGGTGGAGAGTATGCAACTACCGCATGTTGCATAGGAGTGGTGGTAACAAAAGTGGCTGCGAAAACAAATGAAATAAGTGGAGACTTTGGCTAAAAAGCCTCGATCTCCTCTCCCTCACGGAGTGGATCTTCCTAGATTACCGACATTTTGGTGACGTTTCCCATTCGCTTGTGTTTCTTGGGAGGTTCACCCTCTGAGGCCTTCCTAGCGTACACCTTTGGGTTGGAGTGCTTCTCTTCAATCTCCTTTATATTCTTCAAATGAACTAATGGAGGGGAATTAGAAATTTCTCTTATTGATGTAGTAGCTCCCCCACCACCTAAAACACTTGGCTCACTCTCGAGCCCCTTGAATGTCAAGACAAACCTTCGTTGATTTAATTGAGTAACTTGCTCATCTATCCACGCCTTCATTTGAGCCTCAATAGGTCTAGTAAGTATGTCAAGGTCATCAACCTCCAGCTCATCCCAATCAATCATTGGCAGTGGTAGATTGGTGAAGATATTGTACCTAGGGTCGATTACAGTTTTCATCTTCCTCAAGCTAATCAGGCACCGAGAACAAATTCACCCTTTTCACAAAGTATGCGGTCATCCGCATATAGTTCCTCAGCTAAAATTCAAGGTTATCCTTGCAATCTACCCATAAATCCTCAACATTGTGGAGGTGGGCATACTCCTATCCAATCGCCTTTCTGACATGACCGTATGGGTCCATTCGTGGCCTAGCCATGTGAGATTTCAAGTGATATTCTGCCAGTTCCTTCTCTGAATTGTAGACACATTGGGAAGTATAAAGCCAATACATCCCCTGATTGACTATAAGGGGATAAGGGATCCCTGCTAGATTCTTCCTACTTAGAATGGTGTGAATGTTGTGCAACTGCCAAGAGAGTTCAAACAATATAATCTGGTCATTAGGGTATCAAGGCAGCTTGTTTGGCCTTTCTGAGAAGCCCTGGGTGAGGATGTATGTGTACTTGGGTATTGGATAAACAAGAAGGCATAATTGTTTAGAAACGTTTGAGCATTGTGGGAGATCCTTCTCTAAAAATCTCCCCTAAGCAACCTGATGATGTAAGTGATGAATGCATCGTTTACTCTACAATAATCCCTTTTGAAATTTATGAATTGTAGTTGAGGGTACTGGTTGAAAGGCTTGAGTTCTGTACCAGGCACTTCATTTGGAACTCTGAATAACCCATTATAATGCCTCTTATCGGCCAGTTAGTATACCAGGTAAGAGGTCATGTAGAACTTGGCTATCTTCTTGACACTCATGAATTGATCATGAAAGTGGTCACTGATTATTCCTCCCCAGTAGAACATGGTGTCCTTTCCATGGAGAATGTGCTCAATGAAATAAACCATCCATTCTTTAAAATACACCTTATAAGGGAGGCCCACTACTCTTCTCAGCATGGTGATCAAATCATGGTAGTCATCAAAAAAGTTGCTACGAAAGAGTTCCTGGGGAAAATTTGTAGCACTACCTCATCTGTCCTTCAGCCATACCGATTTATAAGCTTCTTACATCTTATGGGGTCCTCATCTCACATTTCTTTACATTCCTGAATAGTCGCTAGCTCCATATTTTTGAAGGCACAAATGTGGAAGGTTTTTTTTATTCCTGATGGTGACATGTCAGCTAAGATGTTTCCATACCTATCGACAATAGTCCTTGTTTATGGCTGATATGCCTCTCTACAGGCCATTACTAGCTCAAGGGAAATCAATGTGGGAGGGAAACCCACAGCCTTGGCTATTCCACTGCTCTTGATGAGTCTTGCATTATATGTTTTGGGGCTTATTCTAACCCTTTGTATCAACTCATCAATATCGAAATACCCAATATTTTTGTTAGTGATGTCCTTCCACTTGGTTGTGACCCTGGAGTGCAATGACACTCCTTAGAATTGGTACTTCATCTGGTCTTTATCTTCATTATATCTTGCACATGAAGGCCAAAGTTAAGTACAATCTTAGCATGACGATAGAAACAATTAGTCAAATCCCTACAAAAAAAGGTTAGATCGAATAATATATCATTCAAAGGTCCTATCACTTAATTGAATATGTCACTGAATGTTCTCCAGAAGGAAAATAAATGACCCAGGCCCCAGAGGTCGGACTTCCCCTACCAGAATGTTGTTCCATAGGGCAAAAAGAGTGGGAAGACCTGGATGACTTTGCCCGAGCTTGGATTCGAATAATGAAGGGTTTATGGTGAAGGTGATCACATTTTAGCACATGGGTCATTGTTCTCTCTCAGATTGGAGGTCACTTAGGTCACCATTAAGGCATTCGGGGTCAAACCTAGGGAAGGTTGTCAAGTGTTAGCTGTTTGAAACAACATCAGAGAAATGACATTCCAGAGGAGGAGTTTTGGAGTCTGGAACCTGGGAGGTCGAAGGTTACGAAACCATGCCTTAGGAATTTTAGTCATTGGAGAGCCTGAGCCACGAGGGTGGGGAGGCTGCTGCATGATAGCCATAGGAAACAAAAAAATGGGGATGGAAATCTGGGACCTGCCACCTGATGGTCTAGACTTGACAAGAGATTTCACCTCTTGACCTCATCTGCTAAAACTTGGTGGAGATTGGGATGACAAGATCCAGAGGTTGAAAGGATAGTTTGAGATTTCCATTTGGGACAACCAAGACAAGACAAAGTTTCGATGTTGGAAGCCTGATGGGTGAGGTCTGGCAGAAGTGAGGACTTAAATATTTTTGTTTAACAATTTGGTGGGGAAGCACTTGAGACCCAGAAGCTGAAAGGTAGTCACCCGACGAACAAAATGAGCTAGAAGAATGACAACGGCGGCCCATGGATGGAATTCCACAGACCGGGGTCTGAGGGCTACTTGGAAGTGGAGGCCTCACTAAAGGTCTCATGTCAAATTATGAGTCAAGGTCCGAGACCCAAATGAGCGAGGCAAGAATGTCATTTGGGACAATGGAAGTGAAGCAATAATCCGAAGGCAAATTCCCGGATGACAGAACCCACGGAATGCTTCATCGTTTAAGGTAATTTTATTGTCTAAAGTTGTAACGACAATCAAAGGTCTCAGGCTTGGAGGGTGTGGTCGCTTAGTTCAAAGAAAAATGATAGGAAGACTAGGTTTTGACTTTGATTTTCTAAGCATGGGAGGAATTTCTTGGAGATTTTAGCATGTGGGTTTTGTGGTAAGGTGTTCCCTTGATCAGATTCACAAAAAATCTCTCTTTCTCGTCCATCATTTAAACATTAAATAACAAAAGGAGACAGTAGGTTGTCGAATGGAAAACATACCTCACAAACCCAAAGAACAACGTTGTTGGATCCTTGAAGAACGACGAAGGGATGGCTCAGGAGTGAAAGGGGTGATGGCACTGCATTTATCTGGAATTCCTGACATGTGAAAATGACATGTAGGACCCAATATTTATACCCCTAATCATAATTACTACCCCTAATGAATGTAGGTATAGCGGTCAATGAGGTTGGTGGATTTCAATTAAGGATGCTAGAGGAAAGTCTGAAGCCCGAGGTCTGGAGTGACGTGAGGGAAATAATGTCCAAAAAACTTGCAAGTAGGAATCCAATGACCAAGAAGGAACCAGGGTCCAGAGGGTGGAAGGACATTGGCCGACAACTATCCGAAATGAAAAAGACCAAAAGGAAACCTAGGCAGGGAAACTCAGAGGGTTGGGCCAAGAGGGCGCGGTGAAAATCCAACTTTCACACAAGTCACCGGACAAAAATCCTAAAGCTAGGGTCTGGGAGCTGGGGAGGCGCAAACCGAAAGCCATCCGAAAAGGAAATACAGACAAGGAAACCCAAGAGGGGAACCCCAATGGTCTAGGCCCAAGAGGCACCATAGACACCAATAAAAAGTTTTCTTAAGGTAGCCTCAGGACTTCAGAAAATTTTGAGGGGCACTTCATGGTAAACCTAATATGAGACTTGAGAAACCTGTTGACCA
Source organism: Sequoiadendron giganteum (assembly GCA_007115665.2). NCBI lineage: Eukaryota > Viridiplantae > Streptophyta > Pinopsida > Cupressales > Cupressaceae > Sequoiadendron > Sequoiadendron giganteum. Next base: position 29,937,071 of record CM021102.1, read on the forward strand.
TTACGGACACCAAAATGGGGGCACGCAAAAATGACGCAGCCACAAAATGACACGGTAGGGAAAAATATAGAGGGTCCCCATTTCTAACAAGGTGTGTGTTCTATAGGCACAAGAAATGGCGACTCTGCTGGGAGAACACTCCTAGCGTTCTAAAGATAAACATTTATTTTGAACCCAAAATCTCTAGTTTCGCAGACCAGAAGCCAGTTTCCAAGGTTGAACTAGGAACAAGTTAAGGAGAGGAACTGAGGTTGAATCACACCATGACATCATCATGGATTTGTGTGCATGGTGAGTTCATTTCCTTTCCTCAGAAATCACGTGAACAACCACTAACCATGAGGGACAAGCTATGTAATTCTTCTAACCCCCAAAGTAACCTGGACATTTCTCTGCTACCAGTCAAGCATCCATAGCCCCGATGGAGTTGTCACTGTGGCCCCACGAACATAGCTCTACTGCTAGCCAGGCGTCCATAGCCCCGGTAGAGATATTCATACACCCATACAGTTGCATGATTTTTTATTTTCTTTTCTTTTCTTTTTCTCAACCGTGCAAGCACTAAAGCCTACAATGGGTTTGGGAATCATAGTGGTCACTGGAGCAGACTTTAGATTTTTCACTTGTCCAGCCCTCCCAGTGATCGCCAACAATTCTTCAGAAACCTTTAAAGTGTGTTTCGTGTATGATCCATGACAAATATAGGATATTGAAACAAGGGCACAATCTTGGATTAGTCCAAAGTTCAAAAGAGGAAACCAATGCTTAGGGCATTTTAGGGATCTGCAGTGGGGAATGAAGGTTTATCTAGAGAACCAAAACAAGAGTAGGCCACAGAGTGAACCATTCATCGAACCAAGGGAAACTACCACAATAAATCAAGGAGACACTCTTCAAGGTCAAAACAAAATTATTGAGAAATGAGCAAAACAAAAAAAAGTAGGAACATAAAGCAAGGTAACTTATCCTAACCTATATACAAGTATTTACATGATCATCTCTAGGAGAGCTCAGGCTTGGAAGTAATGCTTAAGATGTTGCCCATTGATCGGCAACATGACGTCCTCACCAGTTAAGGTCTTTAGATGAAAAGCATTATCTCTGAGAATTTCGGCAACCTGAAAGGGGCCAAGCCAAAGCTTGTCAAATTTTTTGTGTCCCCCTTTCTTTTCATGGGCCTTGTCCCAATATAGGACTAGATCAAAAATTCAGAAGGCCTTTATTTTGGCTTAGCAATCGATCCATATTTTGACTACGCTCTGATGTTTGGTGAAGTTTTCTATTGCACGGTCTTGTACCTCTTCTAAATGTAACAGCCCAACTAGGCGAGCTTCTCTGTGATCCCCTCCTTCGTAAAAATCATTGATGAACTGGAGGGTAGGCATTTTCAAGTGTATCAGGAAAATAGGTTCTAAGCCATAAATGACACGGTAAGGGGAATCTCCGAGGGCAACCTTATGGGGGTGCGATCCGCCAAAAGTGAAAAACGAAGCTGGGTATGCCAATCCTTGGGATTACTATCAAGAATTTTTTTTACTACAGTAATCAGGTTCTTGTTGGTGGATTCGACAAGGCCGTTGCCTTGGGGATAATAGTTGGAGGATAATTTGAGTGCAATTCCATAGTCAAAGGCCCAACCAACAAATTTTAATGATGCAAATGTGGGACCATTATCACATACTAATGCATAAGGACAACCAAAATGGTTGAAAATAAAAATTTCCAAAAAAATAGTTACTACCTTCGTTGTGCATTGCCTACATGCAATTTCTTCTGTTCATGTAGTGAAATAATCATAAGCGATTAGAATGTACCTCTGTCCTATAGATGATGGAGGGGTTACTGAACTAATGAAGTCGAGACCCCATTGTGTGAATGGCCTTACCTCTAGGACTGGTTACAACAAGACAACAACATTCTTCTCTTTGGTCATTGTGGTCTGGCATACGTGGCAACTGTAGATGTGGCTATTGGAATTCTTAAAGACCATAGGGCAATAATACCCTTCCCTCAGTATTTGATGTGTCATAGAAAAGTTGGAACCATAGCCCGTGCCGAATTTGTCATGAAAATCCTTTAGGACACGATCTGCTTCTTCCTTACCAAGGCATCTTAGGTATATACCTTCATGATTCCTCTTGTACAATATGGCCCCTTACAACATGTATTTTCTTCTTTTCAGCCTAAGTGTGCACTTTTGGACTCCCTACAAATGGGACAGACATATACGATTCAACAGATAATACACTATGTCATCGTACCATTCTCCTAGAGAGACATCCTCCAGGTGGTATTGTTGCACTGTGAGTTCAGGCCCAGCCTCAATAACTACTTCTTCCATTGTTCTAGTAAGTGTCTGCCCTCTCACCAATCTCATTGGTTGGATTTCCATATTGTACTCCTATATCAATGTAATCCATTTTTCCCTTCATTCTCCCAGCTCGTTCTACATGAGCAATGTCTTTACTGTTGGGTCAGGAACTATGGAAAACACTTTGTTGTGCAAGATATAATGCCTAGACTTATTTAATCCTCTAACAAGGGCATAGGATTTTTTTCTATGTTGTGGTAGTGTAGCTCGACGTCTTTCAAAGGGGTACTCATGAAGGCGATTGGATGCTCGTTCCCCTCATCATCCTTCTGCGTCAGGATGCTAGCACACAAATGGTTTGAAGCAAATAAATAGATGTAGAAAGGCTTCAAATAGTTTGGACTGACTAACACAGGTGGCTCAACAATTTATTTTTTAATTTCTCTAAAGGCTTGCTTTGCCTTAGGAGTCCACTCAATATTGGCATCTTGCTTTAACATAACATTCAGCGGTTTGACGATTTCAGTAAAGCCTGTTATAAACTTATGGACTTTCCAAAGAAAGATTTTAACTCCTTCTTGCTACTCGACAACTGAATCCTCATGATGGCTTGAATACGTTTGGGATCAATGGAGATCCCTTTTTCTAATAAGACATGCCCCAACAGTTTTCCCTTAGTTACCCTGAAGATGCATTTCTTTGGATTGAGAGAAACCCCAAATTCGTGGCACCTTCATTTTTTTTTGCATAAATCAACAACATGATCATCTCGCTATTTTGAGAAAACTGTTAAATCATCCATGTAGATGATTATGTACTTTCCGAGTAGGTATTTGAATGTAATATCCATCGTGTGTTGAAAGGTGGCACCGACATTGATGAGCCCCAAGGGCATCCGTCTATAGGAAAATTTGTCCCACTTGGTGGTGAACATTGTTTTGTGTCAGTCTTCATATTGCACCATGACTTGATTGTACCCTGAATACTTGTCCAAGAAGGAAATCATTTGAGAACCATTTACTATATGTAGTACCTCATCCAATGATGACAGTGGGTAGTTGTCCTTTTCTGAAGCTCTATTCAGATTGCGGAAGTCAATGCACAATCTTATCTCTCCATTCTTTTTCCTTACTGAGACCAAGTTGGAAACCTAGGTGGAGTGCTGAACTAGGAAGATAATTCTAGCGGACAATAATTTTTGTACTTCCTTGTATATAATTGGTTCCAATAAATCATTGATAGGGCATTGTCGCTATCGAAATGGTCTTGCATCTGGCCTAAGAGGGATGGTATGGGTGATAATTGATGTATCATACATTTTGAGATCCTTGTAGCTCCAAGAAATGACATCGTGGTACATCCGCAAAGCATCAACTATACCCTTTATTTCCCTAGGTGTGCACACCTTGCCAATAAATACATTCTTTGCATCCCCGACCATTATGAGGTTATAGATGTAACACTGACTAGTAATGATGTCTTTCTTGGCCTACTAATCTTGATCTCTGATTTGATCTAGATCAAATATGCATTCGAGTTGGACCATCCCTCTCAGGATAGTGTTGGTCTTGAGATTGATGACCCCCTCTATATCAAGTTCGACCTCCTCAGGCTCAACCTCATCAATTATGTGGGCAGAAAACACATCAGAACTGGTAATGAAGTCTAGGATGTGTTTATCATCATTAAATACCTGAAAGATTGGCTACGTTGTCTGGTACAGATGGAATGGAGGTGAGTTCAACTATAAACCTTTTAAGGCTAGACAATGACAATAATTGCAAGCTACTAGCCACCTGGGCTAAAGCATTGGTGGTGTGATTTTGAGTGTGGGATCAGCTGGATATTACAAGCATCTAACCCTTCTATTAGATCCCATACCCTATGCCTATAATTGGTGAGTCTTTGGTAATAACAAGAATAGAGTTTTCTTACTTTCCTTATGAGAAATTTTGAATCCCTAAAGACTTGCAACATTTTAACACCCTTTCTTAATGCCATAAGGAGCCCCAAGAACAAAGCCTCATATTCTGCTACATTATTAGTGCAATAAAATTGAAAAGTATGAGTGAAAAAATATGACACCCCTATGACTGATGAGCTCGAAGCCTACTCCAACCCCATGCTTGGATTTGGACCCATCAAAGCACAATGTCTAGAACCCAGGAGAGTCCTTGAACCTAGAATCGACAGACCTAATTTTTGACTTTAATGGCGACCTCATTTCAGCAACCTTCTGAGGAGGTGTAGGTTCTGAACATATCTATTATGGCAGTGTTGGATGAGTTCTCTCCTCTTGAGTGATTCCTCTTTTGATATGCTTAATTTTTGTCTGACATAAAAAACATTCAAACTCCAAATGGGTGGCATTATGTACCCTGTACTAACTAGGTAGCAAGAGTTCTTGAAAATTCATTTTGGCTCCCGAATTGAGCTGGTCCTATACACATTTTTCCATGAAAATTTGGAAACCATCCAGCAATCCAAGATTACCATCCTCGCATGATTCCTTGTCATTCGATTCTATCAACATTTTCGTGATGTGAGGGGTACAGGTTAGGTTGGCGAGTGGACTACACAATACAAGAAGGACTTCCCCCATTTCATCTTCTCTAAAGTATTCTTGTTCTTTGGAATATAACATCAAAGAATAATTCCCCAATTCTATTTCAGCAAACAACACCTCATTTGTGTTATTGTATCCTGTAATCATGAACCTCATGCACGACTCTTGATCAATTTGAATCTCATAAGGCATCCCTTTCCATGGCAACCACAAATTAGAGTAGTCATTTGCAGCGTATCCATTCAATGCCTTTGTGAAGTTTCTTCCTAAAATTATGCCATAAGTGTCTGGGATATCAGCAACTTGGATGTCAATGGTTTTGTGAATTTTGGGATCAGCAACAATCTACATGGGTATTCTATTAATTTATCCAACTATGTTTATGTCAATCTTGTCAACTTGTGTCACTTTACACCGGGAGGGAGTTGGGACTATTCCCAAAGCTTTGCACATGCTTAGGGGCATGAAATTAGTGGAAGCTCCTAAGTCTAGTAGGCAGTTATGGAGGTTCTTCCCAAACACACGGATGGTGGTGAGGAAGGGAGGAGTTTCAAATTTCCCTTGAAACAATCCTCCAAAAACATCCACTTGGGTGACTTGGCCCTTATCCTTCTCATTACCCTTGTTTGAGGTTAGTGTTTGATCAGTTTATTTGTTGGACTGCATATCTGGCTATTGATTTGGTGGCAGATCAACCCAACTATTCAAAATTTATCACACAACTAGTTCATTTTGTTGATAATCAAATGAAACCTTCTTTGAAGGCACTTCTTGAGTTGACCCAGCCGATGGAGTCCCATTTATCATTCTAAATAAGGCATTTCTTATGACTGACACCTTCTTAAATTATTCCACAATATACTCTCCCATGTGTTCGACTTCTTCATCATAAGCAATATTTCAGGAGGAACTAGTGGTATTCTGGAAGGAGCTAGTGGGGTGATCTTGGTTTTGGTTCTGCTATCTACTTTTGTTAAAGTATTGTGTGGGGACTTGAGGGTATCCTAGATTGTTGCTAGCATTTGGGTCAGGAGGGGTACTAAAATTATTAGGCAGAGTGGAGGTCATGAAAGGACCATCATCTTGTATATTCTTGAGGTTGTAGGGGGTAGTCCATTGGTGAAAAATTTGGACTTCATCTTCCCTAGGCTCTTCCTCATCCTTAGGACCATTGTCTATTTAATCAAAAATTTGAGCCAAAGGGTTTTCGAAACTTACCTCTTCCACTTTATGGTTGCTACTCATGTTGGTGCCTTCCTTCTCTAGCATGTTGCACTCAACCTTCAAGAAAGGAGCCTGGTTGACCACCAACACAAGGGAATTGTATGGTTGAGAGGGAATGATGTCCCTACATCCTGAGCTATTCATAACATTTTGGACTTCAATTTGAAAAATTTCAGCAACCATCTAGAATTCTGGACAATCCAATTCAGAATGTTGGCTTGTTTTGTGTATATGACACCAACCAAATAATGTAGCCTCGGCCAAGTAGACACCACTTGTAGTATTTTCATTGTTGTTGGGTTGATCGAGGGGAGTGGAAACACCACCATTATTGGGCCTCATGTTCCATGTCCGGTTCTACCTCGGGAAAGACCTTCTATCAAATTTTTGTCCCAAATTTTGATTTTGATCATAATTATTCCTAGACGAAGTGTTGGCATCATGGTTATCTCGGTTCTCGTGGTTGTCGAGACTATCACGGTTGAGGTTAGCTTGGATAGTCTTCTGCGAATCCTAAAACTGATTGTTTTGGTTTCTCAAATGCGTCATCTTCGTAGACATTTTCTTGATCATTTCTGTGAGTTCATCGATTTGATCCTTTTTTGTGTTGTTTGGCTATGAAGCAGCATTTTAGAGGAACACTGGCTAAGCCACTGGCTAATTTTGGTGAGTGAGCAAAAATTTAGACGCTTGGAGATATGTCGATACTTGGGGCGGCTAAGAATGGACTTGCTACTGTTGGGGCAGAAAATAATGATGAACCAGGGGCACTTGATTCATTGGTTGTCTGGGGTGCGACACTATGGGCAATTGCAGTACCGAGCGCATGAGGGGCGTATGATGCTACAAAGCTTGAGTGAGCCCATGAATCTATGAAGGATGAGCGACCTTCCCCAAAGAGGGCAGCAAACTAGAAATGTTTTGTCCCAAGTCTGTGCTAGCAATGATGGCCTTCGAGTATGCATCTACCAATCTGGTGGGTGGTGGTCACATCCTCTTCACTAGTGTTGCAGTAATATTGTCCAATACTGCATAATAGATAGGTAAAATAGAAACATCATTGAACATGTATGGGTCCTATAGTGGACTATATTCTCTATGGAATCGATCATTAAAAGAGCTAATCGGTTAATTGACCTCCCTTTGAACCAACATAAAATGACGATACGACTTTGCAAGACTGATTGGCATTTTGAACTTCTGTAGGAAAGCATTCTTCAAAAGGTCCCATGTGTTGATAGTTCCAGCTAGTAAGTTAATGTACCAATAGAAGGCCTCCTCCCCTAGGGAGTAGGAAAAGATCCAACAAGCCACATCTTCATATATGATCTGTATAGTCTTCAAAATGATCTCAAAAATTGTGACATGCTCCTCAGCTATCCTCTGTGGATCCCAGGGATTGAACTTTGTGCAAAAACTCTTGGGATTCTTTGGCATGTCATGATAGAGGTTGAAGGTCAAAGGAGATAGATTATTTCCTAACCATTCCAACAGAGGGGGAAGTGGAGGTGGTTGCACCAGAGTGGCTTATGACTGCAAATGGGAAGTAGTGGTCGACGAAACAAATTCCAGAAATGGGACTATGTTGGGTTGGAAGGCAACATATAGCCCTTGGGAAGTGGTAGCCTAGAAGGCTGTTTGGAGTGGGTGAGTAGGAGAAAATGCTGCCAAGAATGAAGGAGAAGATAGTGGCAAATGGATAGAAGAGGAGGATGATGGTGAAAGTGAAATGGGATGGTTGAATGAGTTGGAGACAAAGGCTTCCCCTTTCTTAGCTCTCTTATCTTGGGTAGGGGGCGATAGCTCTTGGAACTGCCCTTTGTTTGGTCTAGACCTTAGTATTCTTCAAAATATTTCTAGAGAGAAATACCTTATTCGATCCAGCTTATCCCTCAAAAAGACCCTCCTTCTGGCACCAGTTTTGTTAATGGGTGTTTTGCACACTTTCTCAACATAAGTAATGCATAGGTGCATCACCTCTCTTGAAAGGAAATATCTAGCAAGTTTTTGAAAATAAATCCAAGGTCTCTTGGGTGTCAAGTCATGACTTGCATAGGATACCTCAGTTGATGTTTGTTGTGATTTTTTTGATAATCATAGGGTAGACTTACGTGAGTTAAGCTGGAAGGGGAATCGGATATGCAAACAAAGTTTCTAAGGTGGGGAAGTTACTATACATTTCTGTAGGTTCAAAGAGCAATTTCAAACTCCATTTTGACTTGAAATTTGGCTTTATAGTGTGTAATGAACCTTAGCATAGGTCACTTCTTAAAAAAACAAAAAAAGGGTAGGGAAGAGAGAGGATTCTTGGACCTACAACTACCAATGAATAGTGATCATGGAGGTCTCTACTGTGGACAACATCCTTAGAAAAAAAATCAACTTAACTAGAAATATCACAGTCTCATGAAATTTGTGTTATCTTCTAAGGACTGTAGATATTTTACCATTCACTCATCATACATATGCATGAACAAAGGTAAAGATTTAAAAGTAGGTTCAAATCAAAGTCCTTTTTCTGATTTCTCTTTGCCAAAGCTAATCTCGGCTAACATCCTATCTTCCATCCTCTTTCGGAAGTGAGGCTTTATACTTTCAGGATTGATCTTGATAGAAGGCACTTCATACCCCATCGTCAGCTTCATGTGTCAAAAGCAATCTTCTCTAGCTTTCATGGCCCACTCAACATCTAACTTTACTCGATCAAGTACCTATTCTAGCATTTCCTTTCAGTGATCGAAGTCTCATTTCCACACATCCATCAGCCAATGGTGATCATCTTTGAAGGAAAATTCCTTTTCCCAAATTTCACAAGGCAGCTTGAGGATAGCCTCAATTTTTGGGTAATCATCCCCATGCTTCTTTGGGAACTCAATGCAGATTCTCCTTGTACCTTCAAGATATGTTTGCATCTCCAAGAATTTGTTCATTGTTTGAACAACTAGATTGATACTTATATTACCAATATCTAATACCTATTGGAACCAATTTTTCGTGGTCTTTTCCAAGTTCTTTCTCTTCTCGAGATTGATAATCTATTATTTTGATTGAAACTATGATGGGACCGAGGATGTGGGTGGTTGTTCCTCTGTGGATGACCATTGTCGAATATAGGTTGTCAAATCAGCCACCTGTGCCTTAAACTCCTCCTTCAAAACTTTGTCCTATTGAATGAGATACATCACTATGGCGACTGATTCTTGGAGATGATCAACCTTCTACTCCCTGGTGGCCACTCCCAAGTCAATGTTGGATATGTTATAACTTATTCCTTGTTCTCCCACCATCAGCATAGCTATTTGCACTTCCCTAGATCTAGAGGCATCCATTGTTACCTTCGACCTAATCTTTAGCTTCCTCTCCTTCCTGGTGCTGATCTAGGCTCGAGCCAATATAGCCTCCAACCTTGCCTTTGTGTCCTTAGGAGTGGGAGCCCTCTTTTCTAGTTTTCTTTCCAACCAATCAAGCATTGAAGACTTTCCCCTAGGTGACTCCTGTTGATCCCCCTTTTCTTCTTCTCTGAGTTCAATTTCCTTTTCAATGAGGGCCTCTCACCCTATCCTCGTATCCTCCTTCTCCTCATCAAAGTCTTGCATGAACACTATGCACTTGATAGGTGACTTGGTAGGTAAGTGCTCATCAAGATTTCCTTCCTTTTTAGTATCCCCTTCTCCATCATACCCATGTTCCTCTCCTTCATGGTGCCGATATGGGCTCGAGCCAATATAGCCTCCAACCTTTCCTTTGGGTCCTTTGGAGTGTGAGCCCTCTTTTCTAGCTATCTTTCCAATGAATCAGGCATTGAAAGAATTTCCCCTAGGTGACTCCTGTTGATCCCCCTTTTCTTCTTCTCTGACTCTCAATTGCCTTTTCAATGAGGGCCTCTCGTCCTATCCTCCTATCCTCCTTCTCCTCTATCAAAGTCTTGCACACAAACTCTATGTGCTTGAGCTAGGGGACTGACTGGTAGGTAGAGCGCTCTTGTATCAAGATTTCCTTCTTTTTCAATTATCCCCTTGACACTCCATCATACCCATGTTCCTCAGGCAACTGGCAGCCTCCATCTCTAGATTCTCATAGTTCTTAGTCTCTCCCTTAGATTTATCCTCTTCCTTACCTTCCTGCCCCTCATGAGGGAACATCCCTTCATCATGCGCAGGTGGATGGTCTCGTTCTTTCATTGGAGACTTATCACCCTCCATCCTCATGACAACAACATCTTCTTCACCAATAGGTTGTTTTTCAACCTCCTTGTCTTCAATTTCCTTGAGTTGCCTAGCCCACTCAACATCGAGCTTAGGATCAACTATCTCTTCAATTATCTTTGAGTCTTTAGTCTTATCACTGGAGCACTTATAGGAAACCTCATTGATTAATCGATACTCATATATTGGTTGCTTATGATAATCAAATTCCTCCTCTTCCAATCTCTTAGCTAATTCGGCTTGTTGTTGGCAATCCAAATCCTCAGAAATTTGCATGGTGGCTTCGATTGTTGGTGACTCGGTAGGAGGAGGAGGAACTAGAGTGTAATTATTTCCTAAGCCATCATAGCTTGTACTGCCATATTTGTAAACATCCCTGAGAGCTTGGAGGGCACATTTTGCATGTATTTTATGAAGGGCTCTAGAAGGGTGAGGGAAGACATTACGGTCCCAGTAGTGGTAGTAGGAAGAGAAAAGGAAGGAGACATGGGAGATGAATAAATGGGCAAGGTAGTGGCAGAGGATGAATCAACTGACACTACCTATGGGATGGGAGAAGTAGAAGCAAGATGGATGGAAATTTCCACCACAAGACGAGAGGATGTAACTACCACATGCTGGATAGGAGTGGTGGTAATAGTAGTGGATGAGGCAAAAAATGAAATAAAAAGAGACTTTGGCTGAAAAGCCTCCATTCCTTTCCCTCATGAAGTGGATATTCTTGGTTACTAGCATTTCAGTGATGCTTCCCATTTGCTTGTGTTTATTGGAAGGTTCACCCTCCGAGGCCTTCCTAGCGTACACCTTTGGGTCGGACTGTTGCTCTTCAATCTCCTTTCTCTTCTTCAAACAAACTTATGGAGGGAACTTAGACGTTTCTCCCATTGATGTAGTAGCTTCCCTGCCACTTGAACCACTTGGCTCACTCTCGAGCCTCTTGAATGTCAAGACAAACCTTCGTTGATTTAATTGAGCAATAGGATTATCTATCCATGCCTTCGTTCGAGCCTCAATAGGCCTAGTAAGTATGTCAAGGTCACCAACCTCTGACTCATCCCAATCAACCATTGGTAGTGGTAGATTGGTGATGGAATTTTACCTAGGTTCAATTACAATGCTTTCATCTTCCTCAAGTTGATCAGGCACCAAGATCAAATTCACCCTTTTCACAAAGTATGCAGTCATCCGTATATAGTGACTCATCTGCACTTCGAGGTCATCCTTACAATTTGCCCAAAAATCCTCAACATTTTTGAGGTGGGCATAATCCTATCCAATATCATTTCTGACATGACCGTATGGGTCCATTCATGGCCTAGTTGTGTGAGATTTGAAGTGATATTCCGCCAATTCCTTCTTTGAATTGTAGGTGCATTGGGAAGTATAAAGCTCATACATCCCCTGACCGAGTGTAAGGAGATAAGGGATCCCCACTAGATGCTTTCTACTTAGAATGGTGTGAATGTTGCACAACTTCCAAAAGAGTTCCAACAATATAATTCGGTCATAAGGGTACTGGGGCAGCTTGTTCGGCCTTTTCGAGAAGCCTTGGGTGTGGATGTATGTGAACTTGGGGTAATGGAGAAACAAGAAGGAATAATTTTTTAGAAATGCTCGAGCACTGTGGGAGATCATTCTCTCAAAATCTCCCCTGAGCAACCTGATGATGTAAGTGATGAATGCATCATTTACTCTGCAATAATCCCTTTTGAAATTTATGAACTGTAGCTGAGGGTACTTGTCGAAAGCCTTGAGTTCTCTACCAGGCACTTCGTTTGGAACTTTGAATAACCCGTTATAATGCCTCTTATCGGCCAATGAGTATACCAGGTAAGACGCCATGTAGAGCTTGGATGTCTTTTTGATGCTCACAAATTGATCATGAAAGCAATCACTGATTATTCCTCCTCTATAGAACGTGGTGTCCTTTCTATGAAGAATGTGCTCAATGAAATAAACCATCCATTCTTGAAAATACACCACATAAGGGAGGCCCATTACTCTGCTCAACATGGTGATCAAATCATGGTAGTCCTCAAAAAATTCACTAAAAAAAGAGTTCCTGGGGAACCTTTGTAGTGCTACCTCATTTGTCCTTCATCCAATACTGATTTAGAAGCTTCTTGCATCTTATGGGGTCATCATCCCACATTTGTTTACATTTCTAAATAGTTTCTAGCCCCATCTTTCTGAAGGCAGGAATTTGGAAGGTTTTTGTTATTCCTGATGGTTACATGTCAGCCATGATGTTTCCATCCCTGTCAACAATAGTCCTTGTTTCTAGATGATATGCCTCTCTACAGGCCATTACTAGCTTGCTGGCAATCAAGGTGGGAGGAAAATCCGCAACCTTGACTATTTCGTTGCTATTGATGAGTCTTGCATTATCTATTTTGGGGATTATTCTAACCATTTGTATGAACTCATCAATATCAAAATTCCCAATATTTGTGTCAGTGATGTCCTTCCACTTGGTTGTGACCTTGGAGTGCAAAGACACTCTGTGGAATTGGTACTTCATCTGGTCTTTATCCTCCTTTCATCGAGGAGATTTGGTAGTTCTCTTTCCTTTGTCATTTGTTGCTCCCGAAGTTTCTACACCTGATTCCATATATCCTACACATGGATGCTGAAGTTAAGTACAATATTAGCATGACGATATAAATAGTTAGTCAAATCCTTGCAAAACAAGGTTATATCGAATAATATATCATTCAAAGGTCATACCACTTAATTGAATCTATCACTGAATGTTCTTCGAAAGGAAAATGAATGACCCAGGCCCTAGATGTCAGACTTCCCCTGTCAGAATGTTGTTTCAGAGGGAAAATAGAGCAGGAAGACCTAGATGAATTCCCCCAAGCTTGGATTTGGATAATGAAGGGTCCATGGGGAAGGTGATCAAATTTAAGCACATGGGTCATTGTTCGCTCTCAAATTGGAGGTCAGTTAGGTCACCATTAAGGCATCTGGGGTCAAACCAAGAGAAGGTTGTTAAGTGTTAGCTATTTGAAACAACATCAGAGAAAACAAATTCTAGAGCAGGAGTTCTAGAATCTAGAACCTGGGAGGCCGAAGGTTGTGAAACCATGCCTTACCAATTTTAGTTGTTGGAGAGCCTTGGACGTGAGGGCCGGGAGGCCATTGGATGATAGCCATAGGAAATGGAAAAATGGGGATGAAAGTCCGGGACCCGAGAAGACATTTCACCTCGTGACCTCATCTGCCAAAACTTGGCAGAGATTGGGATGCCAAGGTCCAGAGGTCGGAAGGATGGTTTAAGATTGTCATTTGGGATGACTGATACATGGTGGAGTTCTGATGGTGGAAGCCCAGTGGGTTGGGTCTGGAAGAAGCGAGGGCTTAAAGATTTTCATTTAACAATTTGACGGGGAAGCACTCAAGACCTGAGAGCCAAAAGGTGGTCACCTGATGGACTAAATGAAATGACAGAATGTCAATGGCAGCCCATGGACGAAAGTCTGCAGACCAGGGCCAGAGGGCTACTTGGAAGTGGAGGTCTTGCTAAAGGTCTCATGTCAAATGATGAGTCGGGGTTTGAGAACCGGATGGGCGAGGCGAGAACACCATTTGGGACAATGAAGGTGAAGCAAAAATCTAAAGGCAGAGTCCCAGATGATGGAACCTGCGGGACACTTTACCATTTGAGGTAAGTTTGTGTTCATAAGTTGTAATGACAATCGAGGGTCTCGGGCCTAGAGGGCATGATTGCTTAGTTCAAAGAATAGCAACAAGAAGACAAGGTTTCGACTTTGATTTTGTAAGCATGGGAGGAATGTCTAAGAGATTTTAGCATGTGGGTTTTGTGGCAAGGTGTTCCCTCGATCAAATTCACAAAAATCCTCTCTTTCTCGTCCATTATTTAAACATTAAATCATGAAAATACACCATAGGCTATGGGATGGAAAACATACCTTGCAGACCCAAAGAACAGTGTTGTTGGATCCTCAAAGGATGATAAAGGGATGGCTCAGGCACGAAAAGGGTGATGGCACTGTACTTATCTGGAATTCTTGACATGTGAAAATGGCATGTAGGACCCAATATGTATACCCCTAAGCATAATTAATATCCCTAATTAATGTAGGTATGATGACCAGTGAGGTTGGTGGATTAAAATTGAGGATTGCAGTAGGAAGTTTGGAGCTCGAGGTCCAGAGTGATGTGAGGTAAATACCATCCAAAAAAGTCACAAGTAGGAATCCAATGACCAAGCAGGACTTCGATTTTGAAGGGTAGAAGGATGTTGGCTGAAAGCCATCCAAAATGACAAAGACCAAAAGGAAACCCGGGGCAGGGAAACCTAGAGGGTCAAGCCTAGAGGGTGCGGCGAAAAGACAAATTTCACATAAGTCACTAGATAGAAATCTTGAAGATGGGGTCTGGGAGCCAGGGAGGCACAAACCAAAAGCCATCTGAAAAGGCAATACATACAAGGAAACCAGATGGTTTGGGCCCAAGAGGCCCCATGGACACCAACAAAAGGTTTTGTTAAGGAAGCCTCAAGATGTCAAAAAATTTTGAGCGGCACTTCATGGTCAACCTAAGATGAGGCTTGAGAAACTTGTTGACCATTACAGACATCAAAATGGGGGAACGCAAAATGAGGCAGTCACAAAATGACCCAGCAGGGAAAAAGATAGAGGGTTCCTATTCCTAATGGGGAATGTGTGCTATAGGCACAACAACACTCTTAGAGAAAATTAAACCCAATGAATCCACGGATAAAAAGATGCATCACAAGAATAAATAAAATCACATAGTGAAGCATGAGTGTCGATGTATACCCCCACTTTAAAGTGGTTGCTAGCACCATTACTATGATAAATTTATTTAAAGTAGAAGAAGACATGAGACCTTATTCGGAAAGCCCTATTCTAAGTCATATGTTTCCAATAAGCTACATCATGAAAAATTATGTCACATGTGAGCCAACTTAAAGCATCTCATCCACATTCCAAGCTTTCTCTTTTATGTTCACGAAAGGTAGTCAACTAGCTAAAAGAGACAATGAAAAGTGATATACAAGGCCAAGGCTATCTAACCCATTGCCCCCACTTAGTGCAAGACAAGGATGAGCTGAATAGGATGAGATTAAGTATCAGTTATAAGAGTTAGTGCTTCAACACAAGAAATATGACAACACTCCTTGAGATTTTGAATTTGATTACTCAAAGCCTTACATTCATTAGTAGCATGACCATGAATTCTATGATATGCACAAAATGAACTCTTTTAGTAGAATTTATTTTGTGTTCTTGGAGGGAGGGATATCAAATGATCTTGGAGTAGTCTCACTAAGATACTATCCTGATCCAAAGTAGATTTTGTTTTATTGTGCGACAAAGATATCTCTTGCTTAGTATAAGATTTCATACTTACCCAAGACTCTTTAGATTGCAAGATTTTATTCTCTCCTTTATAGGAGGGTGTAAAATATAATGAATTCAAATCATTAGCATTTTGTGAGATGAAATTGATATTAAGTGAAGATTTATTTGTTTCTTGTAAATGATAAAAATCAATACCACTAGTGTCTATCAATTTAGGATACACTACTGTTAAGGTTGGCTTAGAGGAATATTTTATTAGAGTGTTGGTATCAAGTGAAGTCTTGTTTATTTCTATCAAAGGACAATAACCAAGAACACAAGTCATTTCATGTCTGTTAGGTTCTATATGGTTGCAGATACCTTGTTCCCTAGCACCACATCCTTCTCCACTATAGCCAAGTTGTTCATAAGCTCATAACCTTTTCCATTAAAAAATTTCATTTCTTTTGGATCTGGTGGTGGCTCGTTATTGAGTTCATCAAAGATTTTTGTGTAATCTTTTGTATTTTGTTCAAAAGTGGTTGAGGTGGATGCTTTCGAAGGGTTTTCTAAATTTTGCGTTGACATTACCACTTTTTATTTTCCTTTGTTTGAATCTTTGTTTATGATCTTGTATTCTCCCATGAATGTTGGTGTGAAGTCTAAGGAACCCCAATCATATTCTAATAGCTTTGTGACTTATTCAATTTGTTTTTTCATTATCTTTTTGTTGTGCAAGTTTCACTTATGTGGTTAGTGTTAATGTTTCCAAAGGATTTTCCTTGCATTTCTTAATGTTTGAAAAACTATTTGGGTCGGGGTTTGCTTCGAGTGTGTACACCTTTTTTTTGTAGATGTACTTCATTTTTTGATGAAGAGTAGAAGGAACCCCATTCATTGCATGAATCCATGAAATGCATAAAATAAAATTATATGAAATATCATGAGGCATAACATGGATCGGTGTCTTTAATGTGGCCTTTCTAGATATAATAGGTAAAGTGATCACACCAAGCGATTTTTCCCTACATTGTCAAATCCTGTAATAGATAAAGAATAAGGTTGAATGTTTGATTTATTGACACCAAGCCCATCCTAAAGTGTCACACTACACACATTAAGGGAAAATCCATTATCCACAAGGGTTCTCTTTATCCATTTTCTTTTTTATTGAGATACTATTATGAAAGCTTCATTTTTTTTTGCGCTTCCAAAGGGGAGAGTTCACTTTGGTGGAAAACAATGTCAGCATTTATTCCTTGAGTCATGACTGATATGTCATTTGTTTGCACATTAGAAGGTATAGGAACTTGTTTCAAGGTTGTTTGAATCATGTTATGGTAGTGATGGGATGCTTGAATAAGGTCCCATAAGGATATCTTAAAAGGAGTATTCTTTAGTTGCTCGACAAGATCATACTCCTTTCCATGAGGAGGACCCAGTAAGATAGGGTTAGGTAGGATAGGATTAGGCAAGGGTAAGGTTGTTGAAATTGGTTGTTGTGGCTGAAAATTATTTCTTGTGTTGTATGTATGAACAATGATATTATGACTCAGCTACCGCGACACATTATTATTAGGTGGGTAGAAGGTGAATTCAGGTTTGTTTTGAGTTTGCATTTTATGTGAATAGGAGTAAAGAATGAGTTGAGGTTGAATAATATTAACATACATTAGTGAGTGAGATTCTAATAGTAATTCATCATCTTCATCTAAGGGAATGATATCATTATTTTCAATGTTTTCCTTTTCTTGCACCATGATATCCTCCCTAGGAGGAGAGTGTTTTAGGAGAATGACAAACCAAATGTTCTTAACATTCAAGGATTGGTTCTTCCAAAATAAATTCATCGAAAATAAGGGAGTTATCAATGGTTGGAGTGGGGATACTAGGAGAAGGCTCTATTTGATTGTCCTTTTTCTCAAAGGTCTCATTCTCTTATGCCATATTATCTACCCTAGTAGGAGAGCTTGTAAAATGTTCATCACATTCCATGGTTAAATTTTGTAACATAGCTTCATCACAATTAGGGGAGGCATCAAGAGAAGGATTAATATGGTTTTCATGATTATGAATGGTTGATTGATTTTGTTCAAATAGGTCTTTCCAATTGTTAGTTACATTAGGAAGGAGAGAGATAAGGTTATCACTTTCAATCCACATGTCTTCCTGACAAATGTGATTTCCTGGATCTTCCACTAGAGTAGTCCTACCATTAGGAGAGGTGTTGAGAGATGAATTTGGAATAAGTAAAGTGGTTGCAATGATCTCATCTTCTTGTGTCATACCATCTTCCCAAGGGAGAGGAGCAGAGGAACAATCAAGACTCTCAATGCTTGTGTGCTCTATCACCAAGATACCTTCATCACTGATAGGATATGTATTGGGAGAAGAAAAATTATGATTGTTATGATTGTCTACGCTTACATCCTCTTGTGTTATGACATTCTTACAAATATGATAGATACTAGGATCGTATCTAGCATACCTATCAATTTTTTTACATTTCTTTCCTAGGTTATGCCCATGAGTAGGGAAAATAGAATCATACAATCCACTAAATGCTTTAAAATAAAACATGCTATCATGGAGAAATAAATAAAATACAATGCAATAACCTAAAGTGAGATTTAAATGCAATTTTTGGATTTCAAACAAGGTAATTTACTGATTACACTATGTCAAAATATGAAAATGAAATTTTGTAAAGGAAAATTTGGAATTGATGAATGCATGAAATGACCTAATTTAAGCTAGATATAGTGAAATGCATGTAACATAAGGTTAACCAATTGAATTAGATAGTCAATGGCAACAAAGAAAAGTGCAGAATTTTTTTTTTTCAATGTAGTAAAAGGAAGTTTCAAGGGTGCAAAGGGACTGATTTTCCCAAGGTGGTGAATGAGTCCCAATGGGGGTTTATTCAAAAAAATTAGAATTCTTTAGCTGATTTTTATGATTTTTAGTTTGTATGATTAGTAGCCTAAATGGAAATGCACTTTTCAGATGATTTGAGATGCAAAAATGTAGCCTATATGCACTTGCAAAAATTTGAAACTCTAGAATTATAATTAACTAATGCAAAGTCAATGCAAGCTAGATCTAGGATGATGATGGAATCTAAATAAGAAAATAAAGTATTCTTCACATCGGGTTCACCAAAATGTAGTGACAAAAATAGTACACCACACCTTGGAGGAATAAAGCACAATGATAGGGTTTTTATTTCACACTTCGTACACTCAAAGACACCTTATAGATCTCAATCAAATGAAGAATGATGGAAGAGATCTGACAATAGGGTATCTTAGGATACAATTTCAAATTAGAAAAGGGGTTCACCAAAAATTTAGGGCTAGTAAAAATGTATGATATGCAAGATGAAATGCAAAACCTAGTTTGATGCAATGCCTCACTAAATGACCTAGAAATACAAATGAAACAAAACAAAAAGCTATAAAACTAAAAGTGTGCACCTGGAAACTTGCTAGAGAAGGAATGGAGCTCCAAAATCCTGAAAACACTAATTTTTAAACCTGGTGGGACTCACTCACCATTCTGGGTGAATCAATCCCAAATCTGGGTTTTTGCATAGGATCGAGTTTCGGCAAAATGGGTATCCAAATCTGCAAAGATCTCTGAAAAAATCCTATAGTGGCTCATTCACAACTCTTGGAAAATGAATCCAACTTGTATTTTCTACAAATTCAAAGTTTGGATCTACTCTTCTTAGTCTGCTCAATCTATTCATCTAGGTTCCTAGATTCAATACCCTGATTTTTGGGGTTGTAAATGAATTTTGTCGAGATTTTGACTTTTAAAATGGGGAGACAAATCCAACAAACTTGTAACCTTATCTTCAATGATATGTCAAGCTCTAAGGAACCTATATCTGCAATCACACAAAGAAATAGAGAAAATGTTGATTGTTAGGGAATGGGGGTTTCCCTTGGTCAAACCTTGTTTATGTAATTAACACAAATGATGAACCAATGAAATGAAGGCATGAAGCATGAAATAAAGAATATGAATCATGGACAATAATACCTTGAATGATGTCCTGTATATGATACTTTGTAAATCTGCAACTCAACATGAAATGGCCATGAAGGATGTAGATCTTGATCTTTGATAATAGGAATAAAACAATGCTTGATCTTGGATCTCCAATGCTACATCACAACACTAGCTCACTAACATGCTGATTCTTGATATGATTTACATGATGATGGATCATGAATTTCTGCAACAATGGATGAAGAATTATACCCTTTGATGCCTTGAATTGATCTTGAATGCTCTCTAGATGATCTTGTGAAGACCTGGAATGCTTAACTTGATAAAATGAATGCATGATGAAATAATGATTTGGAAGCTTTTTTATATAGGAAATCCACTAAAATGACTATTAATTAGATCCCCTAGGCCGACATGGAAGAAATTTAAACTTAAAACTCAATTTCTCCTGCTCAAACCTCGAAAATAGCTCAAATGGGACTCTTTCACCATCTCGGGTGAATGAGTCCCACTTGAATGGGACTCATTTGCCCAGGGTGGTGAATGGGTCCCACGGGGCCTATTTTACCTACTAGAATGTTAGGGAGTGATGAAATTAAGCTTATATATTGTTCTTGTTAGGTTTTTGATCAAAATATGCCTTGGGATGCACAATATAGGGTCATAGCGACCTATTGATGATGATATTAAGGCCATAAATATAATAGGGTCCAAAATATAATGTGAAACTATAAATAAATAAACTTTATAATAGTAAATTAAGAAGAAATTGGGTCTATTTAGCTTAAAAGAGCCCTAAATCCCATGTGAATGTGTAAAACACTTAAAAAAACTAGATTAGGTGCACTTAATTTACAAGCCTCCCAAATTTAATGTGAAGATGTAAATAAATATATTTCACAACATTAAATTA
Organism: Sequoiadendron giganteum; assembly: GCA_007115665.2. Classification (NCBI taxonomy): domain Eukaryota; kingdom Viridiplantae; phylum Streptophyta; class Pinopsida; order Cupressales; family Cupressaceae; genus Sequoiadendron; species Sequoiadendron giganteum. Next base: position 29,957,640 of record CM021102.1, read on the forward strand.
AAGTAGATTTTAGTTAATTTAGCTTTAAAAGGGCCCAATACCTAATGTGGATGTGTAAAACATCTCACAACACTAGATCAAGGTGATATAAAGTCTAATTTATCATTAATTATTTCTAAATCAAGCAAGGGATACTTTTTTCTACACTACAAAGGGTTACACTACACACATTAAGAGATGAGCCATTGTTAACAAGGGTTCATTTTATCCTTGTCCTATTGAAGATAGCTATTATCATGAAAGCTTCATTTTGTGTTTGCACTTCCAAAGGAGGTAGCTCACTTTGGTGGAAAATAATGTTCACATTCATTCATTGAATCATGGTTGCTATGTCATTTGGTTGCACATTATAGGGCATAGGAACTTGTTGTAAAGCACTTTGAAGCATGTTATGATAACTAGGTGAGCCTTGAATAAGGTCCCATAAGGATATCTTAGTAGGAGTATTCTTGACTTGTTCAATAAGATCATACTCATTTCCATTATGTAAAGGAAAACGAGGGGCACTAGGCAAGATAGGCTAAGGTAATGGGAGGGATGTTGGAGTTTATTGTATTGGTTGCAGATTGTTTTTAGTGTTATATGTATGAGCAACAACACTATAATTCGATTGCTGCAAAATATTATTTTTAGGTCCTTTGAGGATGAGGGTGGTTTTTTTTTAAGTTTGTGGTTGGTTTGAGTGTGGGTAATGTTATGCCTTGCATAACCACCCCATCTTTTGCCTTGGTCAAAATGGGCCCCCCTTTTGTGTTTCCTGTCCTTGTTTGTTTTTCAACAAAGTTTGGAAGGTTTTCTTTCTTCCACCACTTTGTTTTCTTTTGTTCTGTCAGAACTGGAACTTGAACGAAATCTAATTTGAAACTTGTTTTTGGGATTCCATTCCGATCCCGGTCCCGCTTGTCTTTTTCTTGTCTCTTTGTTTTTTTTTTTCGGAGTCGGAGCTGAGATGGGATTGACCTCTAAACCTTCATGAAGTTCATGGTCTGGTTCCCATTCCCTTTTTGCCTCTGCCTCTTTTGGTTTGCTCATTTTGGCCTAAGCTGGGGTTTTTGGGTTTGTCCTTTGTGTTGGGTTCCTGGTCGTTTCCTTTTGCCCTCTATTTTCCTTTGGTGTTTTTGTTTGGGACCTAAGGGTTGGTTTCCTCCATTAGGTTTTCCTTATTTGCCTTGTTTCTTTTGTTTTTTCGGAGGTGGAACTAAGATTGGACTGAACTCTAAACTTTCACGAAGTTCACGGTTCGGTTCCCATTCTCGTTCTGGCTCCAACTTCGCTTCCTGCTCTCTTGTTTTCTTCGTCATTTTGTTTGTTTTTTCCCAAGGGTTGGTTTCCTCCCTTAGGTTTTTCTTGGTTCACCTTTTCTTTCATTTTTTGGAGGCGGAACCGGGATGGAACTTAACTTTGAACTTTTTGAAAGTTCACGGTTCAGTTTCCATTCTCGTTCCGACTCTGCTTCCAGTGTCTTTGTCATTTTGTGTTGTTCAGCCTTCGAGTTAGTTTCTTTCCCTTTGGCCTGCTTCGGTCTTCCCTTCTTTCACCAGAATCGAAACCAAGATGGGACTTAACTTTGAACTTTGTGAGAGTTCACGGTTTGGTTTCCATTCCCATTCCGGCTCCACTTCTGCTAGGGTTGGTTTTGTTTCCACCTCTGCTTGTCTTCCCTTCCTTTCCCATTTTCGTTCTATCTCCACTTCCATAGGGTTGCTTTTGTTTCCGTTCTGTCTCCGCGTGTTTTTGGCTTCATTTCCACCTATTTTCCTTTTCGTCTTCGCTTGGTTTTCTCTTAAATTTCTTGCATTGGGTATTCTAATGGACCGACTTGGTTTTTTATGATGTATTAATCATTAATGATGGATCTTTGTCTATAGGTTGAATCAGGTGGGTTGGTGTTGTCATAAATGGAGAGATGGAGTTTGTGTGTTTTGAGGATATGGCAGGATTTGCGAGATCTGGGTACACTATTGCGGCTGAGGGCACGTTGGGCTTGCATCTGCAGTTCCATTCTTCCGCTTTGGGCTAATGGAGCGTTGATGGCGGGCGTGGCTCGAGGTGTTGTACATGGGCTTTTCTTAATCTTAGATCGATCTGATGGGGGTGTCTTCCTGCATTCATTGTTGGGCAGTGAGTTATTGTAAGCAATTGAGGCATTTTGGTTGGTGGCTGACCTTCTTTGAAACCCTAGTTCTGGTTCACGCGGGCAGGTGTTCTATAAAATGGGAATCTTGCCTCTTTTGTAAGGGTTGGTCATTTTTATGTTCTTGGGCCACCAGTGATAGGAGATAGGAGTTTGTTTTTACAAATTTGAGCAGAGATACTTGTTTTAGTTAATGTTGGATTTAGATATAGTTTTTATACAGTGATATGTTGGAGTTGAGTTTCCTAGACGAGGTTAATGAATCATAATCTATCTATATGCCAGTGAGTTTTCTAAAGCATAATTTTTTCTTATTTGATGAGAATCAATAGAAGGAACCAGGTTTCGGTATTATTTCATTAAATCATCTATGGATGGAATTATTACATGTCTATTGATCTATGAATTTAGCAACGAATGAAGAGTTTGTTCTTTTAAATCTTAAAAATCATTGTGATGGTTAAACTAAGTACTGTAGATGTATGAAGTACTGTAGATGTATGCAATAGTATGGATTGTTCTATAAATTGCATCATGTTATGGTTTTCTTGATCTGTTAAAAGTGCATTCATTGTTGGAAGCATATGTCTAGATATTGGAGAATTTTATTCATGTTTTACGGATTTATGCCTTGACCTATCTTTTTTTGTTTATTTAAACCCCCCCTTTTTTATTAAGTGTTGATTGATGAATTTGTTGTTTCTTGCATTCCTTATCACCAACAAAGGCCCCCTTGAATATTATAGTTGCATGGACCAATTGAGTTACACCAGATAGTTGAGAACCAACTACTAGGACCTTGGGAGTTAGGCTACTATATGTTGTCTTTCTTTTTCAAGAGAAATAGAGTAGAAATATTTTGTTTAACTTTGTTTGTGTCATTTTCACCATCAACAGATCTAGGGCTAGAAGGAGGGCCAAAAGGAACATGCTGGCTTGCATAGGGTCATTCTCACCAAAAAAATATAGGAGGATTCTCAGATCCTCTACTGACCCTAAACCATTGATTGAACTTCGAACCCCGATTAGACATATACCTCAAGCTCGTGGATTTTTTATCCCACCATTGTCACCACCACTACTCCACCTAGATTTTTTCCAAATCGAACACTACCCCTTATTCGACCAATATCTCCAACAATACATGCATGGAGAATCAAGAAGTGTCAAGGAGCATATACAAGTATTCAAGGATGCATGTACCCATGCTCAAGTGGCTCGCTAGGACGTGGTATGTAGATTATTTCCTTATTGTTTAGGGGACATGGCATACAACTGGTATCTAAATTTTCCCCTGAGATCTATTCTAAGTTGGGTAGATTTAGAAAATTCCTTTATTAATCAGTTTCGGGTCTATGTAGACCCAACCATCTTGTACCATCAATTGGCTACCATAAGGAAGGAACCTCATGAACCATTGCCGTTATTCAACACTAGATTCCAAAGGATGTTCCATAGTTTACAAGACCCTTACTTAATAGCTGAAAATATTGTCATTCTAGCATATTTGAGAGTTGTTGATCCCTTGATTGACTTATTTTTATAGAAAATCTATGCTCCCGATGAGATAGACTCCTTATAAAAAGTTTATCACCTAGCCATTAAATTGTAGTAGCAGATAAGTCTGCAATCAAGAAGTTTAGGAGGAGCCCTTCCCCTTATGGGTTATCAAATGCCTAATCCACCCTTGTTCAATATAGTCCTAGGGATGTCTTCCTCCCATTATGGACCTATTTCTAAGCTATAAGACACACCTACCATTCCCTTTTTTGCTAGTGGCATTCAGGATTCTTCCCACCAACTTCAAGGCTACTAGCAGCAAGGGGGAGGGTCAACTCTTGTTCACTCTCCATCTGTAGGACATAGTGTGCAAAATGAGCAGACCATTCAACTAACCAATGAGGTGGGAACTCTCAAAAAGACTCTAGTGCAAATGTCCAATGACATTGCACAACTCAGACTTAACCCCCCACATAACCAAAATCAGAATTACCAGAATCAGGGACGTTATAGCAACTAGGGTGGTTACTTTAATCAGAACACCAATAGGAAACTCGAGAATTAAAAATCCTCTAACCAAAATCATCAAAATCAGAACAGAGGATTTAATGAGAGGTCCAACAACAACAATAGGCAGTGGAACACTGGACCCAACAATGGGGGAATTCCCCATAATTATTAGTCTAGTGAAGATAAACCACACACTACTAATGTTGCAAATCTCAATTTCATGAGTAATTGGTGTAGACTCCATGATACTACAACACATTCTGAGGTTAATTTCCCAAAAATAGAAAAAATGGTGAAGATTGCACAAGTTGATTCCCACCCTCCACAAGGAAATTCCAATCAAGATGGTGGATCAGTAAGTACTGCTATGAACTATGAGACCATTGAGGAACAATATCAATTTCCCATGCAGGGAGATAATGAACCAGAAGAGGATGTGTATGATTCCCAAGCCTTCCAGTCCAAGGGTGGTCACTTCCTGAGAAATCAGAATAAGGGCCCATTCACTACGTCTGCACCCCAAAACAACATGGTCCCACCTAATAAAAATGTAGATAATAACCCCAACACCAAAGGGGCCTTCCAACTCTCATAACAAAGGTAATCCACCTTATTTTCCTAAATATCAACTTAGGAATGATTCAGAGTTTGATTTCATTGCAAAGCTACAGAGACAAAAGACATCATTGTCATTCTTTGACATTATGAATTGTGCGGATCAACAAGAGGTTGTGTTGAAAGCCCTGGAGGAGGAAAATCATTCAAAAGGAAAGGGTAAAGTGACTCCATTGAAGGAGACAAATGCGATTATCTATAGAGGTAAGACCACTACCCCACCTTTTCTTTTGAGTCTAATGATCTTTGGAAAGAACCTGCATAATTGTTTGTTGGACTCTAGAGCATCGAGTAATGTTATGACCTTTTCAATTTGTAAGAAGTTAGGATTAAGTCCTTCCAAAACCAATAAGAAAGTGATTCAGTTGGACAAAACTGAGGTTAATGTGGTAGGGGAACTGGAAAGTATGCATGTATAGGTTGGATCAGATCCAAGGATCCAGACTTACATAGACATCCAAGTGGTTGATATCCCAGAAACATATGGTATGCTACTGAGTTGGGAGCTAATGAAGAGTATTGGGGGGTACTTATCTTTGGATTTCACTCACATGTGGCTGCCCTAGAAGGGAATAGCCATATATATTATCATTGAAAGTGAACCTAGGCTCAAACACACGATTACTGAATATAATTCTCCTAATGAAGTAGCATATTTTGAAACTGAGATAGGATTTTACAAGCGAGAAGAGGTCATGACCTTATCAATCCTCAATCCTGATGATAATCTGCCCCTAGAATAGAGTGACCCAATGATCTCAGTCAACCAACAAGTTCTTATAAGAAAATTGCAAAAAGATAGGCTGGTATTAAGGGAGGAGACTAATTTGGGCAGTTTGTTGCTTCCTAATTGGTGTAGGATACATTATCACAACCATTCTAAGCTGACATGCCAACCCTACCTAGATACCTTACAACATATAGGCCAGCCTCAACTGATTTGTCAAGATAAACCTCAAGTACCCACAAAAAAAGTTTCCATTTGAAGCTGAGGACGCTACCATCCTCACAAGAACGAATCTTTCTCAGGAGAAAGATCCCTCACAATTGGAGCAGACTCAGGTTCTATGCTTTGTGTTTCAAGAGGAGATTGAGGTGTCTCAACCTTTCTCTAATACCCCTATCCTAGATACTCTACCAATGCCGAAGGCATTCATGAAAAGTCAATCAGATTAAAACTTGATCCAAGAAGTTGTTCAAGAAGTGATTCTTAAACATGCTTTAAATGTAGAAGAATTATTAACTGAAGCCTGCCCCCAATCACCTTAAACTCTTGATGGCTAGCAATAGTCTAAGCTACCACCTATCCCAAGAAAGTCATCTCCTATTATTAGAATAAGGAAAGAGCTCATAGCCAAAGACCAATTGTGGAGTCTTAAATTTGATGGCTCCAAATCCAAAGCAGGAAGTAGATCAGGGATTTAACTAACCAGCTTGAAAGGGAAGACTTACTTTGTATCCTATAGGTTGTAGTTTGGCTGCACAAAAAATGTGGCTGAATATGAAGCACTCGCTCGTGGAATTACGTTTACTCATCAAAAGAAGGTCATTGCTCTCATGGTAATGGGGAATTCCAAGGTAATTGTAAAGTAGGTACGTAGCCAATATACTTTCCATAATAAAAGATTGGTTGCATATAGAAATAGAATTTGGAACTTAATTGAAGACTTTTATGCTTTTGGGATCACTCTGATCCCTAGAGAAGCTAATCAAATTGTGGATGCCCTTGTTGTTGTGGCTAGCACCTTGGAACCTATGCAAGATTCTAAGCTAAATACATTTTTAGTTGAATTAGTCTCAGTCCCAGCTATCCCAGATAATATCCAAAATTTTCAAGTATTTAATGATGACGAGCATATATTGGCCTTTTTGGCAAGTTCAGATGTCTTCAAGGGACAAATAATAGATGAATCTGAAAAAGATCAGGGAGATTGGGATCCTGAGAATTGTGATGCAGAAGGGATATTGGAGTTGAAAATTAATAATATTCGCAAGGGGATGGTGGCTTTGGAGAGAATATTTGATTCTGACCCACGTTCTCATCAAAGGGTACCCATAGAGAGTGATGGAGGGAAATATGAATCTGTTAATCTGACTCACTCGAGCCCTGAAAGAAATTTCCTCATAGGGAAAACTTGTCCTGAAGAAATCAAACAAAAGATAGTCAAAGTTTTGGAGTAGAACATTGCAGCCATCACTTGGGGGTATGATGACTTAAAGACCTTTGATACTTCGGTGATCACACATGCCATACCTCTTAAGCTAGAAGCCAAGCCCTTTCATCAAAAACAACTCCCAATCAATGCTTTGATTGAGCCCTTGATCTAGAAGGAGGTGGAAAAGCTCCTATCCACAGTAATAATCTTCCCAATGAGACATTCTAGGTAGGTGGAAAATTTAGTTCCTGTGTGCAAAATGAATGGTGAAATCAGGTTATGTGTTGATTTCAAGAATTTAAATAAGGCCTCCGAGAAGGATAATTACCCACTGCCTTCTCTTGATGAGATACTACAAAAAATCAATGGGTCCCAGATGATGTCATTTCTAAATGGCTATTCTGGGTATAATCAGATCCTCATCAGTCATGAGGACATAATGAAACCTTCACCACCAGGTGGGGAAAAATTTCCTATTGGAGGATGCCATTCAGCCTTATCAATGCTAGAGCAACCTTTCAATGCAGAATGGATGTAGCATTCAAGGATCTAATAGGTAAGTGCATAATTATCTATGTGGATGAATTAACTATTTTCTCAAAGAAATGGGAAGACCATGCTACAAATTTAGAAAAGGTTCTCAAAAGGTGCATAAGCTATGGTGTCTCCCTCAATCCCAAAAAGTGTGTTTTTGGAGTGTCTGAAGGGAAACTCTTAGGCCACATTATATAAGAAGAAGGGATATCCATAGATCCTGATAGGGTGGAGGCTATCCTGAAACTGGCAAGGCAAAGAAGTAAGAAGGAAATGAGGTCCTTCTTCAGAAGGATTGATTTTTTCAGGAAGTTTATAATAGGGTTTGCAGAAATTGTAAAACCCCTTAATGAAATGATGAAGAAGGAGGAAAAAATAGAATGGAGCAATGAGGCAAAATCTGCTTTCTTGTAGATCAAATAGTCAATATCTGAGGCACCTATTTTGACTAGCCCAGATTATCTAAAGCCTTTTTATATCTATTCTTTTGTGTATGATCATTCATGTGCAATAGTTTTAACACAACAAAGAAGTGAGGGAGAGGAAAGACCTATCGCCTTCACGAGCTCTCCATTTAAGAATGAAAAATTTAGGTACTCGCCCCTGGAGAAACAGGCCTTTGCATTGGTTTGAGCTGTAAATAAATTTAGGCATTACATTCTTTGAAGTCAGGTAATCCAGCTGTGAAATCTCCCCTGATGCAAAGAAAATTGGGAGAACGAAGAGGAAAGTAGATGGCTATCCTGCAAGAGTTTGACTTGGAGATTCATCCAATGAAGCTTGTGCGAGGGAAGGGTTTATCAAAGGTGATGGCAGATGTGGACAAGAATATCACATGCCAACAATACATTGTCTAACCATTTACTAAGGATCCCTAGTACATAGATTTGATTTTATTCCTCCTCAACAATAGATGTCCAAAAGGGATGAATGCTACTCAAAGGAGAGAATTGTGGATGAAGAGTGCTCATTATATGCTAAAAGGGGGATCTATCTACAAAATGAACTTTCAAGTAATTTACCTACGCTGTTTGGATTAGCGAGAGGCTAAGCATGCCATTTCTGAGTTTCATGGAAGACATGGTACGAGACATGGATCTATGGATGCTTTGGCTCATCAAATCCTTAGATCAGGCTATTATTGGCCTTAAGTATTTTGGGATTCACACCAACATGTTAGGACATGTCATGTATGCCAAAACTCTGCACCAAGGGAAAGAAATCCAACAATTCCTTTGCAACCAGTGTATAAGGTAAGATCGTTTGCTCAATGGGAAATTGATTTTGTGGGTGTTATTAGTCCAAATTATTCTGTAGATCATAAGTTTATCTTGACTACAACTGACTATTGTACATGGTGGACTGAGGCTCAGCCATGCAAAAACAACACCACATAGGTGGTCATCAAAATTTTAACTGAGAACATCACCACCAGGTTTGGAGTTCCATTTGCCCTGGTATGTGATAATGGCCATGCTTTTTCTTTAGCTGAATTTATTCAATGGGCTTATGAGCATAAAATCATCTTGAAATATTCATCCAATTACTACCCTCAATAACATGGAGTGGTTGAGTCCACTAATAAAAATCTGTTGGAAGTAATAAGAAAATTTTTAGAAAAAAATCTTAGGGACTGACATACCCAGCTCAGATTTTCCCTATGGGAAGATCGAACCCGAATCAAAGCTTCCTTAAGAAATTCATCATTTAAGTTAGTCTATGGCCAAGACCCGGTCTTCCTGATCCATTTGCAAATACTTGTCCTTAGTTTTATGCATGAATTTTATACAAGGGATGATAGGATTAAGGTCAGACTTACCAATTTTCTCAACATGGAAGAACAAAGAGATGCTGCTTTGTAGTAATTCTCTAAACATCAGGTAGTTTTCAAACACTAGTTTGACAAAAGGGCCAAGGTAAAATCCTTTAGGATATCGGATCTTGTGTTGTTATGGGATAAAGCTAGAGAGAAGAAGGGAGAACACCATAAATTTGATAGACTCTGGTTGGGTCCATATCAAGTGGTTGAGATACTAGGCGAGAATGCTTTTCATTCGAGTACCTTAACAGGAGAACCTGTTCCATTTCCAGTTAATGGTCAGTTTCTCAAGCATTACTTTGGTTCATGAAAGGTCTGATGTTTTGAATGAATGTATTATACTGTATCATATGTAATTAGGTTTCGGTGTTCCTTTTTGTTTGGTATTTATTTCTATTTTTGTTTGTTCTTCTCTTTGTTTTCTTCTTTATCTTTGTTTCTTTTTGTTTTGTCTTGTTCTATTGGGGATCTTCATTTCTTTCCATTCCAAGAATCGGGGGTTGTTATGCAAAGTATGCTACAGGCACTAGGGGATAAATTGATTTAGGAATTTTCAAGGAGCTTCTGTTGAAGGATTTCATTTTAAAATTCATGTCTTATGATCATTTTATTATTGGTATGAAAGGTTATTAAAGAAAAGGTGCATTGTAAATGTCTCATGAATTATGTTTGAGGTCTATCAAAAAATAGATAAACATCTACCCAAGTAAGTACCTTTTTATTTCTAGATGGTTGTATCTGTGGTTCAAGTGAAAAATCTGATTCCAATACTATCACGAAATCCATTGTAGTTCTCAACCCACATTTCAGATCAATTGCATCTAAGTATTGAGAAAAGTTCATAAAGAATTCCCACAAGTAAAGCCTAAGTAAACAAAAAGAGAAGAGAAAGAAAATAAAAGGGGAATCTCAATATCATGTGGGTGAGTCAAGTATCTCTATCGGGGATATGGATGCATTTCTGGAAGTAGATAAATTATTTGAGAGAACTAGAGGTATCTTCGTCGGGGCTATGGATGCCTATCTGGCAGCAGAGCAATGCCCAGGATTTCCTTGCACGAAGGTTGAAGGACTCAACCCATGTAGCTTGAATCTTAGGTATAGTTGTCCAGGAGTGGAGAAAGTGTCTATGAAGAAGGATGCACCATATATGAACACACTTAGATTCAGAATAGTTCATGAGCACCTACATCCAAGATTCCAGCTCAACCTTGTTATACATAGCTGATCTTATCCAAGTTCAAATGTGTCATTCGCTGAGTAGTTTTTTGGTGACTGAATCCTTTGAGGTCTTGAAAAATGGATAAACCATTTTCCCAGCTGATTCACCATTTGTCATGCCTTGCATAACCACCCCATATTTTTCCTTGGTCAAAATGGGTCCCCCTTTTGTGTTTCCTATCCTTGTTTGTTTTTCAACAAATTTTGGAAGGTTTTCTTTCTTCCAACACCTATTTTCTTTTGTTATGTCGGAATCAGAATCGGAACCAAAATAAAATCTAGTTTGAAACATGTTTTTGGGATTCCATTCCGATCCCAGCCCCACTTGTCTTTTGATTGTCTCTTTGGTTTGTTTTTGTTGGAGTTGGAGTGGGGATGGGACTTAACTCTAAACTTTCACAAAGTTCACTGTTCAGTTCCCGTTCCCATTCCACCTCCGCCTCCGCCTTTTGGTTTGCTCATTTGGGCCTAAGGTGAGATTTACGGGTTTGGATTTTGTGTTGGGTTCGTGGTCATTTCCTTTTTCCCTTTGTTTTCCTTTGGTGTTTTTGTTTGGAACCTAAGGGTTGGTTTCCTCCCTTAGGTTTTCCTTGTTTGCCTTGTTTCTTTTGTTCTTCCGGAGGTGGAAATGAAATGTGACTGAACTCTGAACTTTCACGAAGTTCACGGTTCGATTCCCATTCCTGTTCTGGCTCCAGCTCCGCTTCCTGCTCTCTTGTTTTCTTCGCCATTTTTTTTTTTGGTCATAATGGTTGGTTTCCTCCCTTAGGTTTTTCTTGGTTTTCCTTTTCTTTCATTTTTCGGAGGCAGAACTGTCATGGAACTTAACTTTGAACTTTTAGAAAGTTCACGGTTTGGTTTCTGTTCCTGTTTCAGCTCCGCTTCCCATGTCTTTATCGTTTTACGATGGTCAGCCTTTGGGTTAGTTTCTTTCCCTTTGGTCTACTTTGGTCTTCCCTTCTTTTATTTCCCTTTGGTCTACTTCGGTCTTCCCTTCTTTCTCTAGAATTGGAACCGGAATGGGACTTAACTTTGAACTTTCTGAGAGTTCATGGTTTGGTTTCCATTCCCATTTCAGCTCCGTTTCCGCCAGGGTTGGTTTTGTTTCTACCTCTGCCTGTCTTACCTTCCTTTCCCATTCTCATTCCATCTCCGCTTCCATCGGGTTGGTTCCGTTTCCATTCTATCTCCACCCATTTTTGGCCTTGTTTCCACCTATTTTCCTTTCTGCCTCCGCCTAGGTTTCTGCTTGGCTTTCTTGCCTTGGGAATTCTAATGGACCATCTTGGTTTTTGATGATGTATTAATCATTAATGATGGATCTTTGTCTGTAGGTTGAATCACGTGGGTTGGTGCTATCATAAATGGAGAGGTGGAGTGTGTGTGTTTCAAGGATATGGCAGGATTAACGGGATCCAGGTACACTATTGTAGCTGAGGGCCAGTTGGGCTCGCGTGTGCAATTCCATTCTTCTGCTTTGGGTTGATGGAGAGTTCATGGCGGGTGTGGCTCAAGGTGTTGTACATGGGCTTTGATCGATCCCATATCAATTTGATGGGGGTCTCTTCCTGCATTCATTGTTGGGTGGCAAGTTATTACAGGTAGTCGGGGCATTTTGGTTGGTGGCCAACCTTCTTTGAAACCCTAGTTCTAGTTCACATGGGCAAGTGTTCTATAAAATGGGCATCTTGCCTCTTTTTTAAGGGTTGGTCATTTTTTTGTTCTTGGGCCACCAATGATAGGAGATAGGAGTTTGTTTTTACAACTTTGAGCAAAGATACTTGTTTTAGTTAATGTTAGATTTAGATACAGTGTTTATACAGTGATATGTTGGAGTTGAGTTTACTGGATGAGGTTAATGAATCATAATCTATCTGTATGCTAGTGAGTTTTCTGAAGCAAAAATTTTTTTTATTTGATGAGAATCAATAGAAGGAACCATATTTCAGGATTATTTCATTAAATCATCTATGGATGGAATTGTTACATGTTTGTTGATCTATGATTTTAGCAACAAATGAAGAGTTTGTTCTTTTAAATCTTAAAAAGCATTGTGATGAGTGATTGTGATGGTTAAACTAAGCATTGTAGATGTATGCAATAGTATGGATTTTTTTGTAAATTGTATCATGTTATGGTTTTCTTGATGTGTTGAAAGTGCATTCATTGTTGGAAGCATATGTCTAGATATTGGAGAATTTTATTCATGTTTTACTGATTTATGCCTTGACCTATCTTTTTTTGTTTATTTAAACCCCCCGCCTTTTTTATTAAGTGTTGATTGATGAATTCGTTGTTGCTTGCATTCCTCATCACCAGCAAAGGCCCCCTTGAATATTACAGCTGCATGGACCAATTGAGTGACACCAGATAGTTGAGAACCAACTACCAGGACCTTGGGAGTTAGGCTACTATATGTTGTCTTTCTTTTTCAAGAGAAATAGAGTAGAAATATTTTGTTTAATGTTGTTTATGTCATTTTCACCATCAATAGGTAAAGGATGAGTTTAGTATTAAGAGGTGCAATAATTAAAGGACTCAAGGGAATTCTAATGTTCATAACCTCACCAAACTTATCCTTATTTTCATGATCTCGTAGTTAAGGGGAGTCTAATGTCACTTCATCATATTCATCGAAGGAAGTCACATCACTATTGTTTGAAAGCCATGTGTTAATGTTATGATTTTCTTGCACCATCATATCCTCATTAGTAGGAGAGCTTTTAGGAGAACTACAAAGTAGATGTTCATGACATTCAAAGGTTGGTTATTCTAAAATGACTTCATCACAAGTAAGGGTGTTATCAATGGTTGGATTTTATTTCATATCATTGATGGCATTCTCTTGTTCAATAATGTTTTCCCTAGGGGAAGAGAGATAAATAATATTCTCATGACTCTCATCAAGTGGATTTTCTAACATCAAAATATCTTCTTTACCAATAGTGGAGATGTTAGGAGAAGACCCAATTTGATTGTTATGATTGTCCATGATTTCATCATTTTTCTCTAAGGTTTCATTCTATTTTTCCATAATATCTATCCTGGTAGGAGATATTTTAGGAGAGGAGAAAAAAATAGGTTCATCACATTCCATGGTTAGATTTTTTAAAGTAGCTTAATCACAAATAGGGAAGGCATCAAGAGAAGGACAACTATAATTTCCATGCTTACCAATGATTAGAATATTTCACTCAAATACATGTTTCCAAATGGTAGGAGAATTAAGGGAAGAGAGGAACAAGATTCTCATGACTCTTAATAAGTGTATCTTCTAACACCAAACTATCTTCTTCGTATCAAGGAGGGATATTATGAGAAGGAAAAATTTGATTTCCATGGATATCTATAATTAAATCCCCATGTCCTATAATGTCTTCCCAAGTAAGAGAGGTAGGATTTTCATAGACCTCAATCATTGGATCTCTTAACACCACTCCTCACAAATTTGATTTTCATGATTGTCTACGATTTTATCCTCTTTTGCTAAAGCATTCTCACAATTAGGGGAGGTGTTGGCATATGAATGGAGACTAGGTAAAGTAGTTTTAATGATAATATCTTCCCAAGGGAGAGGAGGAGAGGGAGAAACAAGACTTTCATGATTCTCAATGATTATATCTTCCTTCACCAAGATACCTTCGTCATGAATAGAAGAGGTATCCAGAAAAGAACAACTATGATTATCATGATTATCTATGATTACATCCTCTTTCACTAGAGCCTTCTCACAAATAGGAGAGATATTAGGGGATGAGGGGATGATGGGAAATATGGTAACATGGAATATGTAAACAAGCTCAATCTATTTCACTAAGATATTCTCATGACTAACATGCTTTCTAATGCCTTGTTTCTTTGCAAATTTGGAAAAGAAAGACACTAACATTTGTGAAAAGTAATCTATCTAGCTTATGCAATGCTTGGAGATGCAAACAATTATCTAAAAAATCAGATGATTTTCAGTACTGAAATAAGTTTTGGCATAAACAAAAGATAAATGATGGGTAAAAGCAAGAAGTTGGGTCCATGAAGAGGGGAAGTTTCGGGCAAAAAAAAAATATCGTAGAAAATGTGTATGCATAATCAAAAAAATGTGTATGCATTATGTATCGAGTACCCGAGCCTAAAAAATGTGTATGCGCTAAAAAATGCATATGCATTATAACGTGTACACATTATATAATGAGTACATGTTTTATAACAAGTACAAGGGTGATCCCACAATAGTGGTTCACAATTTTTGCCACACTCCACTAAAATTATTATTTTTAACTAAATCTTCACATTTGGGACCCTATAGCAGCTAAACCGTGAGGAATTTGAAGATGATGCAAACTAGAGTCTCATCAAATTTTTTCTGTAGATTCTAAAAATAATTTTTTCAAAAATTTTGGAATCAGATTGCACTTCTTTTTCCATCTCCCACAAAAACTGGTTTTTTTTAGAAAACAACATTTTAAAAAAGTGACGCTCACTGTATACAACATAACTTTTTTTGTCTGAAGGATAAAATTCTATTTTTTTCAAATTTATATTTGTAACTATGATATCTAGCACTTTCATTTGGTCTTATAGTTTTCTATTGAATATTTTTTCCTTAATCAAGTTTTGAAGTCAAACCAATTCCAATTCAGACATAGGCAGACTGTATACAACATAACTTTTTCTGTATGTATCAAAATTCAATTTTTTTTTTTAATGGATCAAGGACATCAATACCCAGCACAAACATATTTTTAAAATTTTTATTTTGATAATCTGCTATTTTTCCACATGTGCAAAACAAAGAGCTTGATTTTTCAGTGAAAAACCTATGTTTAATAAAACTAAAAAAACACATACATAATAAAACCAAAATATATTAAAATTATATTCGTTGAATAGCTCGTTCTGAGGACTACCTGATTCTAGTTGGGTTTGTGAAGATTCCTCCATTTTCATCCTCAACCCGAGCTCTGAAGTGCCAAAATTTAGGTTTTTTTTTTTGTCTTAGATGGGGGATGAGGGATAAGGGGGTTCATACGAACCCATAGGGGTTCGAGCAAACCTCTAGGGGTTCGCTCAAACCCCTTTCCTATGCATTTTTTTGTTTTTTTTTGGCGGCCAAGATTCAAAGGTTGGATCGGTCTAACTAGTAGGTTCGTACGAACCCCTAAAATCACTTTTTTGCCTTGGGGTCATTTTTTGTGAGTTTTCCATCCTCACCTGAATTGTAAACCACTATTGTGGCTTCACCCACAAGTCATTTATTTAAAAAATTAAATACCTTTTAGAAACGCGTATGTGTTTTAAAATGTGTACATGTTTTGTAATGCAAAATGCATACACATTTCTAAAAAGCATTTAATTTTTTAAATAATCAAGAAAATAAAGAATGCATATGTGTTTTGTAACATGTACAAATTTTTAAAATTTTGAATCCCCAACCCACATGTTGCCTCGGTTTTAGGCTTAGGAAAGGCTTGGAAACCTAACCCTTATCCTTTGACCTGCAACTAAAAAACTAAAATAGATTCAAGAAGAATGTCCAACTTTGGTAATATGGCTGATGAACCTTTTTTCAGAATCAATCTATGAAATTAAAATCCATTAGAGAACACAATGTCTAGTTTCCAGATATATATTTTTTATTAAAATTGGATTATATTTGTTATTTTATTATTAATTTCTAAGAAAACTAGTCCATCAACTTGAAATATCATGTTTTTTTTGTTTTTTAATAACTTTTTTTAGTTAAGTTTATTGTAAAAAAAAATTATATGGCATCAATCTTCAGACAATTCTCTACACAATGAAAACAAAAATTCTAATTTTTTTTAGTTTAGGTCCAATTATTTTGTCTGTACACATTGATTTAAAAAAAAACAATTAAGGCCAATAAAAATTCAATAAAAAAATAATATTCAGAAAAAAATTACAAAAAAAAATTCTCATCAATCTTCATGTTGTTAGTTCTCTTTCCCCAAAATGAATTAGCAAAATACTTTTATTTGGGTCAAAAAGTGGTGTTCATACACGTGCATGGAATGGTAAAAAAATAGGGACTTTTAAAAGTGGTTCTAATACATCCCTATCAAAATTTAATTTCTATCATCTGGGCATTTAGATAAATTACATAATTGGAAACTAGATTCAAAATGATAAATTTCATATTACTGAATTTTTGTAAGATTCTTGTGTAAGTGCCTCAAATTTTTAATCCAAGTGTGAAAAATTCTAAAAAACAAAAAAAACACTTCCACTTTTTGAGATTTTTGTGGACCCAACTTCTTGCATCAGCCAAGATATGCTTTAATTTCAATTCTTATGTTTACAAATGCACTTGAAATGAAAACAAATTAAGCTAGATTTAATGAAGTGAATGAAATAGAAAATCAACAAACTAAAATAGGGATCTAATAGCAGCAAACAAAATCATAGAAATGAAGTTTTTAATGATGTAAAATACAAATTCAGACCTGATTCAAGACTAAAACACCTAGCTGGGCGAATGATTCCCAATTAGGGTTGTTGATAGATTCAAATAGTGAAAAACAGATAGCATAGAATACCCAAAAATCTGCAAAAACAACCTATACATGGACTAAATCACCCAGGTGGGAAAATGAGTCCTAGATTAGGGTTTTCAAACCTGATTCAACAAATTTTGAGTTGATTTTAGGGTTTCTAGGTTGTATGTTGACTAGACTATTTGCAATTACAGATTTCTAGTGAAATTGAATGATGTAAGATGCAAAAAAATTCAACCTACATGCACTTTTCGCTAATGTAAAATTTAGATGTCCTAAATAAACATCAACTAATGGAAATCTAATGTAAAGTTAATGCAATCTAGATCTAGGACTTACAATGTTCTCAAAATCAGATATTCAAGGGTCTTTCACGTTAGGTTTACCAAAATGAACACAAGGGAAATAGGTATCCACCTTTTGGGAGATGGAAGTAAGACCTATTTCACACTTTATTTCATTAGGAACCAAGATACCTCAACTAAGTGACTCAATTGAGGGATGGATTGGGGGTTCCTATTGAAATTGGATGGGGGTTCACCATTAAATGAAGATTCAAAGGAGAAATGAAAACACTTATTCACAAAACCCTAGAAACTTGAAAGAAGGAAATCAAATTAATAAACAAAATGAAACATAAAAGTACTCAAAGGATTGGAGAGGAAAAAACAAGGTCTATAAACCTTGAAATTTTTTGTTTCAGATTGCACTGGGACTGATATGCCTGGTTGGGCAATTTAGTCCCACTCTAGGGTTTTCAAGGCAAGATTTGGGATTCTCTGAAAGTTAATTAGGATCTGTTGAATGGTGATCAGAAACTATAACGAGACTAATACACCAAGTTGGGCATATGAGTCCGACTATAGGATTTTTCAAGATCTTTCCAAATCTTCTGAATCTAGATCCGACACTATTGAATGCTGTCAAAATTCTATATTAGGGACTAAATCGCCATGTTGGGTGAATGAGGACTTCATGTTCACATAAATTTTCAAAACACACATCACAAGAGAGAGAAAATTTTTGTTTTGTTAGTGGATGGGGGTGTGCCTTATTCATACCCTATTTGAGTAATTAAACTTTGAAATGAATTGAAATAACATGAGGTAATGATGAATGAACAAATGAATGTAACAACTCACCAAATCATGTTGAATCCTTGGAGTGTAGATCTACAACTTGTATAATTTGGCTTCAATGGAAGTAGATCTTGATCATGAAACTTAATATGATTTTGGATTCTTGTACTTGGATCACAAATGATAGATCAACATGTTAGCTGGCAAACACACATGATGCATGAAGAGCTTGACATGATGCTTGACTCTTGAATTGATGCTCCAAAGTTCTTTATACGCAACTCTTGAATTCTCTTTAAAATCTCTCTTGAAAGCTCTAGGTCTAGGAGAAACTATCTTTCTTGAAAATTATTAGTTAAATAATGATTTGAAACATTAGTTATATAGGAATTCTATCTAATTTACTATTCATTAGATCCCAAATGTTGACATTCACAGAATTTGAATTGAAAACCTTGATTTCTCACTCAAAACCCTAAAAAGGCCTCAAATGGGACTCATATGCCCAAGGTGGCATATGAGTCCCACCTAGGGGGACCCATATGCCGAAGGTTGTATATGGGTCACACCCTAGATTTTTGGGGTGAGAGAATGTCGGGGGGGTTGAAATATTAAATGTATTTATTGAATTTGTTGGGATTTCAATTGAAATAAGCCTTGAGATACATAATAAAGGGTAAATTAAGGGCCTAATAATGATGATTTGAAGGTCATTAATGTACGAGGGACCAAAACTTAGTGTGAAGATGTAAATAAATACACTTTAAAACATTAAATTAAGGAAAAATTAGTTCCATTTAGTTTTAAAAGGTCCTAAACTTAATGTGAATGTGTAAAACACATTACAACACTAAAACAAGGTGACATTAGGCTCATTTATTAATTTTTCCTAAATTAAGTAAGGAAAAGGGACACATTTTTCATTACTATAGATATACATTGTGAAGATCTTATCCATATTATCCTAAAAGATATAATAAAATTCATAGAGAAATCCATCTAAATTAAAAGTCTTATGATTACACAAAATAGCCTCATGTAATTACTTTTTGGTGTGAAGTTGGTAATAAGAACACAATAGTAATTATAAATATAATAAATAACTATGTTTAGGAACTTTTACAATGTACTTAACCAAGATAGAGTATACTCTCGTGTAGAAAAAAAATTCTCATATTGCTACAATTTTTTTTTCTAAAATGTCAAGAAGCTCATTAAATATGTTTTGTACCCTTCTTGATTTACTTAATGGTTTTAGATTTATTGAATGAACAAAGAACCTAGAATAATTCTTTAAAGACCTTGTCTCCTATCTTGAGCCAATGAATTTGATCTTTGATTTGGGCTCCACATTCACTGTGAGCATATACAACCTATTTGTAGTGGAAGAGCTAAGCCAACCAAATATGACTAGCCAAATCAATGAGTTGCAATTACAAACTGATAGTTTCTTGGTTGAACTCTAAGGTGGTGGCCTCATATGATTTACAATGAAAGTTAGTGAAATAATGCTCATATATCTAGAGGAAATAGGAAGTGTAGATGGTGGAATCATTTCACTAGGCTATCCATCCAAACTCATGCATGGGGCATGGTTTCAAATTCCAAATATTTTGAATATGAGCTAATCTCAACTATTGATTGGATAATGAACTTTTTATAAAAAAAATATCCATAGCCTTGTGTTTGGAAAATTCCTACTCAATTTGAAACCATATTAGAAAGTGTTTTGACAGTATAATGTATGACAAACAATCTCCTAGAAAAGAGTTATTGTTGGCTAAATGAAAATTATATTGAAATTACAATATGGCTCAATCCAAATTCTTGTGTACCCTATCACAACTAGTTCTAAGATTGATCTAGGTCTATCATATCACATAATCTTAATAGTAGCAAAGATTGGGATAAAAAAATTCCTATATTACTATGCATAAACAACAAAGCCTCTAATTAACCATTTTCCCACCACATAGGAAAAGGTCCAAATTTATTATCAACCATTTCAATTATGTTAAAATCACCAACAAAACTCAAGTGGTGATAGGAATTAAACTGGTAATACATATTCAAATGGTAGATCTCTTGATAATATCACTCAAAGAATAATCATTACTAGCTCTAATGGAGTGATTATTAATGTTGAAAATATACCAAAACACTTGGTTGGTGGGGTCACATACCTAGTCAAATATTTTTTTATGCTCAATAGGAGAAAGAAAGATGACAAAACCACTCTAACCTATTTAATATGTTAGCACACAAAAATAATTAGAAGGAAAAATGACATGGCAAGCTAGAGAAAGCAATAAACTATACCTTATAACCTCTTGTAAATAGGGAATTTATTAACTTGTAAATTATAGTCAAGAATCTCAAATAGAACATTTTCAAGGGTGGTCCATCAAACTCTGAACATTCCAATAGAAAAAAAATATAAATTTGTATTGAAAGTCATCTTACCATCATCTAGCTCATCAAGAGTACAATAACTATTATGTATAAGAGTTTCATTTGAATCAAAACCTCCTATTTGAAAGCTAACCTAGATAGGTCATCATTTCTCTCACACATACTCTCCCTCTTCAAAATGTCTTGGTAGGCTATGAAACTCCCACTATATAGTTGGAGGAAAAGAATCTTGTTGAGTAATTTTTGCTTGTGGGTGAGACAACAATGAAGTTGGTAATAGAGGTCATACAAAAGTTTCCTCACAAGATGTCTCCTCAAAAGAGGAGATCAAATTTCACTAAATTTGAAGGTTTTGAAATATTTTTTAAAGCTTGAACCCAAAGCTTGAAGAAGGCTCGGAGAGAGGACCATCATGACTGGTTTTTTTGCAATTTTGTTACTAACCATTGTAAGCCAACCTTCCTCTTTTCATGCCAGAGACAACAACCCAAAGGTGAGTTGTGTGGAAGACTTAGGGTAAGGAGAAGGCAAAAGGAATTCTTGAATTTTTTGTTCAAAAGATTTACAATGATAATGAGTATTCAATGAAGTCAAGTAAAGAACACTTTTAGCATATCTTATTTTTCCAAGCTAGATATGCATAGTCTCCTATAAATCTATGGATATTTTCACTTCAACACGAGCCCATCATTGAATCAAACAAAACCATTCAGGTACAACACAAACCAAAGAGCATAAAGAGGAAGCTATTTTGCTAAAATAAAATGGCATGCCAAGAGAAACCCAAGGAACTCAACCTAGATAAGGATTCAAAGAATCTTTTTTCTAGAGACAACAAAGTCTCAAGTCCAAAGTTTGAAAACCAAGAGAAAACAATAAACAAAGTAAGGGTCACAATTGAGAATAGCTTAATCATGATTGGATTTAGCAAAACAAAAAATAACTATTTAGTAAGGTTTTATATGGATTTAAAGTGAATCGCATACAAGATTAAGTCTTGCTTACCCAATCTTTCAGCATATTTTCAAGGAGGGCCTTCCCACAAAATAAGGTAATATCTTCTAACCATTGACATATATTATCAAATTCAAGATGAGAAGAAAAATATCTAGAAGTGATTCAAGGAATGTACTTATGAAAAGATGACTTGCCATTAAAAAGAAGTAATAAATCCCCGCAGACATCGCAACTTAAGAAGTGCCATAATAAATGGCACTAAAAAGTTAAAAGGCTGAGGCTCTTTCACAAAAAAGTATAATATGGACACACACTAACAGATCCAAATTCTTTCTTTTCTAGACCTCCATTTTATTGTTAAAATAAAATCTTCAACTCTAATGTAATCCCACCATTGTAAAGGGATCTGCCATTAGTTTTATTCAAAAACTGACTACCTTCGCTAGAGGATAAACCATAGCCAGGCTAACAAGACAGTCTCCGGTGACTCTAAAACCCAAAATAATATCTATCCCTGCAACTTTTATATCACTGCATCTAATTAGATCAAGAGTGCTGTATTTCACAGAGCATGTCTAAAAGCAAAAGCTTGGAAGGTTCGCTTCTTGGTGGGATTTTTTATAATCAGAACTTCAGAATGTATTACTGTTTTGACATACTTTCCTGTCTCCAAACGAGCAAACAGATCTGCTTTAAAACTAAATAATCTAGTATTTGAATGTCTGGCAATTTGGCTGTAATTGCAAATGGCCTTCTTCTCTGATGTTGGAGCGGATATTCTTCCTATTTGTGGAAATTGCAATAAGGTGAGCAGCACAGAAGTTTCCCAGATAAGTTTTCTATGACAACTTAACTTACAAATATTAGTATTCTAAATCTTGTTGACAATCAAGTTGTTCCTTCGATCGAAATGCCGAAATTGGCTCAATAATTGCTATGCCAACGGTATATGTTTATTCAAAGATTTCAATCTACACCTCTTATTTGATT
This sequence comes from Sequoiadendron giganteum, assembly GCA_007115665.2. Classification (NCBI taxonomy): domain Eukaryota; kingdom Viridiplantae; phylum Streptophyta; class Pinopsida; order Cupressales; family Cupressaceae; genus Sequoiadendron; species Sequoiadendron giganteum. The sequence continues at coordinate 29,980,079 of CM021102.1, forward strand.
GACTATTCTTTCTGCTCAAACTTCAATTACTTCACTGCATCTGAATATCTCATTGAACTTATAAACAATGTTAACAACACCCTGCAATAATTATCTGTACATTGTTATATACAGGCAAAAAACAATTCCCAATAAGGAAATTACTTATGTTATTTCCTGTCGCGTACGATAGTATTGAGATGGGAAAACAATTTTCCAAGACACGGGTCTGCAACTTCATTCATTTAATATAACACAGAAACTGTCAGTAGAAAATTCATTGAACGTAACATTCATTGCACTGCACGTTACAGGGGACTCTTATGTAGTCCACTCTTTTACTTCTTGGTTTACGTCATTTTCAATTACTATTGTTAATGCATGACTTTGGTCCACTTGTTTATGTTTTAGTTTTTTGGTGGTGTCTTTTTATTTATCTTAAGTGGTTTTTTATTTAATATATTTAAGGTTGTGTGTTTAATGATATTATTGTAGGACATTTTGATTATCAATGAGTGGTATTTATAAATTTGATTACACATTTAAGTTTCAATAATATCAATTTAGTTATATCAAGACAATTTATTATTTGAAATTCATTGTTTCTTTGATTAAATCTCATTGAATCAATTCAAAGGGTTTAATTGTCATCAAACAAGTTTCATACTTACTCTACATTTAGTGCGCTTCAACAAATGCTTCTTAGCACCATTCTATTTATAAGAGACATGTACATCTAAGCAAACATTTTGTGCAACTACCCAAGGATAGATTTTGCATAGATGAAATTATCCCACTTAGACCAAATCATTGTGTCATCACATCGTAGCATCCAAAAATATAAGATTTATTTGTCTCTAGTGCTATTTTAGATATTTATGCTCAAATTTTGAAGATGCATTAAGAGGAAGAATCATATTGCTCTCGATGTAATTTCTAAATTACTATTTTTTTCTAAATGGTGGAGATTAAGGGGTTCAAAAAGGGGGAGCACAGAAAGTGCTTCTATTTTTGTCAAAAAAATATAACATAGTGTCTAGTGTGCTACGGTCCATAAAATGTTAAGTATTTTAGTATTTAAAAAATTATTTGAATGAAAAATTAGATAACATCATGTAGTTTATGCTAGATTTTTCTATGCTTGATTTTTAATGAATATATATTTTTTAATAATTTTCAAAGTGGACACATCCTAAAAAGTAAAAAATTGAGCATTCTACCCCTATATTTTTTGGAAAATAATTGAAAATATTTTTTTAATGTGCAAAGAATAGAGTCTAGTTTTTTAAAATGTAATGTATTTCAGCTTTCTATGAATGGATAAAAAATGAGACCAAAAATATCATATGTAGCTTTCAATGAAAAATTGAGACATAAGCAAAAGAAATTAAAGATCAAAAACCTTGAAATATTTGAAATAAAAAAATCACATGGTTACAAAGCTAAGAGGGTGCTCGAGGTTATAGTATTAATTTTTGAACTTGAAATTGAAAGACATACAAATTTGATTAAGAGGACGCTTGACATTGTGTCGATTTTTAGAATTTACCAAAAGCACATTTATGGCCATTGACATGTAAGTCCAACCCTTTCGGTTGGATTCCCAGAGAAAATCCAACCCTAAGGGTTGAAAATTTCCAAACTAGGTAATAACATGAATGCATTGTAGTGTGTTCACATTATAATGTGAGCACATTATAGTGCACTCACATTTTTGTGAAGAAAAATGCATCAAAAAAATATGAGCACATTATAATGTGCTCAAATAATAACAAAGAATAACCCTCTTTCTCTATATCTTTCTCTTCTTGTTAGACTATATACATGTAATAAACATTTAATTATAAGTGAGATTTATGTTAGATTTATATACGGACAATCATTTTCTTAAATAATTTTAGTTATATTTTATGTACATAGTTTTAGGGTGTTTGAGAATGTTTTTGGATCTCTAGGAGATATAATGTAGATTCTAAGTTTTCAAAAATCTTATATTTTTTAGATGATAATATTTCAGTAATCAACAGGTCAAATTTTAGTAATTAGTAGGCTCCTATCATCTTGATCTCTCTCTCTCTACCTCACTCTTGTTATATCCCTTACACTTTATACCTCTCTCTCCCTTGCTATCTTAATATGTTTCTCTACCTCTCTCTATCTAACTATCTCTCTCCCTTGAGCTCAAAAATTACCTCTCCATCCTTCTCTCTCTATCATTGGGTGGGTGCAAAACGATGGGGGACCAAAAATTGGCCACCCCACTTTTTGGCCCCATTAAAGGCATAACACGCTCGCATTATTGCCCATTAAAGAAATAATGCAAGGATGTTATAATTTGCTCAAATTATTTCTAGGTGAGCAATAAAAAATAAAAAATCTACTTGTTATTCCTCATTTATGTTCAAAACTCATTATATGTGGCCTACAAACCCTGCAAAGTGCATTCGCATTCTAAAAGTGCTTGTTCTTCACTTAATCTTGGCCAAATATTTGTTAAAATACTACCAAGACATTGAGCAGGTCAAAGGAGTAAGTTATTTTATCTTTTTAGTGTCAATTTTGTATTAAATAGGTAGATTGAATAATTTTTTGATTAATTTTTTTAATTTTCATGAATTGCCAATTCACCCTTGATGAAGAGACGAAAAGCACACTCTCTCACAAAACTCCCAAATTCCTGATTACAACAAACTTCATAGAAAATTTACCTAAATTTGACAATTAAATGTGTCAAATTAATAATAAATTTACAATTGCTCCATTTACATTCAAAATTAAAAACAAATCAAATATCTTTTTTACTTAAAATTTAAGAAAGTTACATACAAAACTCTGGAAACTCCTTTGCCTCTCTTCTATCTAATCTGTTACTCCTCTTTCAAACTGACTCTTCATTTTCTCATGCCATCTCTCTACATTCTGTATATGTTTAATCTACACTAACTTCAGTCTCTGCAGTTACTTTATTACTACCCCTCTTATTGCCCTATCTTTAGGCTTTTAAAAATTCACATCTTCCACCTATGGAAGCGACCTCATCTGCCTATCCTTCACCCCTGTGTTGTCTTGCCTTCCTCACAAACAACTCTCAAATCCGCCAATGAATTTGCCTCTATTCCCTTCAAATTTATCTCTGTTATCTACTACCTTTGAGATTATTATCTTCATCACAAACCAAGTTCAACATTCTCCTATGGGTGCATACCTTCCTCGTTAAATCTACATTTTTCAATCAATGCTTTCTTATTTATCGACTCCCCTACTCTGCTAATTTTTTCTTCACTCTGCCCAAGCATTTCTTTCTTTCTCTCTTTCATATGGGTCACCTCCAATGATGGCACGATCTGTTTGTTGACTATGTGGTCTTGGTTTTTCTGCGAGTTTCTCTACCTTGAGACTCCATTCTTTGTGTGGGCTCTTCTTGATACTATTCCTAACATTCATAATTTGTATCTACTCTAAGGCAGTCACTCCAAATGTTAAAAACTTTATTTATTTGAACATGTCTGGTCTACTAACCTCCAAGTGTGCTCTTCTCACACGTATTTTCTGCTCAAATGTGTTGTGAACTATATTAAACTCTAGGCTTGGCATCGATTATTGTTTCTCTTTCACTTCCGGATGCCTCACCCTCTTCTTCGACCACCTTCCCTCTCCTTCCACCGCTAACTTAACTTTTTCTCATTTGCATTTTTAAAACCAAAAGGAATGTAGGGAGCTAGAAAATGAAACGTCCCTTCTTTGAACACTCGAATCGACCTCTTCATTAAATGCAATTGCTATATTTCCTTTGGTATTCCCAACTTCATTTGAAGACAATTATATCTTGCAAATAAATGGTTTTACTTTTTTCATCAATTGACCTCTCAGAATCTATTGGAATACCTTATCCACAGATTGCAAATGAAACAAGTACATGACTACACAAATCAGCATGGTCAATTGGAAACCAAGTTTTATGATAACTTTTCCCAAGAGCTTGAAAAATTATGAGAACTTGGAGAGATATATAATTTGACATTACAAAAAATTTTGCTACACCATTTTTCCTCAAATCTCATAGATTTTAAAATTTTAAAATTTCATCAAATTGTCAACCAAAGTTGTAGAATGGTTAAATCTCCCAAACCATTAATGGTTTGAATTCAAAACCTTCACCATAAAATTAAGAATACAATCTAAATTCTTCTTGTAAAAAATGCTTTTTATGAAACCTTACCAAAATTTTGAAACAATCCTTTTTTTGGTGATGTCAATCGCATGTGGACCCACATGCTCCTACATCAAACACATCGGGTAAGAAATTTGTGAGCGTGGGCTCACAAAGGTGGAGTTAGGTGATAGAATCTCTTTTTGAGACTACATACAATCTCCAACGAACTCCATTGTTGATTGTCTGACCTCCTCCACCAAATACTCTTCCTCTTCTCGCCATGCTCTCCTCTAGTATTTCTCTACAAAAACTATGCCCTTCTAACCTCCATGTTGCAATCATACCTTGATCTCACAAAGATTCCACTTCATCTATTGTAGTATGTCACTTATTCAATACTTTTATCCATGCTTCCCACTCTCAACCATTCAAAACTCTACACACCTACAAGAATACTTTTTAGCTCCTCAATTTCGCTTCCACTAACCACGGGTTCTACCACAAGTTCCCTCATGTTTGGTGATTTTCTTGTGCTCGTAAAGCCTCTCCTCACTTCCTCTCCACCCATAGGTCCTGGTGTGACTTACCTCCTAGTTGACACTCTATTCGCATGGTTAGAACCTCTCGCTTTGATACCAATTAATGAAGAGATGAAAAACACTCTCTCTCAAACAACTCCCTAATTCTAGATTACAACAAACTTCATAGATGATTTATCCAAATTTGACAATTACATGTGTCAAATTAAGAATCGATTTATAATTGCTCCATTTACATTTAAAATTAGAAACAAATCAAATATCTTCTTTGCTTAAATTTCATAAAAGTTACATACAAAACTCTAGCAACTCCTTTGCCTCTCTTCTTTCTAATCTTTTACTCCTTTTCCAAACCAACTCTTCATTTTCTCATACCATCTCTGTACATTCTCTATATGTTTAATCTGCATTAACTTCAATCTCTGCAATTACTCTATCACTACCCCTCTTATTGCCCTCTCTTCAATATTTTAAAAAGTTGCATCTTACACCTATGGAAGTGACCTCCTTTGCTTATCCTTCAACCCTATGCTATCTTGCCTTCCTCACAAACAACTCTCAAATTTTCCAAAAAAGGTGCCTCTATTCCCATCGAATTTCTCTCTATTATCTTCTACCTTTGAAATTATTAAATTCATTACAAACCAAGTTCAACATTCTCTTATGGGTGCATACCTTCCTCATCATTAAATCTACATTTTTCAATCAATGCTTTCTTATTAATTGACACCCTTAATCTACCAATTTTTTTTCTTCGCTCTTCCCAAGTGTTTATTTCTTTCCCACTTTCATTTGGGTCACCTTGTTGAACAAGACAACTAAGAGGGAGGGGTGAATCAATTGTAAGAAATTTAAACCTTTAAATCATTCACTGAAACAAATCCTTAACACTTCTAAAATGATTAAACATTAAGTGCAAGTGCATTAACTGAAAACCATCACACAAACACAAAAAAACTACATTTATGTGGAAAACCCAATGAGGGAAAAGCCATAGTGAGGATTAACTCACACTATAGAGAATATTAAAAACCAATTACAAAGGTTCATTGCCTGAGACAAAAGGTTCATTGACAAAACAAGGACTCACTATCCAATAGGGTTAACCACCCAAAGGGCTCACTACCATAGAGATACAGAGAAGATAGAAGAAATATATTACAAAGAGAAGAGAATCTCAATGCAATGGAGATTTCCACCACAATTTTCTCAGCCACTTGTAGATGTGCATGAAAGATAGAGCACACCTTCATCTCACTACATCTAGAAATTCAACATTTAGACTTTGCATTGATTTTCCACACTCGCATCACATACACACATACAATAATTTGCATCTGTTTATTTTCTCTTATCTCTTTGTTCTACTTTCATAAATAACTCACACAATAATTTGTTTGTACCTCTAAATCCTATATTTATATCATCTTCAACTTTAAAACATATCTGAAGTTAGCCATCCAACATTAAATTCAAATTAAGTTGGTGCCAAAAAATCCTAGGGTAGAATTAGAATGAGGGTGACCCAAACACATGCTTGATGAGGACCCAAATAGGTCCAACACACTTCATCAAATCTAAAGGTGGTACTCAACACAAGGTTGGCCAAACCAATGTAAAACATGTATAAAATAATTAAGCACAATCCTTCTAGATACTGAAATTAGCTTCAACATGATCATTTCAAATTAACTCTAAAATCGTAAGTCATAAGACTTTACCAAGGATAAATTTGGACCAACAACATTTCTCTCAGACCTCAGCCAGATACAAAAAAAACCACAATTCACAACTGGTGAACATAATTCGCATTGTTCAATGAATCAGAAGCCAAGAATCTAGATATAGAAACTTCCAAAAAATATGATCAACATATCTAAACCACACAAACATAGGATAAAATCTAGGAGAAAAACTCAAAGCAACCATTGAACACCTGCAACCTTTCTTCAATACAATTTTCTCAATATCCTCAACATGAACAACTAATAACCTACATCCATGACATCAATGACAACAACAAGGTTAGTTGATAACCAATTGACCAGTTGAAATCAATGAAAAAACCTTCATTCTTGCAACAATCTCCCTCTTTGTCATTGATGGAAACACATGATGTAAAAAACCATCAAAGACAACATACTAGCTCTGAAAACACTTCACATGATTTTTATTTTTGTTTTTTCCCCTTAGTAGATAATTATTTTCACATAATACTCTTCTCATTCTTCCTCTTCCCCTTTGACATCAATGGCAAAGGAAAAAGATATTTTACATTGATTTCCCCTTTGACATTAAAAATAGAATACTCATACAATGACAATACATGACACTACCTGCTCCCCCTAAGAGGTAGCCACCAAAACATCAACCCAAAAGGAAGATAGATCCATAGATCCACCAGACAGATGCATCTCCATATGAATCTAGTTCAAGAAAGGAGGGGAAATAACCCTTAACTTCTCCCAAAGATACTCAAAATTATCTTTAGGAAGAGTCTTCATAAATATATCAACAAGTTGATCCTTCATAGGGACATACTCAAGTGTTACTTCTTTCTCCACAACCTTCTCTTTCCAGAAATGATACCTGATAGATATCTGATTTTTCCTTGAGTGCATCATTGGATTGTTCGAAATGTTAATTGCACTTGTGTTATCATAGAAGATATAAATAGAATCATCATACACCATTGTAATATCTTTCAATGTTTGTTTCATCAATAGAAATTGTGTACAACAAGATGTAGCAACAATATACTCAACTTCAATAGTAGATAAGGATACTGAATCTTTATTTTTACTCAACCATGCCACCAATCTGCAAACAAGAAAGAATGTTCCACCACTTGTACTCTTTTTTTCATCTACACATCCAACACAATTTGCATCTGTATAAGCACTTAGTGTAAATTCAATATCCCTAGGATACCATAACCCATAATCTAGAGTGCCATTAAAAAATATATGAATATTATTTTAACATTAGCAACATGTGTTTCATTAGGATCTTCTTGAAATCTATCCACACGACATACAACATGCATAATATCTGGTCTAGTAGTAGTCAAATACAATAGTCAACCAATCATAGATCTATATTTTCTGTAATCATCCTTAGGTGAATCATCATGAATCTTTACCCAATTTTCAACTAGTCACAATAGGAGTGCATACCTCTTTGGAACCATCCATCCCAAACATCTTCAACATCTCTTTCAAATACTTAGACTATGAAATAAAAATTCCTTTCTCTATTTGATTAATTTGTAGCCCAAGAAAGAAATTCATCTCTCCAAACATAGACATCTCAAATTATTTTTTCATTTCTTCTGCAAACTTCTTACACATAGTTTTATTTCCTCCAAAAATAATGTCATCAACATATACAACCACAATCAAGATTTTGTCATTTCCAATTTTAAAATATAGATTACTCTTTGTTGTAACTTCATTGAAACCTTTTTGAATTAAATACATGTCTAACCTTGCATACCAAGCTCTAGGATCTTGCTTCAATCTATATATATATTTATTTAATATACAAACCATATCTGGTTGATCTGACAACTGAAATCCTTTCGGTTGTTCCATGCATACTTCTTCTTCTAGCTCCCCATTCAAAAATGTAGACATGACATCCATCTGATAAACCTTGAAATCTTTATGAGAAGAAAATGCTAAGAACATCCTTATAGCTTCAATTATTTCCATAGGAGAAAAATTCTCCTAAAAATCTGTGCCTTCTACTTGTGAGTAAGTCTTACACACAAGCCTTGCTTTGTTTCTAACCACTTCTCCATTCTCATTCAACTTATTTTTGAAAACTCACTTTGATCCAATAATGTTTTTGTTTGTCAGTCTTGGGACCAATTCTCAAGTTTGATTCTTCTCAATATACATAAGTTCTTCTTTCATATATTTCATCCAATGCTCATCTTTACATGCTTCACTTATAGTCTTTGATTAAATCTCATAAATTAAACACAAATTTACTTCACTAGTAGTAGCTTTTCTTCTTGTCAATACTCCCTTTGTCTTGTCTCCAATGTTTGACTTTCTGAATGATTCTTCTGTACATATCTAGGTATCTTAGGGAACACCACTAGATCTTCTTCTTTTCTTTCATCTTCTTCATTCTTCTTCTTTTTCTCATCCTTTTTTTGTTCTTCCACAATTTATTCAATCCTTACACAATCAAATTCATCAAATACATAACCATCAACATCAATTGAATTCTTCATTGCTTCATCAACCTTGGCATTTGTACTTTCTACAATATTTCTCAGTCTTTTATTGACACGTCTGTAAGCTTTTCTTTTAGTAGAATATCCAAGAAAATTCTTTCATCACTTCTTGCATCAAACTTTCCTAAAGTTTATGCATCTCTTTTGATATAACATTTTCTTCCAAATACCTTGAAATACTTAACTATAGGAATTATTCTACGCCATAGCTCATAGGGGGTATTTGTACTATTTTCTCTTGCTTGTACTTGGTTGAATACATAAACAGTAGTATGAATAGCTTCTCTCTAGTAAACTTTTGGTAAACTGGCCTTAGTAATAATTGATCTAGTGATCTCTTAAATTATTTTGTTCTTTCTTTCAAAAAATCCATTCTACTAGGGAGTTTTCAGAGAAGATAATTGTCTCTTTATTCCATGCACTTCATAAAAAATATTACACTCATGGGAGGTGAATTCCCCACCTTTGTTAGACCTTAAGCATTTTATCCTGAAATTCACTTCATTTTCAACCATAGCTTTGAATGTCTTGAATCTATCTAATGCATTAGACTTCTCTCTAAGAAATGTAACCTATGTATGTCTAGAATAATCATCAATCAAAAGAATAAAGTACCTTTCATCTTGATGACTTCTCACTCTTGTAGGACCACATAGATCTATATGAATTAAATCTAGTAGTCTATAACAATTCTTGCAAATAACATGAATAGGCTTTCTAAATGTTGGTAAATCTCTCACGGCCTAGACTTCACGAATCCTCACCAAGTTATCAAAATTCATATGATAAATTCTTTGATGCCACAACTAACTATCGTTAATTTGCTTCATAAAGCATCGTGCATCCACACCCTTAAGTTGATATTTCCTTCATATTTCTTTCCTGTAGGAATCATTGTTTTGGATCCTTTCCTGATCTCACATCTCCCATCCTTAAATAAAAGATTATATCTTTTATTGCACATCTTCATTTTTAATCTTCTCTAGAGGGAATTCCTTCACCTATTTTTCAGAATTAGTAGAAGTAGGTTCATATGTTATAGCCAAGGACAACCATTCATTGTCATCAGGATCTCCATAATCAGATTCCTCATAACATATACTAGCATCCTCATTCACATAATATTCTCTATTGATATTCTTACCTTTCTTTTCTTTCTCATATCTTTGTTTATTCCTCTTACCTCTTTTCAGACACCTTACAACATAATGAACTATTCCTCCACAACTAAAGCATTTAAAGGGTAGCTTACCTTCATACTTCCTTAAGCCTTTCCTCATCCTTCTCATAAAGTTAGCTTCTACTTCATCAAGATTTTCTTCATCAAGATCTTTAGATTTTGTGGCATTGAAATAAATTTATGATTTGAATCCATTTGTCAATTTTTTTATTCTCATCTCATAAGATGCTAGAGTTCCCAAAAATTGATCTTTAGTGTAAGTATTATAATCTATATTTTCCTCAATAGCGCACACCTTTTCATTGTAAGAATTAGGGAGAGTTCTAAGAATATTCTTTACAATCCCAATTTCATCTATAATAGCACCAAGTCCTCACATTCCAACCACTACCTCATCCAATATTTGTATATAAGCCTTAACCTTCTCATCTTCAGATATATGTAGGAGCTCAAATTGTGTCTCCAAATTTTTTAAATTTTCCTCTTTGACCCTTTCATCACCTTCATGAACCTTTTCCAAAGCATCCAAGACTTCCTTAGAATTCTTAAAATTCTAAACTTCAATCAACTCAGAATGTACTCACCTTATTGTTCACTTCATGTTCCTTGATATCATAAGTTGTACTCAAAACATTTGAAGGAGGAGTGTAAGGATTCTTGTAAGCTTTCTCCACATCATATCCACAATACTCTAGATATTATTCCATCAGTATTTTTTAGATAGCATAATTAGTTCCATAGAACCTAAGATAATCATGAGTAACTTTTCCAGCCATCCTAGACCTTCCTTAAGCGATTAAACTCTTCTCCAGGGAACCAAGCTCTGATACCAATTGGTGAACAAGACAACTGAGAGGTGGGTGAATCAGTTGTAACAAATTTAAACCTTTAAATAATTCATTAGAGAAAATTCTTAACACTACTAAAATGATTAAGCATTAAGTGCAAGTGTAGAAACTAAAAACCATCACACAAACATAGCAACACCAAATTTATGTGGAAAACCTAATGAAGGAAAAACCACAATGAGGATTAACTCACACTATAAAGAATATCAAAAATTGATTATAAAGGATCATTGCTCGAGACAGAAGACTCACTGCCAAAACAAGGACTCATTGTCCAATAGGGTTAACCACCTAGAGGGCTCATTGCCACAGAGATATAAAGAAGATAGAAGAGATATGTTATAGAGAGATGACAATCTCAATGCAATATAAATTTCCACACAATTTTCTCAACCACTTGCAGACATGCATGAAAGATAGAGTACACCTTTAACTCACTACATCTAGAAACTCAACATTTAGACTTCGCACAAATTTGCATCTATTTATTTTCTCTTATCTCTTTGTTCTTCTGTCATTAATAAATCATCCTATATTTATATCATCTTCAACTTTGAAACATATCCAAAGTCAACCATCCAGCATTAGATTCAAATTAGGTCGGTGCCAAAACATCCTAGGGTGGAATTAGAATGAGGGAAACCCAAACACATGATTGATGAGGACCCAAGTAGGACTAACACACTTCATCAACTTTGAAGGTAGTGTTCAACACAAGTTCAGCCAAACTAGTGTAAAACACATAGAAAAATTAAACATGATCATTCTAGATACCGAAATTATCTTCAACATGATCATAAAAAAATAACTCTATAACCGCAAGTCATAACACTTTACCAAAGAGAAATCCATACCAACAAAATTTCTCCTGGACCTCAGCTATATACACAAAAAACCACAGTTCACAACCGATGAATATAACTCACATTGTACAGTGAATGAAAATCCAAGAATCTAGATATAGAAACTTCTAACAAACATGATCAACATATATAAAGCACACAAACATAGGAGAAAATCCCAAAGAAAAACCTAGAGCAACCACTAAACACCTACAACCTTTCTTCAATACAATTTTCTCAATATTCTCAACATGAACAACATATAACCTGCATCCATTACATCAATGACAATAGCAACCATTTGATAACCAATTGACCAATTAACATCAATGAAAAAACCTTCATTCTTGCAACACACCTCTAGCGTTGGCATGCTCTATTTTTTGACAGCATGGTCTTGGTTTTCCTACGATTTTCTCTCCCTTGAGACTTCATTCTTCATGTGGGGTCTTCTTGATATTGTTCCTAACATTCATAATTTATATCCACTCTAAGGCAATCACTCTAAATATTAAACACTTTATTTCTTTGAACATGTGAAGCTTGTTAACCTCCAAGCATGCTCTTCTCACACATATTTTCTACTCAATTTTTTTCCCACCTGTATTAAACTCCAAACTTGGCATCGATTATGGTTTCTCTTTCACTTGTTGATTCCTCAACCTCTTGTTTGACCACCTTCCCTCTCCTTCCATTTCCACCTTCATTTTTTCTCATTTTCATTTTTTAAACTAAAATGAATGTAAGGAGATGTAAAATGAAACATCCCTTCCTTGAACACTTGAATTGACTTTTTCATTAAACACAATGGATATATGTCCTATGGTATTCCCAAATTCATTTGAAGAAAATTATATCTTGCAAAGAAATGGTTTTACTTTTTTCATCATGGCATCTCAAAATCAATTTGAATACATTCTCCACATATTGCAAATGAAATAAGTACATGTGACTACACAAATCAACATGGTCAACTAAAAACCAAGTTTTATGATGAATTTTCCTGGGAGCTTGAAAAATTACAATAACTTGCAGAGATGTATAATTTGACATTACAAAATTTTTTGCCAAACCATTTCGCCTCAAACCTCATAGATTTTAAAAATTTAAAAATTTGGTGAATTGTTAGCCAAAGCTGTAGAATGGTTAAATCTCCCAAAATATTAATGATTTGGCTTCAAAACCTTCACCATAAATTCATAATAATGTTTAAATTTTCTTGTAAAAAGGCTTTTTATGAAACCTTCCAAAAAAATTGAAACAATCAATTTTTCTTAGATTTTGATTACACGTTGACCCAGATGATCTTGCATCAACCCCCAAATCTTGAAAATCCTAATTTGACTCATGATTAAATCCATCCTATAGAAAAACCTCAACAAATACCTCATATAATTCCTCATCATCCTCCATGAACATAAGAAAACATATTGGGGAAAATTGATAAAAAGAAAAAAGAAATTGAGGAGTTAATTGCAAGGTTGGGAGATCCTACAGGAACAAACTCACATAAGACCACCCTTGCTCAATCATTGCAATCCATAATATATCATGTATAATTTGTTAGCAAGAAAATAAATAGTTGGCTTGACAAGAGGCGAGAACTAAAAAAATTGTATGCAAACAAATTATCATATAAAGACGTTAAAGACAAAAAAAGGAAAATCTGACTTGTTTGTACTCTTTCTTCACTGTCCCATGAATGATTCAACCCTTACATGGTGCATGCAAGAGTCTCTCTATCTATTGGTGCAACCACCAAGGGATAAATATTATTTTTTGGGATGGGTGGTGGATGGTTTTTGACCATCCTCCATGCAACAACAATGAGGTACCACACTATGTTTTGAGGAAACTCTATTGTGACTTTGTCCTTAATCAAATCCCAAACTATTTTGACATGCAAGAGTTCCAAGGTAGACGTGGGGGCACATCTTGACCCACAATAGCCAGTGATACCACTCGCTTTAATAGACTATGGTGAAGGAGCTCATTGAGGTGGATAAATTATAGTCGATTAGGTCACTCACTCAAAGCCTTATATAATATACTAGGCCTCTAGCACAAGGCAAGGTGGGCAAGTCTTCTAGGCATCTAGTTCCACATCATTTATATTGATCTTGTGGGTCACTCTATGTTTATGGTCTTGAGTATATTCAAGATGTATGTGCCCAGGCTACATTTTTAGTAGATCAAATGGTGACGATAAAATCTCTCTTGAGTGATACATTTGGCTTTGATAGTTAGGTAAATGTGAACAAGTTCATTTAATTTAATTTATTAAATTTCATTTTGGAAAAAAAAATAAAAAAAAATTATTTGAATGATTATAATGAAATTCTAAGGTCATAATGTTCGCCCTACTTCCAATGGTCGTCCACCTCCCTATTACATGATGATGTTGAATGTAGAGGTATGTAACTAGTAAAGATTTATAAATATTACATGTGAATTTAATTAAACCTTCTTTGAATGGTATTATTATAATATGATTTGGATGTTGAATAGATTAATGTCATGCCTTTGACCTCAACACCTATTAGTGAAAGTGCTCAATGAACTTTCACTCAGGTAATATAGATAAAAAAATTATTTTAAACTAGAAAATTATATTTCATAATTGAATAATGCTTAATGAATTGAAGGTTCCACATAGTTTGTAAGTATGATTTGTAATTTTTATCTAATTTAATCTATGGTTTCCATGTACTTCATAATTTATGAATTTCATTTGATAATATTATTGACCTCTAAAAATATAGGCTAGTGGTGTCAATTGATTTTTTACCTTCTCATGGTTGGTGTTGTTAATAGAGATTATTATATTTTTGAATCAAAGAGAAGATTTTTATTTGAGTGGTTGAGTGAATAGTCAACTCTTTTATGTTTTCTTAGTTCAATTCCAACCCACCCATGATTGCAAAATTCATTTTAATTTACAAGGCCTCCATCTTGGTTGCCCACTCGATTGTTCCTTTCACTTCTAATTAGGTTATAATTTTCACAAATTAGAATCATAGCTTCCTTAGTATAGTGAGGTTGGTTTGATCCTCATCAAGTTCAAGTAGGTTATAGGAGGTGCTTAGAAATCCTTTTTGAGATGGTGCTTAGGCATTAAGAGGTTTTTAGGTCTTGTGTCTCCTAGTTTTATTCATCATTACATACCTATTTTCATGATGTTAAAGTCTTGATCAAACTAGACCAAACATTTATAAGAAGCTCACTTGTATGGATCTACAATATTTTATCCTCTAAATAGTTGGTTGCATTGAATTTTGAACTTATAAACAAATATAAAAATAGAATATAGGTGACTAAATATGGATTTGTATCCTTTAAGAAAATGTAGGTATACATACAAGGATATTAAGCCACTAATTTTATTATTTTATTCTTAATTTTTTTATCTTATTTTGGTGATGATGTTTTCCTTGTACTATCATCAAAATAGATACCTAATTTTTAGCTTGATATTTTGAGAGAGTTTCTACCCTCTTTCAGTTTTTCATCTTCTGTCAATGGTATAGATCTTGGTAGGTGAGTTGATTTTATCTTCATAGGTCCTAGTTGACTTACATGTTCTAGATGCCTTCCTATGCTATGATATTTTCTATTTGGGGTCAATTTATTTTTTGTATCATTCACTTGATATATTCTATCATGATATTAGTTTGAGGATTCTTATATCTAGATTTACTTCATTGATTCATTTGACTTATTGGCTTACATGGATATGATCATAATACTCTAGTCATTTCAACAAGACTATTCGATTCCACATTATGCAAATTTGATTATTGGAGGTATTTGTAAGAGCTTATGGTGAACTCCTCAAACACCCTAGGATCACTTGCAAGAAAAAATAACTTCCACAAGAGATAAATGATAGAAATATCATGCTATTATTAAGGATGCAAGAATTCCAAATTGAATATGGAAAAGTACATATGATGTCTTTCTTATATAGGCAAGGTGGTGAAAAGGATTAGACAAGATCATGAAAAGTGTCTTAATCCTATGACATGAGACAACTAAGTCCTAACAACCTAGGACACAAGCATTAAATTCTCAATGCAAAAGATTAAATGCATGAGAGAATTATTAAATGCCTAGATAACTAAAAGTAAATAATGAGACATGGCCTCATTATAACTAACTTCTAGAAATGACAACTAGGAAACTTAACTCCTAAGTAAACTTATAATAATATTGTGTCACCAAAAAGTGTAGCCTTTGACACTTTTTTCTCATTTGGGCCCTTGCCTATGGATTTGGACCACTTTCTACCCCTTTCCAAGCCCTATTTCAAAGTTTTGTAAGGTTTTGTAAAAAGAAATTCACACTTTCCTAGGCTTTTCATCACTAAATCAGCCCTTCCTTATGGCATAATGACCCCTTAATGTAATTTTAGGTCGATCGGATTAAGTGTGTTTTGGGAGGCAAGCCTGTTAAACAACAATAATCATCTTTTAATCCCTGAAAACCACTCAAAAATGCCCAGGTGGACTAGGTCGAGTGCTTTCCAAGCTCAGTAGCTTTTGATATTTTTCCTCCTAAACCCTAAGGTTAGCCTATCATGTGTTATTTTTGAGGAATTCAGGCATAAAATGTATAAGTAAGGGTCTTTCCCCCAATTTTTCACCTCCTAAGTCTCATTTTTCTCCTGCCTTCTTCTCTTCACCATTCTTCTCAAGAAAGCTAGGGTTTGAGCATCCTAGGTCATCAAGACATCTTTGCTAAAATACTCAAGGGTTGAATCATCCATTGTTTCAACTCAAGGTCAACCATCGTGGCAAGGTACTAAATTCATTTATTAATGTTTCATTATCTTGTCTCTTCATTGGATTTGATTATCTAAAAGGGGTTTGACCAAGGCAAACCCCCATGCCCTAACATCCAACATTTTTTTTCTCTTTGTGTGATTTGCAGGTTTTATTTGGAGATTTGCCAAAGAATAGGATTATAATTATTGCCACCAAAGTGCCAAAGCTCTTGAAGGTTGGAGAAACCCTAGTTGGAGCTCGGAACACACTTGCATACCGTAATATTCACTTTCAAGACCAAATATCTAGAGGAGCAAAAAACACAGATCAAAGGCTTCCATTTACATTCCCTGATCTTTAGAAATTGAGAAGAGGACTAAGTCACCAACAATGGTGACCTAGTCTCTTTGAACTCATTTTTTAGATATTTTGGTAGATTTGGATACCCTTTTGGTAGAAACGGTCTCTAGAGTAGTTTTCTAGAATTTTCCCTAAACTAGACTAGGTTGCCTAGAATGGTGTAAGTGTCCCAATAGGCTTAAATTTATACATCTGTAGAATTTCCAGCCTTTAATCTAGTCTGCAACTCCTTCCCAAGTGCACCTCTTCAAATTTATGTATCAATTTATTTACATTCTTAGTTCATTCATATATCAAAATGTGTTTTCTAGCATAAATCATTCTCTAAGTTTAGTATTAGTTTTCAATCATTTTTCACTTTATAACATTTAGATCATTACATTTAGATAAAATTCATCACAGACAACACACACTTCCAAACCCCCATCCTTTGAATGAACTCACCAAAATGCATATCATTATTGCGAAAGAGAGTCCATTCCTTCTAACCAAGTGCTCATAGGTGAAAAACCCTAGAAGCCTATTTGGGGGAATCCTCTTTCCCTTCTTGAATCATCTTTTTGGTGGTTCATTTTGGTGAACCTAACTTTCAACACTCTCTTGTCTAATTTGGAACTCCTTCATCACCCTAGGTTTGCATTCCATTGCATGTTGCATTTTTTACATTGCATTCTAGGCTTTCAAATTTTTGTATTAGTGAAAGTGCATATAGGTTGCATTTTTACATTCTAAATCATTTCATATCAACAAAAAATTGAATTTGAATCTTAGGCATGCATCAACCAACACAGGAACCACCTGAATCTATCCAAAAATGCTAAAAATTCTCAAAACAATTACCAGGTGGACTAAGTCACCACTCTAGGTGACCTAGTCCCTTTAGGTCCCTAAAACAACATTTTGTAGAGCTGAAAACTATGTTTTCCAGCTTCTATTTTGTGCTAGTACCTATCTATATCAATTGGTTGTGTTTTTGTAACATACATTTTATCACATTTATCTTAAATTAGCTCATTTCATGCTTTGCACATTTTCAATTTTGCATTCACATCATTTCATTTTCAGATCATTACATACTGTCATTTGTAAATTACCTTGTTTGACATCTAAAATTTGCATTTCCTTTTAATTCTTTACATTGCATTTTAAATTTTAAAATGTTAGTTCAATTCTTTCTAAATTTGCAAAGAAAAAGTTTGTACATAAACATGTTAATCATTCATTCAATACATTCTCTAGTTATGAGAGTCTAGCGAATGAAAACGTTAATAATTGTCTTAAACTTACACTACCTTCTATCTCTCCTATTTGTGAGGATGATGTGTTGGAAGAAAATATAAAATATATAATCATGAGGAACATAATTTCTATTCTCCTAATACCTCTTCTTTTAGTGACAAAGGTATCTTGGTACACGAAGGTACAATCATTGAGCATCATGACGGTCTTGTTTGTCCTTCTCCTCATCCCCTTTGGAAAGATATTTTAGCACAAGAAAATAAAATCATAGACACCTTCGTAAACATCACCCTACCTAGACTCTATAACCATGACAATTATCCTTGTCCTACTATCCACCCTCGATGTGAAGAAGATAGTTTTGTGTTAGAAGCTATCCTTAATGAGCCTCATGAAAATATTCTTCCTCCTTTTCCTGATGCCCATACCATTTGGGAAGACCTCTTTGATGAAACGAGTCCTTTTGTTATCTTCCCTACTTGTGATGTAGTTACTTCACCAAATCTAACCTTGGAATATGCTACACATATTACAAGCTCTCCTACTAGGGTGAATACTATGGCACAAGAGAAAGTGACTCTAGACAATCAACTAAATCCTTCTCCTCCTCTCCTCTATATCAATACCCAATACCACCAAACCATTGTACAAGGATACAACAACATTGTTGAGCTCCTTGCACACAATAGTAACATATCTTCCTTGGGTAATGGTACCAATATGATACTAGATTTTTCTTTCTTAGACACACATCAACCGAATCCCGCCAAGGTTATGCATACACAAGTGTCCATTCGATCCCCTTCGATCAATGAACCTCCTACATATCTCATGGGCCATCCTAAGAATCCTTTTATTATTTAGCCACCATCACATAAGAAACACACTCCTACAAACACTCGGATTCATCCTTCACCCACCTCAACATAATGTTTCACACCAACCACATTACCATGATGTTCCTCACATATATGAAAAAGTGTATATCATCAAGGCTAACTTTGTTGACACTTTGTTTACTCATCCACATAAATAACATTAGTTTCTGCTCCTTTTTGTGTAATAGTTGTAGGATCATGGCATACTCACTATTGCATGTTTTTCATCCCTTGCAAGGAGCAACATACCATCATCCATTTTCAGCCCACCTTTGTCTTGCACTAAGTGGGGGCAATGGCTTCAACAACCTTGTCCTCGTATGTCACTTGTCATTGTCTCTTTCAACTAATCATTAACCTTTCACGAACATAAAAGATCAATCTTGGGAAGTGGACAACATGTCTTAAGTTGAATCGCATGTGACATACTCTCCCTCTTCACGATGTGGCCTACTTTGGAAACATATCACTTGGCATAGGGATTTCCTAGTTAGCTCTCATGTCTTATTTTCCTTATCCTTGGCTACTTTAAAGAAATTTCTCACAGTGATGGTGTAGCAATTCCTTTAAAGAGTTGGGCATTCATAGATGGCATCTTTTCACAAAACTCAATGGCATGATTCTTCTTTTCTTGTTACATGTCCTCTCCTTGGTTGTTTCATTAGGTTTGATGCCTTCCAAGAGTGTACGATCAATTGAAGTGGCCTAATGCAAATGAGGCATCCCATGGATAATGATCTGACACCCTGACTTGTCCTCTCTTGGAGTCATTAGGCACAATGCTCCCTAAGAAGAATACCTCGCATGAACAAAGCAAAATCCCCTTCAACAAAATCTTCACATAACATTCAAATTCAGAAACATTTACACAAGCATTGTGGTACCTTATCAAATTTATGAAGAAAGGTAACTTTGGTATGGTTAGTATAATGGGAAGCCGACACACTGGCATGAATTTCTCATTATACGATGGGAAGTCAACACATTGGCATGAATTTCTCACTAAAACACCGTTTGGGCCTTCTGACCCATCGGACAACCAAAAGTTTCGTCACCCCAAAGTGAGTACATATTCTTTTTGGAAAAACAACCTAGATTTGATCCACAACTAGCTAGACAAATAGTCAAATCTCGATCCAACATCTTTTCACTTTCCTCCTTTTCTCCCTTCTAGTCCTTGTTATTGCATGATCATACATCTTGTTTTTCTGCAAATAATTCACCCTTGAATGCGTCCTCTTGTACTGACATTTTGATACTTTCCTAGGCTTGTCATCACTAAACCAACCCTTCCTTATGGCATAATGATGCCTTAATGTACTTTTAGGCCCGACTTAAGTGTTTTTCAGGAGGCAAGCCTATTAAACAACAATAATCATCTTTTAATCCCTGAAAACTTCTCAAAAATGTCTAGGTGGACTAGGTCACCAACTTGGGTGACCTAGTCCCATGTGGCTTAAAAAACAAAATTAAAACAATATTCTTTCGGAATTTTTCCTCCCAAACCCTAAGGTCGACCTATCATGTGTTATTTTTGGGGAATTAGGGAATAACATGTATAAATAAGGGTTTTTCCCCTTAATTTGCACCTCCTAAGTCTCATTTTTCTCCTACCTTCTTCTTCTCTTCACCATTCTTCTCAAGCAAGCTAGGGTTTGATCATCCTAGGTCATCAAGACATCTTTGCTAAAGCACTTAAGGGTTGAATCCTCCATTTTTGAAACTCAAGTTCAACCATCATGGCAAGGTACTAACTTCATTTATTCATGGGTATGTGTAGGATCATCATGGAAAAAACAAGCCCTTAAGTGGCAAAAAATTCAGAAAAATCAGAGTTAGGCAACTTGACATAAAAATTTGAATAAGTTATCTATATTATTTAAAAAATATGTACAAATATAATTTATAGAAAATTGAATGTAGTTTCTAAATCCCTAGGTTTATTTACAAAAAAATAAAATTTGTTTGGTGAAAATTTGAAATTTCTATACAATAGTACTTAAATTTCAGGGAAAAAATAAGAAGTAGGTATCTATCTGACAACCCTAACCACATTAAAATGATAATATTTTTTTATAATATTTTATATATAATTAGAGTACTCATGTCTCGATGTGATGCATATTTTTTTGTATTTTTGTTCCAAGTAAATTATTAATTATAATTTTTTATGAAAACTTTTTAAAAATATAAAGACTTGTATGTCTGACCACCTTAACTTGGTCAAAACTTCACGATTTTTTTCTTTTTTCTTTTTTAATCTTATAGTATGCAAAGCATAGAATGTGATGCATGTTTTGGATTCAAACAATATGATACCGTTTGAAAGCTATAGATTTTTTTCAATCAACCAAAAAAATCTAGACTTTAGTCGTAATTCAATAGAAAATGAATAATAATTATTTATTAAATTCAAAGTAAAGCATAATTTATATTTGTGGAAATCTGAGAATCTCCTTTAAAAACCCTTTTCGTTTCATCAATTTTGGGTAAAAAAAAAGTCGTCAGCCACATACCCATCATATTGCCACTTTTTGGCCCATCATGATCCTGCACATACCCTCATGTTTCATTATCTTGTCTCTTCACTGGATTTGATTATCTAAAAGGGGTTTGACCAAGGAAAACCCCCATGCCCTAACATCCAACATTTATTTTTCTCTTTGTTTGATTTGCAAGTTTTCCAAAGAATAGGACTAGAAGTGTTTCCATCAAAGTGTCAAAGCTCTTCAAGGTTGGAGAAACCCTAGTTGGAGCTTGGAAGACACTTGTAGACCTGAATCTTCACTTTTAGGACCAGATATCTAGACGAGTAGAAAGCATAGACCAAAGGCTTCCATTTCCATTCCCTGATGTTTAGAAATTCAAAAGAGGACTAAGTCACCAATAATGGTGACCTAGAGCCTTTGAACCCATTTTCATTGATTTTGGTAGATTTGGATACCCTTTTGGCAAAAACAGGCTCCAAAGTAGTTTTCCAAAATTTTCCCTAAACTGGACTAGGTCACCTAGAATGGTGTAAGTATCCTAGTAGGCTTAACTTGGAATATTAGCAACATTTCCAGCCTTCAATCAAGTATGCAACTCCTTCCTAGGTGCACCTCTTCAATTTTAATCCATTTTGGTAGTAGTTTATTTACATTTCTTAGTTCATTCATCTATCAGAATGTGTTTTCTAGCATAGCTCATTCTTTAAGTTTAGCATTAGTTTTCAATCATTTTTATCACTTTCTTGCATTTAGATAATTACATTTAGATACACTTCATCACACACAACACACACACCCAAACCCCGATCCTTTGAATGAACTCACCAAAAAGCATATCATTAGTGTGAAAGAGAGTCATTCCACAAACAAAGAGCTCCTAGGTGAAAAACCCTAGGTGTCTATTTGAGGAATCCTCTTTCCCTTTTAGCATTATCTTTTTGGTGGTTCAAATATGAATATTTTCTCACTAATAAGTAGTTATGAAATAACCACATTCACACCAACAGCCCCCATAAGTGCAACTTAGGGAGTCAATTATTATGAAAATGACACAAAGATGGGTCTCAAATATGAGGCCATGTTAGGTACCCATGTACAAATGCATATGCAATCTCTCACAAATAGAGAAAAGGAGAAAACCCAATGGGATAAAATTCCTCCCCAAAAGATAGATAAATACAATATTGATATCTATCAAAAATCTAATCAATTTCCATTCATAGGAAGGATGGAAAGAGAGATCATACAACCCCCCATAATGAGATAACCTACCGCAAATAAGCACTAGAAGCACACCATGGAGTAACACTAGAATCCTTAATTCGACAAGCAAGGAAAGATACTTCTATTTGCTAGAAACCATATTAGAGTCACTCTAGGAATCAAGTCAGAGTCATGATAAGTAAAAGTAGACCCAATGTAAAGGAACACTGGAAAACTCGCAAACACGCACAACTCTAGAATCTATGAAGCAATAGTTGATTGACAAATGATCTGGAATTGAAATGAAGTGCAAAGAAAATGCAAACCTAATGCATACAAAAAAAGAAATAGTGCATGCACTGATGAATGTTCACATCTACCTCCATGATGAAAAATAACCTCAAATCTATGTAGAGTAAAAAATCAGCTTTCCAATGCCACTGGAATCACAAAAATTCAAAAAGTGAGGAAAAAGTTATGATTTAAAAAAAAAAACTAAATTTAGTTTGCAAGGAACAATTTTTTTTGGAAAAACTAAGGAAGGACCAATTGTACTTTTCTGAATTAATTGAGAATGATCATGTGGATAAGGGAAAAGTAATAAAGGGGGTGAAAGATGATAGCAAAGGCCCTGTTGCCAAAGGGTCTGCTGATTGGAAAAGATCCTCTGAAGTTGAAAAGAAGGAGCTTCTGGACATGATTGATCTACATAGGAGCTAGGAGCTTGAGGTGGCCAACACCTTAAGTAGTATGAAATTGTTCTCAATTCTCTTTGTGTGTTATTTTATGTCTACTAGGTCTCGATTTTCTTTTTACTATTTTGTTGTTTTGTTGTTGATGGGTGTTGCTAATGGTCTAATATTTTATCTCTTGTTCAACACTCTGCTTGTTTTGTTTCCTTCATGATGGTCTTCTACTGGTATCTTCTTTCCTATGTTCTTAGCAACATTTCTTTTCTCAAGTTGTAAAGGGTTTTGGGTCCCTTCAAAACCCATTTTTCTCGTATAATAAAAACATTTTTTTGTAGAAAAATAAACTGTTTGCTTCTCATTTGATTTTTGAAAAGTCTCCTCTCTATTTGTAGACAATTACAAAAACCTAGAAATATTTTGATGCTAATAATAAAACCAGGAATAGTTTTTCAATCCAGCAAGTAGAAGATGAAAAAATAAATTTATTTAACCTTCAGCCTATAAAAAAAATGACACACAATGCTTTTTGGACAATAATTTTCTTCATATCTGCTCAAGGGGTGAACCCACATAAGTGGTGAACACTTTTGTGGAGGAAGGGAAAAGTCATTTTTTCCCTCTACACAAAGTGAAGGGGTTCGGCCGAACCATCGGGTTTGGCCGAACCCTATGTTCACTCGAACCCCATTGACATATGAGCGAAAATATTAAAATAAAGGGGTTCGAGAAAACTAGGGTTCGGTCGAACCCCCTTAATAGATATTTACAAAAAAAACACCCTATCATTTTCACCAACAAAGTTTGGCGAACATTGACAGAGGCGGCCAGTGAACAGGGCAGTGCATGCGACGAACCGACAAAGAAACACTTGCACAAACATGGCCCACAAACACCTTCACCTTTGAGCAACCTCCATCACCCTCCAACGCGTTCTCTCAGGTTGGTTGCACTATTCCATAACTCATTTTGGTGCAAAATTCATGGCATGAATTGCATTTGTTTGAAAGTTTCTAAAGCATTTTCAACAAATCCTTTCACATAGTTCAACGATTTGCTATTGAATTTAAATGCTTTGATGGGTATCCATACCTTGTTCAAAAACCCCCATTTTTTCTTAAATGCTTTGATGGGTATCCATACCCTGTTCCAAAACCCCCATTTTTTCCATCATCATCTAATCACCATGTCTTAACCATAATTTTTGATATACTAAAATTGGTTTCTAATCTAACTTTCTTGTTATATACTATATTTTTAATAACTTGAATAATTGATTCCATGTTTTTAATTTGTTTTTGATAATTGAAAATATTTTTTTATTTATTATTTTGAATAATTGTATTTGATTGGTATATAATTCGACATAACACAAAGAAAATAATCAAAGACTCAAATATCAAAAGAGTATGAAGTTGAGAATTCAAAGAAAAGATAATAAATGATACAACTTAATGAAACTAAGAAATTGAATTCCATAGATGAAGATATATCATCTTTTCCAATTTAATTAGATCAGGAAACATTTATTCAAGGTATGGATTTTAGAAGAATTTGGAGAAAAAAAGGGAAAATGTAAAACGTCATGTAGTTAAGAAATTGAATAACAATACTATAACTCCACTCAAATTGAAAGATTTATGTACATATAACATTCATCAATCCAACCAAAAATAAAAAGGAAGATAGAAAGACCTTGAAACTTGGTATTATTTTAAACTAGTGATGATCATGCACTTATTCTAGAGAGTTGTGCAAGGTTAATTTTAGATTATATATGGAAGTAGTAAGAGCATAATATTTGGTTAGAATATTACATATAGTCAAATAATTGTGCATCAAAAGTTTAAACTTCACATATATTTTATTGGCTAATTAGGATGCATAAAAAGAGTGGTGTTCAATATATATGGAACTTATTAGGATGCATGAGAATTTAGATGAAATATACTTTAGATCTAGTGCAAAGTTGATAGATGAAACACCAATTATACAATAATTTTTAACTCTATAATTGGTCTAGGTAATGAAGTAAAGTATATTTCATAAATTTTTTGGTTGGTTGAAAAATATAGCATATAAATATGAATATGTTTTCACATTGAAAAAAGTGATTTACATATATCACTTTGATTGATCCAAAAAAATATTTCACTTACTTCACATATCATTTTGATAGATCATGTGTGTTTTGGATCATGTGAACATACACCTATGTATATTGGCCTCTTTGCATATTTTTCTAATCAAGAAGGGCCTCATACAATCCAAAAATAACAATATTTTTTTGTAACTTTGAGCTAAGCCTATAATTGGTGATCTTCTAAAAAAAAAAAATTAATTAGAATTTAGGGTTTTCCTTCAATACCCACAACTTCAATGATATGTTGGCACAATCTTATCCCCTCAAATAAGTCATCTAACTCAACCTGATTATGTGTGGATGGGTGGAGTATCTTAGATACAACTCAAAGGAGATTACCTTTGTCATTTTTTATTATAGAAGCAACCCAAATTGGAGTTCAATTACCTTTGCAAGCCCCATCCACATTTATTTATGATCTTCCAAAATGAGGTTCCAACCATTTGATTTCCATCATACCCACCTTACTCAAGCAATAGGAGAAACCCAATAGGAGACTGAAACCTAACTAGTTATTTGTCATCCTATTGTCCTAGCTAGTGAACTCAATTGCTCTATGTGAAACCATTCTAAATTTGGTTGGAATATTCTCATAAATGATGATTTCAATTTTATTTTGTAAAGAATTAAATGAGATGTCCCTATCATTAAATATTCATCAATTTATTTCTTTCCATAAATTCTAACTCATCTTAAATGGGCTAGCCTTCCATATTCTATCCCAGGTGGAATTAAATGATAAGCATAAATTCTCAATTGATAAATAGAGATAAGAGATATTGTGAGAGGGAATTAGACCATTCTAAATCACAACAATGCTAATTATAGAACTTAGAAGAATATGAATAGTTGAGTAATAGGCAATTGGAAGATTATTTAGTAGACATGCATAGTAGAAACCTTAGAGATAGATATGTAAAGACAAATGTGTGAATTGTCTATATCCTATAAGTATTCTCATGTGAAATTTCATCTAAGGAAAATGAACTAGCTTTTGGGAGGCATGATTTCCCCAACACAATCTAGAAAGCCAACATAAGGAATTTAAAATTAATTTTTCCATTTGATAACCTGATTTGATTGAATAGTAATGCAATAGTGCCCATAAGAAAACCACAAACAAAGTGGATGGGACACACCAATCAAATAACCATAAAATCACATGAACAAATTCCATATGCAATTCCAATGGACAAAGAAGGGAAAGAGAGTTAAACAAGGAAGGTATACAATCCATTTTTGTATTCAAGCATAAGCAAGATCTTCTCACAACCTTATCAATCAAATATAGCTTGACCAAAATTTTAAACATCAGAAATTGATAATACAAGAATACCATTTATTTATCAAGGCCTCAATAGCACAATTTTAATTCGCAAACATATTTCATAGGTATTTTGGTAACATCATTACCAAATTTTAAAGTTTCCAAGAAACACACTTTTTAAAAATTAAATATAAAAAATATAATATCTCCTCAAAATGTTGATTTAATAGATGTTTTTAAATTGTATCCAAATTATATTGAAAGTATCCATGATGAAAGATAAATTATTTAACCTCTTGATCACAATCCTTGTATACAATATATTTAGATTCTCCAAAAAACCTACATTTAAATATTAAAAAATGTTTTAAGCAAAATAAAGTTGACATCAACTACAACTTAACATTTATTACAAAAAATATATCGGAAGATTAAGAATCACTACTTAAAATTATATAAATTATATTAGATGCCACCTTAAGAACTATATCATATGTCTCCACAAAGAAATAAAATTAGCAGTGCTTCTCTTGTGACCAACTCACATCTAGAATCTTCACCTCCACTCTTCAAATTGTATTTTACTATCTCATATCTCTTTTTCTCAAACATTTTCTTTCCCAGATCATTTTTCTTCCATCATGGGTACATGATATAAACTTTGATAACCCACAGCATTGTAAATGCTTCTCATTTAAACATATTTTTACAAAAACTACAATCATTGTTCATCTAACACATTAAAATAAATCTAATAAGTCCTTGGATAAATTTGGTATTTTAATTGTACCACACTCTTGTAAAATTTGGTTAGTATACAAAGTATAATTAATATTACATAATAGTTCATGATAGATAAAAACTACATGTCGTATTTACAATATGTATTATAAATTTTAAGAGGCATAAAATAAAAAGGCTAACAAGATTCAAATTCCCTTTGTGATATTTTTAAATGAATATATTTTTCAAGAAATTTTACACAATTTTGTTTGGTTACATGCCGATTAATGTTTAATATGTGGTGTGTGGTCTTGATCACCAAATTTTTATTTTAAAACATCCTTTACATTGAGTGATACTCTAGAGTTAAAGTGCCAAAATCATTCAATTTCATCATTTGTGTTATTAATTAGATTTTTATGAACTCATGGAATCCTACCATTAAAATATCAAGTACCATTTTCAATAGGACTATCTAGTCTTGATCTTATTGCTAGTGCTTTTCACAATATTTTACAATTTATGCTTAAGTGAAGATAAGTTTGCCTCATCAATCAAACATTTCTTAATTTATTTCTTACTATTAAGGTTTTTATTACTCTACAAGAAGCTCTTTTATCTTTCTACTTACTAGTAATCCTAATAGAATTGAGAGAATTAAAAAATATTTTAATAATAATTTTATTTTAATTAGAAATTTTGATTGCCTAAATATTTAATTTATTTTGTAAAGGTCTTATTTTTTACAACTTTATTAATTTTAAAAAAGTATTCATTTAAAAATTTTGAAGCTCAAAATTGAATGGTTCATGATGATCTCTTTAATTTAAGACTTTATCTTATGTTCTCATCAATTTTAAGTAACCATTTTTGGGTTCCAAAATTATTACAATTTTATTAAGCTCATTAGAAAATTTTGAATATGGGATATCATTCTTATTCGGAAAGGTCCTCTCTTTTCTTAAGTAACTTGGAGATACAATGACTTTCATTTTTTTATGTGTGTTATCAATTTTATTAATATTATCAACAATTGGATCATGGAGTATAATTTTAATATCATGGGATTCATTTCTACATTATTCAAAAATATTTCTAAATTTGAATTCTTATTTTTCTATGATTTTACTCTTTTCAATATGTGTTTCATAACATTTTGCAGCATTTTCCATTTCATGTTCAACATTTTTATTTTTATTATGGCTAAATAGTTTATATAATATTAAATAATTGTCCTATGTGGTATATAATTTTTTTACTTGTGAAATTCATCCATGTTAAAATCCTTTTGATTTTGTGTGGAATGGGAGCGAAATCAAAATTATTCTAAGTCCACTATAAGCCACTTGGATAATCCACATGGTTCAAATAATTAAGCATATAACCACCCTAGATATCTTCTATGATATATTTACATTCATATAATTCTAAATAGGTAATTAATCATTTATTTCCATTTTGATAAGACTTTAGTTCATGAGCCATCAAGACCTTTGGGAAGACATATAGTGTCCCATTTAATAAGAGGAATACACTTACTTTCATTCGAACCACCCCATAATATATATATATATATATATATATATATATATTTTTAATCTAAATCTTGAGAGATCTTCAAGAGGATCAATAAACATGACATCATATAGATTAGAATGTATTAGATCATAGCTTTAAGCATTAAGATCTTCCATCCAATTTCAAACAATTATATTTTCATGAAGTAGATTTTTTTGGGAAGCACTAATGTTGTCTTTCCATATATTAGAAATCATATTTACAAGCTTATCATTTGTCTCATTTTCTTCTCTTATGTGTGCCTTCAATAATGACTAAATGGATTTTACATGACCACCAATTTTAAGTAATGATGTTTTCCCTTTATTACTAGTTGAAGGAAATAAATCTTAGATGCAACCTTTATCAATGTTTTTTAAACTGTCTTTAATGACACATTTTGTACTAGAGTGCACACGCACACTTGCAAATTTAAATTTTAGAATTGTTTTAGATTATGTTTATTTTGCAATCTAGTAATGTGAATGTTTTAATTATTAAAAACTATGATAGATGTTGAACATGTTTTTTGTTAATGGTATGGAAATATTATTGATGAGTAGATGAATTATTAGAACTATTTTAGATTTCTATTCCTTATATCTAGATATATTATTTAAACTCGGTTCTCATTGCTACTTTAGGTACACATACATACATAAATAACATGGATAATGCAAATGTTCCACCTTCGGAATCTTTGTTTGCAAATACCACTAATGAGATTAATAAATTGAAAGACTCATTAGCGCAAGGTGCAAACCCAGGGATATATTCTGAACCATGCATGTCAATATTGCATAGTCTTGAAAAACTAAGAGATGAACTTGAGAGGACTAGTGCATTGTCTCCAGATAGAGTAGTTGTTATTCTTTCCCACATGCAAGAAGAAGTACATGGTGTGGTTCCCCTTAAACAAATACAGGATATTGTGACCAAAGAAATGATAAAAATCAATTATTTTCCATTTTATCAAAGTGCACCTAAGGTTAGGGGATATCAGGTCACTAGATGTGTCGATCCTGTTATGGCCTCATTAATCTACCCATGATTTCTCAAAGCACATGGTCAATACCCAAACAATGACCAGATTCCTTTATATTTTGTTCAGCAGTTGTTTGCTGAGGTCCATTTGGGCATCAAAGTCAACTACCTAGACATTCCACCATATGTTGGTCAAGGGCGTGGCAGGATTGCTGACACACCCACTTATTGTCGAGTAGATAGATTGACCCTAGTGTTTAGGGTATTGGTTGGTGAGAGGTCTCCTTCTCTCACCCCAGCTCTAACCCCCATAGAAGATGAGGTTGTCATTGCTTCCCAAAAGGAAGCAATTGATACTGTAGGTGACATTGCAGCTACCACCACTAGGATATCTGTTGATCGTGTAGGTTAGTATTTGATGTCTAGATGTCCCTGACCCATGCCATATTTAGCACAGTGGACCACCATGGATCCTTTCACAGTAGCAGACATCCCTACTGCCACAAAGCTTGGGGCACTTATAGGAGATATGGCACGCAGGACTCTACATTGTTTGGCTGAGGAACTCTTGGAGGCATATGCCTTCATTGCATTAGACTCTAGGATTGGTATAGAGCATGTTAGAGATTGTTTGGCATGTGGAGGTCGTTCACTTCTAGGATCCCATCATTCTCAACCCAACACTAGTGCATGTCAAGATCCACCATCGGATCATTTGATAGCTACACAGACTGTGGGTTTTACTGAGATGTTGGTTGGTGCTAGTTCATTATTGTCATTGCCATCTCACCTACATAGTCCTCTCCACTCATCATTTCTGGTACAACATGAGATAGATCAAATGGATGCATATATTGCTTCGTTGCTTGACCGTATAGTTGATATGGTGGAGGTGGCCATTTCAGAGGACTCAGGTCATCCAATATCAGATGATGTGCATGCATGTGCACATGTGCATGTTTCAATTCCTTTATAATTATTTTTAAATTTTAGTTTTAATAACTAGATATTCATGTACTGATATATATGAATTTATATATTTGTAGGTGGACATACCTAATGTCACTCCTAGCCTTGTTCCAGATCATGCACATCGACGTGACTCTGTGGATGAATCTGATGCTAGTGGACATGTGAGTTTCAAATTTCAATATATACATGTGTATATGTACACAAATATGTGTACATAGATCTAGATACATATTTAATATAAATTATATGTATTTAACATATTTTGTACACCATTTTATTTATAGGGCTCAGCACATCCATCAGAGCAAGATCGTTCTCATTTAGATGGTCGTTCGACTAGGAGTCAATATTCGTATTAGGCCCTGCATTAGATTTATGATCGTTACTACATGTATTTTTTTATATGATGATCTTTCTAGTATTTGACATTTATGTTATCTATAACTTATAATTGCTATATATGATGATTTTTTGTACATTCGACATTTCCTTATATGGTGATCTTTAGTATTCCACATTTGATGATCTCTAACTTACATTTGCTTTTATGATATATACATACATTTGGTACTTTTCTTATAACATGTTACATGTTTATACATTGATCAATATTGAAATGTTTACATGTTTATATGATATATGTATACATAAATGCTTATATTCAATATACATACATTTGCTTATTTGATGATCTCTTACAACTTACATTTCCTTATATGATATATACATTTGATCTCTCTAGAGTAGAATTTTAGGAAATGAATGCCACTTTATAATTAAGTTCATTCACAGGTTGATCACAATAAATATTTTGCACATGCATGCCTTGGATATTTATGATCTTGAATGTTTTCCTTCTATGTATATTTTTTCATAAGATGGACCTCTATAAGCACTTGCAACTATTTATAGATCTAACTAGGAAAACCTTAGTGATAGAATATTCCCTCTCAAAAATTGGTTGCATTCATAGGATATAAGAAATTGTGAGAAAAGAGAAACAATAGTACATGGGGATTAAATATAATCTCAACATGTAGGCATATAATATTTTAAGAATATAATCATTTAGTCATATAAAAATAGAACCATATACTCATATAAGCATTTAAATATGTACAATAATGATTATAAAATGCATCATTTAAGCACAATAATAGGAATTAATTCTCTAAATTGTAATAAAGTATTAATGGATGATAATGAATAATAATGGATCTTAATTATGGCATATGATAAAATAATAATATTGTTTCAAAAAAAAGAAGTTAAGAAAAACGGATTAAAAGAGATGAAAAAAATAATGATATGCATCAATTAGGTGGAGGAATAAGAAAATATTAGGTGGTTTATGATGATTGGACTCAAGAGATTATTTGTGTAAAAAATACACAAGCTAGCTCTCAAAAGAATAATTATGAGGAAAATTTCATATGAAATATAGAAGATGGAAGAAAATAAGAGGAGGAATGCAGAAAAGGATTTAAGAAAAGTAAAATTAGGTGAAAAATGTGATTGATTGTTTTTGAATACTTAGTTATGTTGACATGTGAATATCAACTTTATCTTAATATAGTAGTAGATTTTATGCACCAAATTATGTAGGATTGAGGTTAAAATGTATCCAATGCATGTAATAACTTATAATAAAATAATAAACAAGAGTAATCCCTAGTATTCAATAAGACATTTTATTTTCTTAGTGGGTCTAAGATGGGACAACCAAAAGACACAAAGAGAAGTTCTCATCACATCTCAAGGTCTTTGACCTAGGTGGATACTATGAGAGAATGAACTATAGATAGAAAGATTAGGCCCCTACAAATCATAAGGAATTGCACCTTGGTGGATTTTGTGAGGAAACAAAAAACAAATAAATAATATACAAATAACATACCATGCCTCAATGTACACTAGTCAAAGCAGACCATGATATATTTTTTTATCATGGTGACCTTGAGTAGGCATGATATGGGTTAAAAGATATATAAAAAGATTAAAAAAATATATCAAAGAAATAAAATATTAACTATGAATTAACATACAACATTGTTCCTTTTTTCCAAGGTCTTACTAGGATAAATGGAAGAGGATTATGCTTAATTTCGGGAAGGGTACATCCCATAAAGGAAATTGATAAATTAAAAAGGAAAATTTAATGATCAAGAATTATGTGACAGCTATATACTATGAAGGTTGATTTAGAGTGGTTGGTGTGAAAATAATGATGTTTTGGATGTGTAGTTTGAAGTTTTGAAGCATAGGTTTTTGTTTGGAATTTTATTAATTGGATGGTTAGAAATGCATTAAAATTATTTATTGTGGAATTTTTCAAGATTAAAATGTAAGATAGAAGATATGTATCAAGATCTATTGTAAAGAAAGATGTAACCACATATTCTCAATGAAAAAAATGGAATATCTCAACTTAGATATGTATGTAACCAAGTAACCCTAAAATCATGAAATAAATGTTGTACACAACTATACATGAATACATCTATGGATGGTACAAAATCCTACTACCAAAAGATCTCAAACCAATGAAGGTACAAATATAACTTTGGAAAAAAAGGTGTTAATCCTAAAAAAAAATATGACTTAATGCTTCCAATACAACCATAAGTTAACAAATCAAATCATTGTATTCCTCAATTTAATTTAAGAATAAATGTATATGACATATTCTTATATGTCACTCTCTAATGGACGATTCTTTGTTGTTGTGTAAGGGAATTTTCAAAAAATGGGGAACTTGCACTCCCAATCATGAATCTAGTTTCCCTCCAACCAAAGATGATCAACTCAAAGTTTGATCATAAATCTCTTTCATATCTAATGGTCACTAAAAATATTATGGTCTAGGTATCTAAAAGTCTTTTAACATCTCAAATTGTGACCTCCATCCAAATGCAACCAATTGAAAAGTGGCTAAAAGTAGTCTCTAGCTAATAATATTTGGTATAGGTTTGGATCATCATTGAAAAATATCAAAAATAGATAGTCACCAAACAAGAAACTTGAAGCAACAATATTAATTATGGGGCAACCATATATTCAACCAACTTAAATACGTGCACAATGAGGAGAATTGTGCACATTTTCACTATTCACCAACCAACACGAAGCATAAAAATTCTACAAGACACTTTTGGGATTTTTTGTTTGGTACAAAATTCTACAAGACACAAATTTTAATATCTACTCAATTTAAGGTTCTCAATGTATTTCAACCCCTAATTTGTGTCCAAACAAATTTAAAACACTTGCCATCAACATATATTATAAGTAACTAAAACAATCCAGAGTTCAAACAAGTTACTATAAGTTCTCGTCTTGAACATGTATGTACATGTACAAGTGAACCTGAAAATAATGGATATAATCTAACTCAAACATTTTGGTTCAACCCGCTCTTGAATAACATGTAATTTTTTTTGATGATCATCACTATCTAGTCACCATTTTTTTTGTCCACGTGCATGTGGAACTGCATTAAGATGTAGGGTAGTAGCAATTATAAGGTGACTATATTGATATACCTTGTTATCAACTTGATAGTCCACAAAATGAATCCCATGTTGAACAACTTTGACTTGTTTTAGATATATCCCTTGCACAACAACAAAACTTGCACAGTAAACATGAACTTGAGTTACTACATGTGCATGTGTACAACATTTGCGTGCTCAAGGTTTGTACAATATATATTTAATGTTTTTAAGGTAATGTACACATGTACACAATGTATATATATAATTTTAAATTAAAACTCACTTGGGGGAAATAGAATTCCATCATTTGTTTCAAGTCGTGTTAGCTTATTCCTCTCTTCTGTGCAATGCAGTAAATAATAGCTAACACCTTCTATGTTTCCAGGCTCTGTTATAAATGCAAAAACATCTCCTATACACCAAATTTACACAATAAAATTCTAAAAAAAATAGAATTGTCTCTAGACAAGTTAAAGATCATTAAATTTATATAATCTTTAAATAATTGAAAACTTACACATGTACCTTTTCTAACCAATCCTGAAATATGGTCATAATCAATTTTAATCAAAGGAATGTCTTGAAATATTTCATGCTCATTTTCATCATATGTGTCTGAAGCAAATAGTGGCACCATATCCCATTTACTAACATATTCAAGCTCTTCATTGTTGCATGGATGAGAGTTTCCCATAGTGCACTCAGTGCAGAAACAAGAGTAATCCCTCATGTATAATGTCTATCTAGGGTGATTATCTAAACTCATAACACAAAGAAAAGATCTTGTTTTTTGTACCCTCTTGCATCCATGCATTGATCTTCTATCCACACCTAGATAAATGTAATCGCAAAATACTTATGTGAACTTCAACATGTGTGTGTATATATAAATATATATGTGTGTGTGTAAATTTTAAATTTAAATAATTTTTTTTTTTAATGTAATTTATACATACTCGATATCTCCCAAAACACTCTATGTGGAGTGTTTCGGTTTGTTCTTGAAGATGTGTCGAACTCATTTGATGCAAATTATTTCTTGCACCATTCAACAACATCATGTGCATCATCTATATGATCTTCTGAATAACTCATTTGATGCTTTCTTAAAGCATGTTTGATGCAAGCTCCTGCGCCATCATGCTCACCCTTTCCATGCCCACTCTCAAAGAAAATCCAAACATGTGGTATGTTGTAAATTTTATGATATCTAGAAAGTGCATAAAATGGTCGTGATGATTTGAATTGTGCCACACATCCATCTGACCATACAAAATGTTTTTCAAATTTTACACCCCTCCTCAAATTCTCAAAAAAACATTTTGTAAAACAATGTTGTGCAAAAAGTGTGTCATGCTCTTTATCATCAATAATATAAAAGTGATATTCTTTCTTGATGGCTCATTGTTCATCTGTACTCTCAACACCATCCAATTTAAATTGTGCATGTCGATAACACACATGAACCATAATAGTGACCTACTTTGAAAAGTAATATTTTGATTGAATCTCTTTTTGATGTACAAAAGAGTAATTTTCTGCAAAGTGAACTACTGATAGAACTGTTTCAAGTGGGAAAGTATCTCTTAATGTTTGAAATTGATGTGCTTGCCACTTAGCATAAAAGGAATTTTGTATGTATGGTTGTATCAATACTTGAAAATCTTCCATAAATTTCCCAATAGGTATCTCCTCTTCTACATAGTTTAACCTTGTGGATTCTTTCCCAAAATTTGTTTGAAACTTTACATACTTGTAACTTTTTCAATTTACAGTCTTTGTTAGGTCAACATTTTTATTTGTTGAAGGAAAGTTAGCCAAATTTCCACATGTTTCACAGAGTCCTTTTGTGCATTTTATTTGAAGTCCATTTTCATGATCACATAATAGATCCTTTATGATCAAACTTACCTGTTTAGGAGGTGCCTTTTGAAAACCATATCTTTCTTCTCTCATCTTTCAAAACACTTGATAGTAGAGATCAAATTCAATGTGATAACGACAACAACAAGTTTCAAAAAACTTATTTATCTTCACATAGTATGGCTTTAACCTTTCAAACATTATTTTCTCAATCTTTATATGAGGATACATATTACAAAAGTTCATATACATCTCAAGTTGTGTTATTTCTAGCCAATGTTTAATATGTTCTTCATAAATACCAGGTCCAATCCTATGCCTCATAACATCTCTAGTATTTGATGATGAATGGGTTTGATCATTCCAAAAACTTGAGAACAAGTTCCTAACAACATCTTCAATCCTATCAGAACGGGGAGCTCTACACATAATTGCCCAATTTCCTTTAGAACTATCATCTAAAACCTTTCTCTTTTTCTCATATTTTATTAGTGTGGTTCTACTATAACCAAATTCAGTGGAAAGTGCTGACATTTTTCTTTTTCTAGATATTTCTTTATTTAAAACAAATGTCAAAATCACCTTTCTTGCAATGGTTCAACCACTGATCGAGATCCTTTCCCAATGGAATCTAAACCTTTTTTAACATTTTCAACAATATCTTTTTGCAGTCTCATGTGTTTCCTCTTATTCAATGCAAAATGTACACCCAACAATTGTAATGACTCTTTCAGCTCATGACGAAGAAGTAAACGTGATAACAATTGATTCTTTCAAGTGTTTTAAGATGATTGAAATGATCATGGATTATTCTATTTACAGATTTAGTCATTGACCTCTTACTTCTATTTTTAGTTGGTCGGCATAACATTTAAGTTTCTCCATATCCATTTCAAGTAAATGATCTAAATTTCTATAAGAAATTTTTTTCCCCACTATTTCAGCTACTTTTATATGCTCATCCATTGGTGTAGAAGGAAGTGATCCTGACCCCTCTCCAACATGCATTGTTTGAACTCGAACCTCCTCCCCCTCTTCAAGGTCCATGTGTTCTTCAATTGATTCATTTGGTCCAATATCTAGATTGGGCTCAACTTTTGCTTGAGAACTTCCTGCTTGTTGAGCCATTTGTACATGTCATAAAATATTGTGCAAAGAAAGTGAGATATGATGATATATAAGTGGAGTTGAACATATGAAATCAAATGAAATCAAAGATTCTTGAACTTAAGAATTACATGGAAAAAATGCATTTGAAAAGGATATGATTCAAAGATGTGATATATGAAAATTGTATGATATATGATGTGATAAGCTAAGAATGTAAGAGGTCAAATGCAACTCTAGGTCCAAATTTGGTTACGATGCAAAGCTTGACTTGTGTTATGATGGATAAACACAAGGGCCCAATGATCAAGAGAGGGTATGCAGGAGATGACGGACTCCAAAAGGATTTCCCTAGACAAGCAAGGATAATGGTATTTCCCTAACTTGAAAGTCCATGATAAACCTTAAGTGATGTGGGTGCTAGATAAAAAATGGATTGGTTTTGATACCTATGAAGAGTAGTGAAACTTGTACAAGAGCTAAGGGTTCTATTTGATCAATGATGAATATGCAAAGGACTAAATTCATGGAATGTATGCACCTTGTAACTTAGGCACGATATGATCTTGATATATGCAAGGGGTTGTACATACAAGAACTAGGTGAAATGATATATATGTATACAAGGACTATGTGATATGATCTATGTATGCAAGAGTAGGAATATGTAAGGACTAGGATGCAATGAAAAGGATATGATTCTAAGATGGGATATATGAAAATGGTATGATATGATGTGATAAGTTAAGAATGCAAGAGGTCAAATGCATCTCTAGGTCCAAATTTGGTTACGATGCAAGGCTTGACTTGTGTTATGATGGATAAAAACAAGGGACCAATGATCAAGAGAGGCTATGCAGGAGATGATGCACTCAAAAAGGATTTCCCTAACTTTAAAGTCCATGATAAACCTTAAGTGATATGGGCGATAAATAAAAAATGGATTGGTTTTGAGACTTATGAAGAGTAGTGGAACTTGTGCAAGAGCTAAGGGTTCTATTTGATCATTGATTAATATGGAAAGGACTAAATTAATGGAATGTATGCAACTTGGAACTTAGGCACGATATGATCTTAATATATGGAAGGGGTTGTACATACAAGAACTAGGTGAAATGATATATATGTATACAAGGACTATGTGATATAATCTATGTATGCAAGAGAAGGAATATGTAAGGACTATGATGCAATGAAAAAGATATGATTCTAAGATGGGATATATGAAAATGGTATGATATGATTTGATAAGTTAAGAATGCAAGAGGTCAAATGCAACTCTAGGTCCAAATTTGGTTACGATGCAAGGCTTGACTTGTGTTATGATGGATAAACACAAGGGACAAATGATCAAGAGAGGGTATGCAGGAGATGATGGACTCCAAAAGGATATTCATAGACAAGAAAGGATAACGGTATTTTCCCTAACTTGAAAGTCCGTGATAAACCTTAAGTGATGTGGGCGATAGATAAAAAATGGATTAGTTTTGAGACCTATGAAGAGTAGTGGAACTTGTGCAAGAGCTAAGTTTTCTATTTGATCAATGATGAATATGCAAAGGACTAAATTCATGGAATGTATGCAACTTGGAACTTAGGCACGATATGATCTTGATATATGTGAGGGGTTGTACATACAAGAACTAGGTGAATTGATATATATTTATACAAGGACTATGTGATATGATCTATGTATTCAAGAGTAGGAATATGTAAGGACTAGGATGCAATGAAAAGGATATGATTCTAAGATGGGATATATGAAAATGGTATGATATGATGTGACAAGTTAAGAATGCAAGAGTTCAAATGCAACTCCAGGTCCAAATTTGGTTACAATGCAAGGCTTGACTTGTGTTATGATGGATAAATACAAGGGACCAATGATCAAGAGAGGGTATGCAGGAGATGGTGGACTCCAAAAGTATTTCCCTAGAGAATCAAGGATAATGGAATTTTCCCTAACTTGAAAGTCCATGATAAACCTTAAGTGATGTGGGTGATAGATAAAAAATAGATTGGTTTTGAGACTAATGAAGAGTAGTTGAACTTGTGCAAGAGCTAAGGGTTCTATTTGATCAATGATGAATATGCAAAGGACTAAATTTATGGAATGTATGCAACTTGTAACTTAGGCACAATATTATGTTGATATATGCAAGGGGTTGTACATTCAGGAACTAGGTGAAATGATATATATGTATACAAGGACTATGTGATATGATCTATGTATGCAAGAGTATGAATATGTAAGGACTAGGATGCAATGAAAAGGATATGATTCTAAGATGGGATATATGAAAATGGTATGATATGATGTAATAAGTTAAGAATGCAAGAGGTCAAATGCAACTCTAGGTCTGAATTTGGTTACGATGCAAGGCTTGAAT
Source organism: Sequoiadendron giganteum (assembly GCA_007115665.2). Taxonomy (NCBI): domain Eukaryota; kingdom Viridiplantae; phylum Streptophyta; class Pinopsida; order Cupressales; family Cupressaceae; genus Sequoiadendron; species Sequoiadendron giganteum. The sequence goes on from CM021102.1 coordinate 30,019,987, forward strand.
TGTGTTATGATGGATAAACACAAGGGACCAATGATCAAGAGAGGGTATGCAGGAGATGATGGACTCCAAAAGGATTTCCCTAGACAAGCAAGGATAATGGTATTTTCCCCAACTTGAAAGTCCATGATAAACCTTAAGTGATGTGGGCGATAGATAAAAAATGGATTGGTTTTGAGACCTATGAAGAGTAGTGGAACTTGTGCAAGAGCTAAGGGTTCTATTTGATCAATGATGAATATGCAAAGCACTTAATTAATGGAATGTATGCAACTTAGAACTTAGGCACAATATGATCTTGATATACGCAAGGGGTTGTACATACAAGAACTAGCTGAAATGATATATATGTATACAAGGACTATGTGATATGATCTACGTATGCAAGATTAGGAATGTGTAAGGACTAGGATGCAATGAAAAGGATATGATTCTAATATGGTATATATGAAAATGGTATGATATGATGTGAAAAGTTAAGAATGCAAGAGGTCAAATGCAACTCTAGGTCCAAATTTGGCTATGATGCAAGGCTTGACTTGTGTTATGATGGATAAACACAAGGGACCAATGATCAAGAGAGGGTATGTAGGAGATGATGGACTCCAAAAGGATTTCCCTAGACAAGCAAGGATAATGGTATTTTCCCTAACTTGAAAGTCCATGATAAACCTTAAGTGATGTGGGCGATAGATAAAAAAATGATTGGTTTTGAGACTTATGAAGAGTAGTGGAACTTGTGCAAGAGCTAAGCGTTCTATTTGATCAATGATGAATATGAAAAGGACTAATTTCATGGAATGTATGCAACTTGGAACTTAGGCATGATATGATCTTAATATATGCAAGGGGTTGTACATACAAGAACTAGGTGAAATGATATATATATATACAAGGACTATGTGATATGATCTATGTATGCAAGACTAGGAATATATAAGGACTAGGATGCAATGAAAAGGATATGATTCTAAGATGGGATATATGAAAATGGTATGATATGATGTGATAAGTTAAGAATGCAAGACCTCAAATGCAACTCTAGGTCCAAATTTGGTTATGATGCAAGGCTTGACTTGTGTTATGATGGATAAACACAAGGGACTAATGATCAAGAGAGGGTATGCAGGAGATGATGGACTCCAAAAGGATTTCCCTAGACAAGAAAGGATAATGGTATTTTCCCTAACTTGAAAGTCCATGATAAACCTTAAGTGATGTGGGTGATAGATAAAAAATGGATTGGTTTTGAGACCCATGAAGAGTAGTGGAACTTGTGCAAGAGCTAAGGGTTCTATTTGATCAATGATGAATAAGAAAAGGACTAAATTCATGGAATGTATGCAACCTAGAACTTAGGAACGATATGATCTTGATATATGCAAGGGGTTGTACATGCAAGAACTAGGTGAAATGATATATATATATATACAAGGACTATGTGATATGATCTATGTATGCAAGAGTAGGAATATGTAAGGACTAGGATGCAATGAAAAAGATATGATTCTAAGATGGGATATATGAAAATGATATGATATGATGTGATAAGTTAAGAATGCAAGAGGTCAAATGTAACTCTGGGTCCAAATTTGGCTACGATGCAAGGATATGACGTGGATGGAGGACTAGGATATGACATGGATGGAGGATTAGGATATGAAATGATTGGAGGACTAGGATATGACATGAATGAAGGACTAGGATATCATGTGGATGGTTGGTTTCCCTTGTCAAGGTTAGGGTGGGTATGACTAATGGAAGGTTTTTGTGACTTAGTGTCATGGGTGGTGTTAGGGGACTCTTGATAGTAGATGGATAGAGGACTAGGACTCCTAGATTGTTGGTAATATGGATAGATGGATGGAGGGCTAGGGGTTGTAAATTTTGACTTGGATTGGATGTATAATGTTTTGAAGTCCCTAGCAAGTTGTGCTTGACCATTACTAATAAATTGGCATTCAATTTGACTAAAAAGTATGTTATAGTGACTTGAAGACATGGTTGTGGATGAAATGAGAGTAAGACTATGCAAAGTGGTAATGAGGATAAAAGGAATGTCAAATGTGAGGTGGTAAAATGAAAAATGAGAGCCTTATGTCAAATGATTCCTAGGAAAGGATTACTAACCAATCAAAGTTTGGCCAATGTCTCAAATTTGGATTGTCAAAAGACTGGTTTAAAGGACAAGATGACAGAATGAGAAGGTGAGATTTCCACACTAGACTTATGAGTTGGAAATAGCTCACAAGAGGATAATGAATAAGGACTTGTTTGATTTGGTCCAATGACAGTTTACTTTTTGAGACAATGGTTTGACAAAGAAAGGAAATTTTTCCTATCCCAAACTGTGCAAAATTGAGGACTTGATTTGAAAAATGCAGTTCATGATGGAAAATGCATTGTAGGATGTGATTTGACAAAATTTCAAGCAGATTGCAAGGAATTTATTTTAGTTTGACTATGTTGATTCAGATTTGGAGGATGATGTTCATTTTTTCATGTTGTCTGAAAATAGTTGGCAAACAAGTGGTGTTGTAAAGAATGAAAATCAACCACATAGAAGACATTTACAAAAAAAAATCCTAAGGCTACAAGGACAGTATTCTTATGGATCCCGCAAACCGCATATACTTAGTGAATTAATTTTAGATGCTTGGCCCCATGGGCTCCCCCTTACATTGCACTCACTTGTTAGGGCAACAAAGCTTCCAATATCCATGAAACTCCCATGGCAGATTGATCATTTCTACTAAGAACTGTGTAGGTGTGGGTGCCTTGGCAATGACCGTTGTTGCACCAAAGAATAAAAGGTTTGTGGTTTTCGAAAACAAAGGATTTATTTTGGGCACCCATTTAGAAGGCCACGGGAGAGGCATTATCATCCCAGTCTGCAGAGGTTAGGGTCTGCAGGTTTTGATGCACCACAAGGGTACTAGGGAGTCAATTGTTGGTCCACATGAAGTTTTGTAATGCTAAGCTTTCCTTAACATTCAAATTTATATACCGGTTGGGCATCTCTTGGCTTTAGCGTGTTCACGGTTTGAGTCACTTTGGGGTGAGTACTTTTTCCCACTAAAGAAGGCCCAATATCTAAGGCTTAAGAAAAGCGAACTAAAATATTCATAGTTCAATTGATCTTTGTTTAAAAACAAAGAGAGAGCACATGAATATTTCAAATCACACTCACATGGTGTTCTTTTTAAACCAAAATCAAAATGTGAACAAACAGAGAATGCACTAGGTTCATTTTATCCATTTGTAGTGTTTTTCAAGCAAAGGGGTTAATTTTTACCATTTGTAGTGTTTTCTATCTAAGAGTTAATTTTAAACCCAATGAAAAACAAAGTGTGTTGTTCTTTTTAACCCATATTCATTTGCATGTCTGTTCTTTTTTAACCAATGCGTGTAAAATGAAAGTTGTAAAGAAAAAAAACAATTAAAATAACATTTAGCTAACTCCAGCTAGACACATGCTAAAAAAAATAGATTAGTAGCACAAACAAAAAAAACTCTAATCTAGAAATAAAGAAAACAGGAAAAAAAAACTAAAAAAAGATAGAAAACCGGGACAAAAATATTAGATAGTGTGTTAAGTCTATGAGCCTCTTTGTACCTAAGTAGATATTCAAGATGATCTAGTAAATTTAAATATTTTATTTTTCTTCTAGATAAGGTATCCCATTACGAGAGATCATTAGGATTTGTGTCTCAAACTTCAATCCCTAACTATTAATACTGAACAAAATCTAATTTTCAAGTTATAAAACAACAAATATATATAAATTTCAACACTCATAATTTAATTTTTTCTTGGAACATGTTAGAATAGACATTAATTCTAAGAACATGATAATTACAACAAAATGCATCTCTTTCACATATTAATATTTTTAAATGGGCACAATCATATAGAACTCATTTTTATGGATGAAAAATATATTAATAAACTTGGGAACTTAGATGTTAAAATTATTCTTAAAATAATTGGGAGGAGCTTGGGAAACCAAATTTACATGATATTCCCTATGATATAGTACTAGATGAGGGAGAAGATCCAAAATTTTCATTAGCACATGGTATCTAATATAAAGGTCAACCTATTGGGTTTAAAGGAAAAATAAATTTTGCGGTGTTTGAGATTCAAAAGGACTCTTTGGTGCTTTTAAAATTTTGTTTAATCTCAAATTGGTTCATGTATAATGTAATGAAATCTTTTACTCCCAAAAATAAGAATTAACATTTTATACATGGAGGGCTAGATAGTGTATATATCTTTGTGAATATGAATATAGATTAAGATTATGACAAGAAGATAGCAAAAGAAAGAGATGTAGAAGAAGATGACATATTTAGATGGCTATATTCATTGAGGAAGCTACCTAAGAAAATATCATAATCACAAATTTTCATATTTCTTCTTGTAGATTCATATCTCTCTTGGAAATGCTTGTTGATCCATCTTCTCAAAATTTCTTTTTTCATATATCTAAGGGATACACTTATTGCTATAGATTATATATATTTTTTATGTTGTACTCATCTTAGTTCTAGATGGACATAGAATAACAGCACAACCATATTAATCTAATGTCTTTTTATTTGATTATTTGTGGAGGTAAAAATATCAAATTAGGGATTTGAAAATATTGGTAAGATAACCAAAATTCACCCCTTTCCCTTTGTGGCACTAGCTACATGTATTCTTGGAAATCTCTTCATATGAAGGTTTTGTGTCTTTTCCTATCTATCGTAATTATATTATCTTAGAGCTCAGTTTAAATAACATTATGACCATTTTATATCATTTAATTTATTTTACAAAAATTATGTCTTATTCTACTATTTAGTTTCTTATTATTGGTTGTGTATTTTATTCTTATTTTATAGACTTTCAATTTTTTCTATAGACTGGTATTTTTTATGTACAACAAAAATCTATGTAGTCATATAGACCTTAATGTAGTCATGCTACCATCTAGGAAAAATGATTTAATTTTTATTATCTTCTATTTATTCATATTCTAGATTCCTATCACATGATTCAAGATATCTATTTCTCAACTCTCATTCTAGGTCTTTATTTATTTATAATTAAATCTCATTTTTAATATTTTGTTTAATAAAAACATAGTACTTTTTTTTTATAGGAAAAATAACCTTGCATAGTTTATATAGGTGAAACAAATTTAGATAAGACCATTTACACTTGTTGATTTATCTATTTTGGATAGTATTTTTGTGTTATTAATCTTATCTAGGAATAAAGTTAGTTAAAACTTTCAACTTTTTATTTAGGTAATCAAATTCAATACATTTTCCCTTTTACTATCAATATGTTTATTTCTTTATGAATTATTTCATTGTTATGAAGAATATTCTAATTCTATATTAGATAATGTGTTAGAAAATTTAGAAAATATTATTTTAGATACATACTTCTACATTATATGTTCCTCGCATATAAACTTATTTAGTTAATGTATGTTTTATGTGTATATTCATCGTACTTGTTAAATCTATCCTAATATAAAAATAGTTATTGTTAACTTTAATATGATTCTATTTATTATAATACTTATAATTTTTACCAATTTTTGTGTGTTTGTGGGGTGTTTGAGCTATCCCCACCTTCTCAACTAATTGTCACTATTTAGGTTTTTTAGATGAGTTTAGAAATTCTCTTTTGCTGAATTATCTTGTGTCATCTTCTTTTATCCAATTTGGTTATACATAATGATTTCCCTACTATTGATTTTCATGTATTGATACAAAGGGAGATACCAAGATAGAGGAGGAGATACTGGTGAAAGATGGTGTTTCTACCATATCTATATAATTGATGATGCACAGTTAGATGAAATAAATATAAGAATTTAAAGAAGGACATAAACATAGATAGATGCAAAATTGGGTGCTACAAAAAAATACAAACAAAGAGAATATATTTTAGATCAAAACTAGTAAAATATTTAGTATAAGGATTCATAAAATCTAGTGATAACTTGCAGATTTTAGTTTTATAGAACTCATTGATGATGTGCATTTGAGTTTTCATTCCCAAAAAATTGAAATGAGGAACCTTCAATTTTCTAATATATCAATTATTTGATTCATTTTTCCTTGTTGCTAGATAAAACATATGATAAACCCACTAAATTGTAAATAAATAAATTTACCCATATTTGACGAGAAAGAGAAGAAATAAACATGTACCTTGTTTCCTTCTATGAAAATTTGTCAAGTTTTGTTTGCGTCTATTTTCTTCTTTATATTTTGAAAATTTTCGTTGAGCTTTGTTTTTTCTTTTTTCTTTTTGTCCCATTTTCTTCTTCAAAATACAAATGATTGATTTAAACTAACAACAAATTTTCCTCCGAAATACAAATTTTTTTTCACAAAATCTTGAAAAAACTTTTAAAACTTTAAAAACTTTAAAAAACTTACAACAGTAACAACAAATGCAACAATAACAAACATTCTCAAAATATTCATCATTTTTTTACCTATGAAATGTCTTTTTCAGCTGATAGGCTTGGAAGCACGAGGGTGCCTGTCATTTACATAGGAGCTCGTAAAAACACAAATAAACCCTAGAAAAGTTGTTTGACTTTCAGATGTATACTGAGGGGGTTCGGCCAAACCAATTTTGTGTGGTTCGAACAAACCCCTTTAAAATATTTTTGTTTATTATTTGAAAGAGATTCGGATAAACATAGGTTTGACCAAACCTCTTTAAAATGTTCGGCCGAACCTATGTTCGGTCGAACACCCTTTTTCACCTATCTCCCTAAAAAAATGTTTATTTTTTGTAAAAAATTGTCTTTCAAAGCTTGATTTGAAAATGAAAATGCAGAAAACTTCAAAAACCCAACTAGATAATAATAGTCCTCAGAATGAGCTATCCGTCAAATATAATTTTAATATGGTTTTCTTTTATTATGTATTTTATTTTTTAGTTTTATTAAACATAGGTTTTTCACTGAAAATTAAAATGTTTGGTCTGCACATGTGGAAAAATAGCAGGTTATCAATTTTTTTTTTTTAAAAATACATTGAGGCTAGGTATTGATGTCTTTGATCCATTAAAAAATAAAATTGAATTTTGATTCATACAAAAAAAGTTATGTTGTATACAGTCTGCCTATCTCTGAATTGCAATTGGTTTGACTTTGAAACTTGATTAAGGAAAAAATATTCAATAAAAAAATATGAGACCAAATGAAAGTGCTAGATATCATAGTTACAAATCTAAATTTGAAAAAAAATAGAATTTTATCCTTCATACAAAAAAATTTATGTTGTATACGGTAAGCGTCACTTTTTTAAAATGTTGCTTTCTGAAAAAAACCAGTTTTCGTGGGAGATGGAAAAAAAAGTGCAATCTGATTCCAAAATTTTAAAAAATATATTTATAGAATCTACAGAAAAAATGTGATGAGACTCTAGTTTGCATCATCTTCAAATTCCTCATGGTTTAGTCACTATAGGTGCCCAAATATGAAGATTTAGTTAAAAATAATAATTGTAGTGTCCAATTTGGCCAAAAATTGTAAACCACTATTCTGGGATCACCCTAAGATATGTAAAATATAAATAATACCTAGATGAGATTTCGACCCTCACTACAAAATGAAGAAATTAAATTTCCTACAAATGAAAGAAATCTGAAATTCTAAAGAAAAAAAGAAAACAACTCCAATGAAAAATAGTTTTCTTCAATAGGATTAGACAAGATCATGGTAAGTGTCTTAATCCTATCACATGAGACAACTGAGTCCTAACAACCTAGAACATAAAGCATTAAATTCTTAATGTAAAATATTAAATGCATGAGAGAATTATTAAATACCTAGATAATTAAAAGTAAATAATGAGACATGGCCCCATTATAACTAACTTCTAGAAATGACAACTAGGAAACTTAACTCCTAAGTAAAATAATAATAATATGAATAGGTCCTCACTAATAACTAGTTAGGAAATAACCCCGTTCACACCAACAATATTTAGTCATGAAAACAAAGAGAAATCCTTCAATTTTAGGCCACTTGATATACTTGACATGGTAATGCTTGAATATATATATATATATATATATATATATATATATATATTCAAGAAACCTTTATGAGTGACATTATAAGTATTAATGAGCACTATCATGCTTGTACATGTCTTGGGATGGGAACTATATTACATGTAAAAGAACTATTAATTGTTTATTTGGGTCGTTATCATTGTTGGATGATTTAAACCCTTTAAATATTTATGTAAAAATTCAATATTAGGTAATACAAAGAACTTTCACTCGAGTAGTTTTGATAATTAAATAATGTTCTTTCATTTTAAGATAATGAAATTAGAAAGTCCTCTTGATATTCATAGGATAGTGGAGCACACTATTGCTTCAAAAAGAGTGAGTTTAATGCATTTGACAGAGCTATGATTTAGATTAGTAAATTTCACATTATACTTTTTATTTTATCTATATCTATTATTGAAAAATCAAATGATAGTCATTTGTAGTCTAATTTCTATTTTGATTGTTTCCACAAGGCTTCGCAACTCTAGATCATGAGAATTTCCTTGTTGCTAATGAATATAGTGATTATTTGTATGTAGTAAGGGATTATTTTGTTAAATGACATTCTATAATTTAACTTTTTATATTAATGTATATACATTTTATTGTATTTAATTATGGTCTAGGAATCTTTAAACAAGAGGTCGAGTGAACAAGCTCAATGGAGACCACCATTGTATGCATCTCCATCCCCTTGATAGTGAAAGGAAGCTCATGATCTATTTCCTTCATCTTAAGGGAAATGACTATATATTAGGGTCCTCTGTTTTATGCATATATTCCATTTTTAAACATATATTTTGTATTGCATATATGTGACATTGTATGTCCATATGTTGTAAGCCTTTATGGCATTCTTATAAATTTTTTATACTTAATTGACATATAATGATGTATTCCTATATGGCTATTTGGTTAATAATTTTTTTATCAATGGTGTCCATATTTGAATTACAAATGATTATTTGAATAAATGAATAATAAATTGATGCAACTATAAATGATTAATGTTATCCATATTTGCACTATAAATGATTTATTGAATAAATGAATAAGGCTAACTTTTCCATTTGGATTGTAGTATGGTCAAGCATACTTGTTAGGACTAAATAATTAGAAACTAATATTCCAAAATATTTTATTAATACCCACTCATTGGTTAGTATCTACATTTAATTTTATCTACCTTGACTTCCCCTATAGCTTGAAGAGTAGATAGCTATGAAAATACAAAACTTAGAGATCCCAAGGACATCTAAGTACCCATCCATCCTTGCACATTTTATCCTATATTAATTTTATCATCTAACCAACCTAGTATTTCCTATTTCATTAATTAATGTGTCATATTTATAGTATAGACCATATCCTCTAGTTGACTAATAACTATTTCACATGTATAGAGCTATTCCTCATTCCCACACTTTCCTTCCTCTCAAATAAATATATTCGTATATCGACCAAAAAAATAATGATTGTGTTGAATTCAATCCATGGATGATACTAGTTCTTTGGTGTAGATCATATAGTCATAAGAGTACATATGGGTTCACTAGGTTATTATACAAGCTTATAAGAATGGTCCTATCATGAGTGTTTGCCTTATAATTCCTACACTAGCAAGATATAATAAAAATTTAACATGGAGCTAACAAAGGTAGATTTATATTGTAATCCCTCGTATATACCTTTTTGTGACATCAATATAACCAAGAATAAGAATATGTATTTCCTTCATTGTGTTAATGTAATGAAGAATAAAAATTATTTCCTTCACATTTATTGCACACCTTAAACTATGACAAGGGTTTAATGAGTATTTTGAAGAATAAAGTCTTAACAATTTAAGTTCTCCATCATTGTTTATTGTCATTGTATCTTTATTTAGCTCTTACTCCATTCCTTGAAATTGTGATTCTTGGCTCTATCATAATCAACTCACCCAACCACTCACTCATACGTTTTGTCACCATCTATTTGGCCCCATTATGAAAACAAAAAAATTATGCTACCTGGTTATGTGCAGGATCATGATGGGCCAAAAAGTGGCGATATCTAAGTGATATGATGGCCCATGTGGCTGATGACTTTTTTTACACCCAAAATTGATGAAATGAAAAGGGTTTTTAAAGGAGATTCTCAGATTTCCACCAATATAAATTATTCTTTACTTTGAATTTAATAAATAATTATTATTCATTTTCTATTTGAATTACGACTAAAGTCTTTATTCATATGCCAATTTAAAAAAATCTATAGCTTGCAAACAGTGTCACATTTTTTGAATCCAAAACATGCATCACATTCTATGCTTCACATACTATAGGATTAAAAAAAAAAAAAATTGAATTTCATGAAGTGTTGACCAAGTTAAGGTGGTCAGACATACAAGTTTTTATATTTTTTAAAATTTGTAATAAAAAATTCATAACTAATTATTTACTTGAAATAAAATTATAAAAAATATGCATCACATCAATACATGAGTTCCCTACTTATATATAAAATCTTATAGAAAAATATTATCATTTTATTGTGGTTAGGGTGGTTAGACAGACACCTACTTCTTATTTTTTCCTTGAAATTTAAGTACTGCTGCATTGAAATTTCAAATTTTCACCAAATAGATTTTTGTTTTTTAAAATAGACCTAGTAGTTTAGAAACTAAATTCAATTTCCTATAGATTCTATTCTTACATATTTTTGAAATAATATAGATAACTTATTCAAATTTTTACATCAAGTTTCCTAACTCTAATTTTCTGAATTTTATTGCCACTTAAGGGCCTGTTTTTTCCATGATGATCCTGCACATACCCACCTTGCAACTTTCTCTTCAATGCATTTGACACTTTCTTCAATGTGTGAGAACATGTTACCATGGCCAAATGAATTGAGGATATGAAAAATTAAGAGAGATTATTATGAAGGGAGCTTACATGAACCAGTAACTTTAGAATTTTCTTTTGTAAGTTCCATGGTTTTGGAGAAACACCTCATCAAATTTTTCTCGCTTTTGGTATTTAGGGCCCTCTTAAGAGAAAGCATAGACACAATGAAGTCTAGAATGATCGGGCATGTTGGGATGAAAAATAGGACCTTTCCTAGCATAAACCCACCCACTCAGAAATTTTTGCACTATCAGGTTGGCCGCATGATGGACACAATAAATATTATGCTACCTTGCAACTTTCTCTTCAATTTATCTGGCACTTTTTTCAATGTGCGAAAAAATGTCGTCACATCCAAACAACTTGGAGATATGAAATAATAAGAGTTTAGTATAGAGGGACCCTACATGATCCTTTAACTTTAGAAAAAAAAATCTAAATGCCATGATTTTAGAGAAAAAAATCATCAAATTTCACATTTTTTTTTTACATTTAGGGCTCTTAAGAGAAGTGTTGACACAATGTAGCCTCAAATGATCAAGAATCTTGGGGTGATAAATAAGACCTTTCCTAGCATAAATCCACCCACCTATATATTTTGGAATTCTCATTTTGGCTTCACAACAAACAAAACAAAAATTATGCTACCTTGCAACTTTCTCTTCAATGTATTTGATGATTTTTCAATGTGTAAAAACATGTCACCACGACCAAAAAACTTAGAGATATGAAAAAATGAGAGGCTATTGTATAGGGACCCTAAATGACCCTATACCTCTATACATATTTTCTCTAAGTGTCACAATTTTGGAGAAACAACTCATCAAAGTTTTCCAATTTTTCGCATTTAAGTCTCTTAAGAGAAAGAGCTAACACAATGTAATCTAGATTGATTGGGTGTGTTGGGGTGAAAATAGTACCTTCCCTAAAATAAACCCACCTTCCAAACATGCCCCAGCTATTTTTTTGGTCCCATGATGAACAAAAGGAAAATTATGCTACCTTGCAACTTTCTCTTCAATACATTTCATGATTTTTCAACATGCGAAAACTTGTGACCATGGCCAAAAACTTAGAGATATGAAAAAATAAGAGAGATTATTGTAGATGGATCCTATATTACTTTGTACTTTCAAAAAAAAAAAATTGTGTCACAATTTTAGATAAATAACTCATCAAAGTTCACCATTTTTTGGCATTTGGGGCTCTTAAGAGAAAGCATTAGCATAATGTATTCTAGAATGATCAAGCATGTTGTGGTGTGAAATAGGACCTTTCCTAGAACAAACCCATCCACTTGGACATGTTGGCACTATCAATTTGGCCTCACAATGAACAAAATGAAAATTATGCTACCTTGCAACTTTTTGTTCAATGAATTTGATGCTTTTTCAACGTGCAAAGACTGTTTGCCATGAGCTTGGAGATATAAAAAAATGAGAGAGATTATTATAGAGGGGACCTATATTAATTTGTAAATTTATAAAAAAAATTCTAAATTTCATGGTTTCAGAGAAATAACTTATCAAATTTTACCATTTTTGGCATTTAGGGCTCTTAAGAGAAAAAATTGACATAATGTAGTCTAGAACAATTGGGAATGTTGGGGTGTGAAATAGGACCTTACCTAGTATAAAAAGACTCACATGGATGTGTTGGAACTTTCGTTTTGGCCCCACAATGAACATAATGAAAATTATGCTACCTTGCAACTTTCTCTTCAATGCATTTGATCCTTTATTTAACATGTGAAAACATGTCGCCACGACAAAGAAAATGGAAATATGAAAAATAAAGAGATTTTATTGTAGAGGGACCCAACATGACCTTGTACCTTTAAAAATAAAATTTCTAAGTGCCACACTTTTAAATAAATTACACATAAAGTTTCACTAGTTTTTGGCATTTAAGGCTCTTAAGAGAAAGTGTTTGCACAATGTAGTCTAGAATGATCAGGCATGATGAGATGTGAAATGGGACATTTACTAGCATAAAACTACCCACCTAGACATGTTGACACTATTGGTTTGACCCCATGATGAACAAAATGAAAAGTATGGCTCCTAAATTTTTTTTACTAAACACATGATTCTTTTTATAATATTTGAAAAATTATCACCATGATCAAGTGGAACGGAGATTAAAAAACCTGAGGTAGGTTATTGTAGAGGGACCTAACCCTTGAAATTTTTTTCTCCTCCTATGTGTTTGGACCTAACTATGCACCTAATTTCTTAATTATGCATTTAATTTTTGATTTTAAAACATTTATCAAAAATTAGACATGGAAAATTAAAATAGGCATTTAATATTTTTCCCCCAACACTTTGGATCCCTAAAAAGTAGGAATCAAGTCTAGGGAATAAGGAGCCCTAGACTTCCTATTTTAGCTCTAAATTCAAATACATCATTGTTGGTAATTTATTATTTAAAATTTTGTGGCAACAAAAAAAGTATCCCTTTTCCTTACTTAGTTTGGGAATGATTAACATTAAAATGGACCTAATGTTGCCTTGATCTAGTGTTGTACACATTCACATTCGATTTAGGGCCGTTTTAAGCTAAATAAACCTAATTTTTCCTTAATTTAATGTTGTAAAGTATATTTATTTGCACATTCACATTAAGTTTTGGGCCCTCTTTCATTTATGACCTTCATATCATCACTAATAGGCCCTTAATACCCTATATTATGCATCCCAAGGCTTATTTCAACCAAAATCCTGACATAGATATCAAATACACTTAATTTCTCAACTCCCTGACATTTCCTCCACCTAAAAGTCTTGGTGGGACCCATACGCCACTTTGGGAATATGAGTCACATCCAGATGGGATCTATACACCGCAAGTGGCATATGAGTCCCATTTGGACCCTTTTTAGGGTTTTGAGTAGGAAATCAAGTTTTTAAGTTGAAATTTCATGAATGTTAGCTTTTGGGATCTAATAAACGGTACATTGGATGGATTTCCTATATAAACAAGGTCTCAAATAATTATTTCACTAAGCCTTCATGATATTGACATAAGCTATCAAGAGTTAATAATTCCAAGACTTCAAAAAGAGTGTCAAGAGAGTTTACAAGATTATTTCTAACGCATTCAAGGGTAGAATTCTTCATCATTTTTTGCATAAATTCAAGATCCAATGTCATATCAAAGTCATTAGGCATCAAGCATGTTGTTGAGCTAGTGTTGTGATGTAGCATCCAAGATCCAAGATTAAGCATTATTCTACCTCTATTCAAGATCAAGATCTACATTCTACATGGCCACTTCATGTTAGATTTTTGGTCTATATCTCAAGAAATAATTTAAGGTATCATTGTTAATGTTTCATCACAAAGTTTAATTACTTAAATAGGGTTTGACCTAGGCAAACCACTATTATCTAACAATCAACAAGTTTTTCTCTCTCTACATGTGTAATTGTAGATATAGGTGTCTTGGAGCTTGAAGATCCTTTGAGGATAAAATTATGAGTTTGTTAGAAGTTTTCAAGTTGTCACGAGGTTGTCATCTTCATAGAAAGTCACCTACAGGTTTGAATTCAAAGTTTCAGATTTGGAAACGAAGTGTGGAAGGAAGATTAGAGATAGGATAGAAGAATCAATTCTTAATCCTCTGAAAAAGTTGATTGGGACTGATACACCACTTGTGGAATATGAGTCCTAGTACACCATATTTTCCAAATTTTAGTGCATTCAAATCAACCACTATGAGATTCCAGTTTTGGCACAGAAACCCTAGTTTAGGACAAAATCACCCAGAATGGCATATGAGTCCTAGTGAGAATTAAACAATAAGATATTAGGGTTTCAAAGCTTTTTTTGATCTCATCACTCTTCTAGGTGCACCTCTGTAATTTCTCATCCTTTTATTCTTCATTTAAGTTTCATTTCCTAGGTCACTTAGTTAGGTTTTGCATGGTATTTTGCATGTTATATTCACTTCTTGTCTTTCCAAGCCCTATCTTCATGGTGAACCCCCTTTTTAGTCTCTAATCATACCCTAGGACAACCTACAATATATTTATTTCCCTCATTCCATCCTTAGATTGAGATATCTAGGGTTTCCTTGAGTGAAACTAGGTTAAATAGGACGACCCTATCCTTGTCCTCTATCTCCTCAAAGATAGAGAGCCACCTATTTCTAATGTTTCATTTTGGTGAACTTGATGTGAATAAAACACAAAACCCTCTGATTTCAACTTTTAGTGTTGTGATTTCGAGAAATTTGGCATAAACAAGTATAAATACAAGGTTATTTCACTCATTTTTTGTGAGCACTTAACCTACACTTTGTCAAACATGAACCAATATTAGTGTAGTGTAGAAAAATTGATTCCTTTACATTTTCACTTGATATGGGAATAATTAATGATAATTTAGATTTAATGTCATTTTGTTTTAGTGTTGTGAGGTTTTTTACACATCCACATTAGGTGTTGGGACCTTTTTAAGCTGAATTAACTTAACTCTACCTTAATTTAATGTTGTAAATTGTATTTATTTACATATTCACATTAAATTTAGGAGGTTTGTAAAAAAGGTGAACCTAATATAGTGTTTTAATGTGTATTACACATTCACATGGGATTTAGGGCCCTTCTAAGCTAAATAGACTCAATTTTACCTTAATTTAGTGTTGTAAAGTGTATTTATTTACACTTTCACATTGAATTTTGGCCCCCCTTGTATTTATGACCTAAATATCATCACTAATATGCCCATATGACCCTATATTGAGCATCCCAAGACATATTTTAATAAAAAACCTGACAATATCAACATATAAGATTAATTTCTTCGCTCCTCGATACTTTAGGACCAAAAACAGCCCTTGTGGGACCCATTCACCACCTTGGGCGAATGAGTCCCATCCAAGTGGGACTCATTCACCCAGGATGGTGAATGGGTCCCATTTGACTTATTTTTAAGGTTTTGAGTGGGAAAACTAGGTTTTAAGTTCTGTAGAATATATTTTGGCACCGACTTAGGGTCTCTAACACTTCTAGGGTTTTTCAACTAAAAGGATAGAGAGGGATACCAAAATGCTAAGGGTTACATTCAAATATTTGAGGGGGAGAATGTATGTGTGTCTAAATATGATTTCTAACTACAATAAAATGAAAGAAAGATGGTTTATTAATGCTAAACTATTGAAATGCAAAGTGTTGTAAAACACATTATGATATGCAAACATTAAACTAAATGACCTAGGAATGAACATGTAACAAAACAAAAACTTGGAAATGAATGGGTGTACTTGGGAGTGATTTTTAGACTAGATTAGAGGCTATAAATGTTGTTAATACTAAAATTTAGGCCTACTGGGACACTTACGCCATTCTGGGAAGCCTAGTCCTAGATCTGGAAAACTGCATCAAAGCCCGTTTCTGCCAAATGGGTATTCAAATATATAAAAATATATGAAAAGTAGGTTCAGTGGGACTAGGTCACCATTTTTAGTGACTTAGTCCACTTCTAAATTTTTGAAGATCATAGAATGGAAGTGGAATCCCTCAGTCTACACTTCAGTTCCTAGTAATTTCGCAGATCTGAAACTACAAAAATCAACCTGTAGGAGACCTTTTTTGGATGTTTTTCCCTAGCCAAATAGGATATTTCTTCAACAATCTTGCAACCTATTCTTTAATGATCTCCAAGACTTCAATGTGCCCAAATCTGCAAACACACAAGGAGAGAAAGAGAAATGTTGATTGTTAGGGTATGGGGTTTGCCTTGGTCAAACCCCTTTTGCGTAATCAAACCAAAATGTTGAAATAATGTAATGAAACATGAAAAATGCAATTTACCTTGCCATGGTGATTGATCTTGAGTTGAATAAATGGAGGATTTATCTCTTGAATGCTTCAACAAGATGTTTTTGGTGCCTTAGAACACTCAAACCCTAGCTTGCTTGAGAAGATTAGTAGATGAGTATAAGAATGAGAGAAGAGAAAAGAAACTTAGGAGATAGAAGAAGGTGAAAAATGAGGGGAAAACCCATTATTTATACATGTTATGCCCTAATTTTCTCAAACATAACACAACATAGGCTGACCTTAGGGTTTAGGAGGCAAAATCCTGCAAGAACTTTGAATTAAATTTGATTTTTATGCCAAAAGAGACTAGATCACCCAAGGTGGCAACCTATTACACTTGGAAAAATTCAAATGGTGGTCAGGAATTAAAATATGATAAATGATGTTTGTTAGGACTGTCTCACAAAACACACTAAATTATGACATATAAGTGCATTAAGGTGTCATTATGTCATAAGAAAGGGTTAATTTAGTGATGAAAATCCTAGGAAAATGTGAAAATGTTTTACAACACCTTACAACACTTTGGCGCAAGGCTTGGAAAGGGGTAAAAAAATGACCAAAATCGATAGGTAAGGGCCCAAATGAGTGAAAATTTTCAAAGCTACACTTTTTGGTGACACATTTAGCCCCCACTTTACTGAGAGGATGAAATTCCTTGAAACTCACACTAATGTAGCCCAATGGAGGTGGTCAAGAATAACAAAGATGAAGGAGACGATCAAGCCCACATGATTCAAGATTCTAAGTCAACTCAACATCAGTGCAAGAGGACACATTCAAGGGTGAATGATATGAAGCAAAGAAGTATGTGTGATCATGTGATGAAAAGAACTAGAAGGAAGAGTGGAGTGAAATTTGGATCAAGCTTTGACTGTTTTTCCATCTAGTTGTGGATCACATCTAGGTTGTTTTTCCAAAAAGATGTGTACTCACTCTAGGGCAACAAAACTTTTGGTTGTTCGTCGGGTGAGAAACATACACTCGACTAGTATGTACTCACACACAAACAAAGGTGGCTATGGGGAAATTTGTGCTACTGGTTGGGCTTCCCACTTAACCATACCAAAGATATACCTCCTAATAACTTTGATAAGGCGCCACAAAAGAGAATCATGTTTGATGGTGTAAGGATTGTTCAAAGGGATCTTAGTTTGTGCAAGGTCTCATCTTAAGGAACATCAAGTGTAATGTCTCAAAGAGAGGAGAAGTGCAAATGTCACATATTGAGGAACATTGTACCTAATATTTCCAAGAGAGAGAATTGCAAGAAAAATAAAAATCACACAATGAAATGTGTGTGTCGATGTATGCCTCCACTTTAAAGCAGTTTCTAACACCATTACTATGAGTAATTGATTTAAAGTAACAGAAGGAGAGGAAGACATGAGAGCTTGTTCAGAAAGCCCTATGCCAAGTCATATATTTCCGATAAGTTGTGTCATGAGAAAGCATAGTATGTCACATGTGATTCAACTTAAGACCTATCATCCACATACCAAGCTTGCTCTTATATGTTCATGAAAGTTTAACAATTAGCCAAAAGAGACAACGAAAAGTGACATACGGGGAGAAGGTTGGCTAACCTCATTCCCCCACTTAGTGGAGGACAAGAGTGAGCCAAAAGGATTGATGAGATGCAAGGTTGAGTGAAAAAAGAGTATCAATTAGAGGAAGGAGGTGTCCCCACAAAAGGGAGAGCACCAAGCTCCTTAAGATGTTGTTTTTTTCTACTCAAAGGCTTACATTCATTTTTGGAATGACCATGAACTCGGTGGTAGGAACAAAAGGAATGTTTATTGAAACATTTCCTTCAAGTTCTGGGAGGGAGAGAGATCAAGTGATCTTGGAGAAGTCTTGACAAGATACCCTCTTGACCGAAGTGGGAAGGTGTTCCTCTAGTTGGTAACAAAGAAGTGTCTTTCTTAGTAAAGGAGGCCATACTTATGCAAGCCGTTAGAGATTGTGAGATTTTGTACACTCTTTTGGAGGAGTGTGTAAAATATAGATCATGAGTAGGTTGCGAGATGACATTAAGTGAAGGTTTAGTTGTTTGGTGCGATTTTTGTAAAGAATCACTTTTGAAAGTTAATTTAGAAGGATGGTTTGGGATGGTGTTGATATTGAATGAAGGGTTGATGATTTCAGTGAAAGGAAAAAAACCAAGACCATGAGTCATTGTTCACATGGTTGGCTTGATAGGGGTGTGGATACCTTGTTCATTAGCACCACAACCTTTTCCACTATAGCCAAGTTGTTTCATAAGATCATAAACTTTTCCATAAATATTTTTTAGCACTTTTGGACCGAGTGTTCGTTCGTTGTTGGATTCTTTGTCTAAAGTGGTTGAGGTGGATGTTTGTGAAGGATCGGCTGAGTCTTGTGTGGACAAGACTATGTTTCCCTTTTTAGAGCAGTTGTGGATGATCATGGATTCTCCTATTAAAGGAGGAGTGAAGTCTAAGGAACCCCAATCATCGTCTAAGGACTTTTTTTGTACGGGTTCCATTGGTTTGGTTATTGTTGATGTAGTGAAGGGTTTGGATCTATTTTTCTCAAGTTGTAAGACACTAAATGGCTCGAGATCAGCATCAAGTGTGTACACTTTGTTGTTGTAGATATACTTCATCTTACGATGAAGAGTGTAAGGAACTCCATTCATTATATGAATCCATGGCCTACCTAGAATGAGATTATATGAAACATCATGTGGCATAACATGGATTACTGTGTCTAGTGTGGCCATTCCAATTGTAAGAGGAAAAGTTATCACATTGAGTGGATTTTATTCTCACTATCAAATCCGTTGATAGATAAGGAGGTAGGTTGAATGGTTTATTTATCAATATGGAGCCTATCCAAGAGATTGACACTACACACATTAACATCAGAGCCATTGTCAACAAGGGTTACCTTGATAGTTGGTATTGAGATATGATCATGAAAGCTTCAGCTTGTTATTTCACTTCCAAAGGAGGGAGCTCACTTTGGTGGAAAACAATGTCAACATTCAAGCCTTGAATCATAGTTGTAATTTCATTCGTTTGCACATTGGGAGGGATAGGAATTTTTCAAAAGGCATTTTGCATCATGTCGTGATATTGAGTGTAGGCTTAAATAAGATCCCATAAAGATATTTTAGCAGGAGTATTCCTTAGTTTTTCAAAAAGGTCATACTCCCTAATGAGTGAATTTAAGTGAGGGGAAGCAGGTAAGATGGGATTGGGTAAAGGTGAGGATGTTGAGGTTGGTTGTTGGGGTCACAGAGCATTGCGAATATAATGTGTATGAGCAACAGTATTATGAATCAGTTGTTGTGACACATTATGCTTTGGTGAGTAGAGGGTAAGTTTAGGTTTAGGTTGAGGTTGAGGTTTGTTGGAAGGAGGATAGAGGATGAGTTCAAGTTGGTTTTGATGTTGTTTCTTGTGTGAGAGAGGGTACAAGATAAGTTGAGGTTGAATAATATTAACATCCTTGAGTGAGTGAGAGACTAATATTGCCTCATCATTGGCTGCTAAGGATATAATATTATTATTTTTAGTATCATCCTTTTCTTGCATCATGATATACTCCCTAGGAGGAGAGGGTTTAGGAGAACTACAAACCTCATAGTCTTGACATTCGAGGGTTGGTTCTTCTAAAATGACCTCAGGACAAGTAGGGGAATGATCAATGATGGGAGTAGAAATTATGGGAGGATTAGGAGAGGGTTCTATTTGATTGTCACATGTTGTTCTAAGGTCTCAGTCTCTTGTTCCATACTATCTACCCTAGTAGGAGAGCTTGGAAGAGGTTCACCACTACCTTCATCACAAATAGGGGAGGCATCAAGAGAAGGACCACTATGATTTTAAAATAGATTATCAAAAATGGTAGGAGAATGGGGGAAGGGAGGGTCAAGATTCTGATGACTTGTGATAGGTATAGATCTTCTAACACAAACCTATCCTCTTTGCATCGAGGAGGGATATTAGAAGAAGGGAAATTTTGATCGTCATGGTTAGGGAGACTAGGTAAGGTAATCCTAAGAAATGTGTTTATGATGTCATCAATTTATTGTTTAAGGTCATTGGAAGGGGGATGAGGAGAGGGACAATCAAGACCCTCAATGCTTGTAGCTTCTTGCACCAAGATACCTTCTTCACCAATAGGAGAGGTATAGGGAGAAGCACAAGGATCACGGTTATGATTGTCAACACAAACATCCTCATCAAGGGGTAATGTAATGTTAATAATTATGTCAATGGTTTGGTGATTAACATGTTCCTTAATGAGTTCATTATTGTAATCCACATTGAACTCATAAGAAGGGATGAACCATTGTATTTATGTAATCCATTTTGAACCAAATCAAAGCCACATCTTTTGAAATAAAAAATGCTAGGAAGATAAAGGAAAGAGAATGCCATGCAATGACTTAAAGTGAAATGTTGAAATGCAATTTTTAGATGGGAAACAAGGTAATTTTTGGATTACACTATTCATCAATCTGAAAAATAAATGTAGTACATGCCAAATTGAAACTAAGAAATGCATGAAATGAGATAATTTAAGCTACTTTTAATGAAATGCAGGTAACAAAAACACAACCAATGGATACAGATGTTGCGAAAACAAGGATAAACAACTAAGAAGGGTGGGGTGAATCAGTTGTTAATACCCTATTAGAAGTATAATGAAGAATAAAAAGAGAATGCACTTGCATTTAGGCACATTGCCTAGAGCACACTACTCAAAGGGAAGTCTCACTTCCTTACATACAGTAATCAGATTAAATCCATCTCATGAATTTGAACTGAGAAAATAGATTCTACAAAAGCCTTATTACAGTTTCAGTTAGGCACACTAAAACCTCTTCAAACTCTTCCACACTCTACTTTGAATGATCTGACCTTTAGTCGCACTTTTACATTATTTGTACACTTGATCACACTCTAAATGAAGAAAAAATTCTTGTATATATATCTGCTACATGGATTTGCATCCATTATTCAGTCGGCCACAAATAAGGAATAAATTACAACTGTCAGCCTTGATACATGAATAAATTTCAATAGGTACCAACACAAGTCGGCCATAACATAGTGAGGACCCAAACAAACATCTCCAAACATGCCAACCAATTAAATATTAATCCTCACGGATCCACAACACACTAACACCACAATGTTGGCCAAGAACACGAACACTCGGGCACATATCCGAAAAATCTTTGATCATGAACACTCCAATCACTACAGACATACACCAAGGATAGATCATGATCTATAATCATCCATGAATGCCATAGGAACATGAGAAACACATGAGATTACCATAATTTTATCTGCTTTGACCAAGAACACCCTCTACAGAGATTGAATAACTATAGGCACACAAATCATCATAACTTCCACAAAACCTCATGCACACCACTGAAACTTGAGGAGAACATACTATAAAGGTTCAACACCAAACCATTTGAAGTGCACCTTCACATATTCAACACAGAGATTTCCAACATTCTGACCTTCTTAGCTCCACTAGCTGCCTGTACTATGTTTTTTACAATTTTCTCAATCTCCTTGATGTATATAGCCTTAAGCAAATTAAAATGCTAATATTTTTGACATCAATGACAACAACATATCAAAAACACAACCACAAAATCCAAAGATCTCCCCCTTTGGAATTGATGGCAACACATGATGTAAAATATAATACAATCAACCCAGCTAACTATTCTTCAACAATCTCCCCCTGAGATTGTGCACTTTTTGTTTCCTTCTTCTTTCCCATTTTTTCACATTTCTTCTCTCCCCCTTTCAAATCAATAGTAAAGGTACATATGCTATGATTTCAATGTTGAAAAGATCTTACTACTCCCCCTAAGTAGCAATCACCACAACATCAATTCAGAATATGATATAGCAATGAATTCACAGACTGATGCAAATACATGCATCTTAGTTTTGTTTAGGAGGGTAAATTACCCCTAACTTGCCTCTGAGGTACTCAAAATTATCCTTAGGCAATATATTTGTAAAGATATCTGCAATTTTCTCTTTGCTAGGTATGTACTCTGACTTCTTTGTCACTTACTTTGTCTCTCAAGAAGTGATACTTCATAGATATATGCTTTGTCTTTGAATGCAATACTAGATTCTTAGAAATTTTAATGGTGCTTGAATTGTCACATAGTATAGCAATGGGTTCTTCATACTCAATTCTGACATCTCTCAACATTTGCTTCATCCATAATACTTGGGTACAACTATTTGCAACAACAATGTACTCTGCCTCAGCAGTAGATAATGAAACCGAGTTTTGATTTTTTCTTAACCAAGATACCAATTTGTTACCTAAGAAGAATGCACCACCACTAGTAATCTTCCTATCATCTATATCTCCTACCCAATCAACATCAGTAAAAGTACTTAGAGTAAGATCATAATTCTTAGGATACTGAAGACCAAGATTAGTTGTCCCTTTTAGATATCTAAATATTCTGTTCACAACAATCACATGGGACTCTTTAGGATCAGCTTGAAATCTAGCAACCATGCACACAACATTCATTATATCTAGTCTTATTTGAGTCAAGTAGAGAAATCCATCAATGATCGATCTATACCTTGTTTGATTTTCTTTAGGGGACTCATCATTTTGTGTGAGTCTACATCCGATCACCATAGGTGTACCAACAAGATTTTCTTCTTCCATGCCAAACATTTTCAGTAACTCTTTTACATATTTGGACTGAGATATAAAGATCCCATCTTCTAACTGAGTGATTTGTAATCCCAGAAATAATTTTAGCTCTCCTATCATTGACATTTCAAATTCACTTTTAATTTCACCAGCATACTTCATACACAAATCATCATCTCCTTCAAAGATAATATCATCAAAAAAGACTTCAATGATCAATTCTTTGTTCTCATCCAACTTGAAATACAAATTTTTGCCAACAGTACCTTTACTAAATCCAAGCTTCAATTAATATTTTTCCAATCTAGCATGCCAATCTCTAGGAGCTTTCTTTATTCCATACACAACTTTCTTCAATCGACATACCATGTCCTTTTCATCATTCAACTAAAATCCATTTGTTTGTTCAACATAAACTTCTTCTTCTAGGTCACCATTCTGAAATGTTGATTTCACATCCATTTGATAAAATTTGTAGTTCTTGAAAGTAGCATAAGAAAGAAGTAGTCTAACAGCCTCAATTCTAGCAACATGAGAAAAAAATTCTTCAAAATCAATACCTTCCATCTATGAGTAAACTTTGCAAACCAATTTTTATTTGTTTCTAACCACATCACCTTGTTCATTCAGCTTATTCCGGAACACCCATTTGGTTCCAATCATTTTTTTTTTCTAAGGTCTAGGAACAAGATCCCATGTATTATTCTTATGTATCTGCAATAGTTCTTCTTTCATGGCTTTCATCCAATGTTCATCCTTGCATGCTTCACTTATATTTCTCAGTTCGGCTTTAGAAATGTTACAATATTCTTCTAGAATTCTTCTTCTAGTTTGCACACCTTTGGTTTTGTCTCCTATGATCTACCTATCAGAATGATTTCTTCTCAGATACTTAGGA
Source organism: Sequoiadendron giganteum (assembly GCA_007115665.2). Lineage (NCBI taxonomy): Eukaryota > Viridiplantae > Streptophyta > Pinopsida > Cupressales > Cupressaceae > Sequoiadendron > Sequoiadendron giganteum. Next base: position 30,044,379 of record CM021102.1, read on the forward strand.
GTTCCGAATTTTTCTCTTACCTCATGTTCTTGTGATCTTTCTTCTACATTTTCACTTATTTCTGCTTCTTGATTTTCTTGATTCATTCGAGAAATCTGAAGTTGATTATGTGTCTGAGCATCATTGTCAGCATCATTATGTTGATCATCTGAATCATAATCACTCTTTAGATGATTTACCAATATCTTCATCAACCTTAGCATTTGTAATTTCAACCATTTTGTTCAACCTTTTATTAAAGCACTGGTAAGCTTTTCCTTTAGTAGAGTATCCTAGGAAGATTCCTTCATCACTTCTTGCATGAAAATTACCTATATCATCATCTCTCTTGATGTGGAATTTTCTTCCAAATTTTTTGAAGTATTTGACAGTAGGATTATAACTGAAACATAGCTCAAAAGGTTTCTTACCAGAATTATTGTTGGCATTCACCCTATTAATAGTTTACACAACAGTACTTACAACTTCTCTCTAGTAGAAATGAGGAACATTTGCTTCCATTATCATTGTTCTAGTAGTGTCTAGAATGGTTTTGTTCTTTCTTTCAATAACTCCATTTTGTTGAGGGATCCGGGGAGTAGATAGTTGTCTTTGAATACCATGCTCTTCACAAAAAGAATTGAATTCCTATGAAGTAAATTCACCACCTCTGTCTGACCTTAAACATTTGATCTTTTGACTTGTCTCATTCTCTATCATAGCTTTTAAAAAATTTGAACTTTTCTAGTGCTCCATTTTTTTCTCTTAATAAATCGACCCATATCATTCTAGAAAAATCATCAATGAGTAACATAAAGTACCTTTCACCTTGTAGGCTTCTGATTCTGGAAGGACCACATAGATCAGTTTGTATCAAATTCAGTACTCCATTAGAGCTGTATTGTTTGCTTCAGAAGGAATTTGTTGTTTTCTTTCCCAGATGACATTCCTTGCACAAAGTGTTAGTAGGCTTCACTAACTTAGGTAAATCTTCGATTGCTTGAGTAGAACTTATCTTGACAATGTTATCAAATTTCACATGACATAACCACCTATGCCATAACCATCTTGCATCAATTTGAGAAATCAAATAACTTTGACTAGCAATACTAAAATGAAATATATTACATTTTTTCTTTGTTCTTGAAGCAATTATATTTCCTGAACTTCCTATTATTCTGCACTTACCATTCTTGAACTGTAGATTGGAACCTTTGTCTACCATTTTTCCAACACTCAACAATTTATGCTTTAGGCCTTCTACATAAAGAACATCATCAGTATTGGGCTTACCACCAAAATAAATAGCATTCCTCTGCCATGAATCACACCAGAAGTGTTGTCATCGAACCTCACTACACCACCATCATAGTTTTCCAAGCTTAGAAATATTCTTTTGTCACCAGTCATATGATTTGAGAATTCGATGTCAATTACCCACTCATCTTTCTCTTCAAGTTTGGTAGCAAGAGCTTTCTCAACATTTACATTACTAGCAGATTCAATGGAAACCTGGCCATTTTCTTTGATAGGAATAAATACCCATTCATCTTCATTTCCAGTTTCTTTATCAAATTATTCATCAGTTACACCTTCAACATAATAGCATTTTCTTTGAAATCTAGTATTCCCAGGCTTATATTTTGAAATTCTTTCAAGACATCTAGATGAAAAAATGACCTATCTTACTGTAAGAAAATAATTTAATAGGTAACTTTCCTTTGTAATTACCATGACCTCTTGATTCTCTTTTCACAGTCAATGCTTATAGTTCTTCCAATTCCCTTTCTTCATCTTCAATCCGCTTCATTTCATCTTCATATCTGAATGTTCTCTAGGAAATCTCTCCTGAATCATATCTCTTTTTCCCGAATACAATTTTCCTTGAAAGCAAACTCAGTCTTAGGAGTAGACTCAGTCTTAGGAGCAGACTCACCAAATTCACTTAATTCAAATGCAAGAATTTTTCCAATAAACATGTCTTTTGTAGTATTCATCACTGTTATGAGTTCACCAGTAGCATGAGCTTTTTTCTTATAGGAAGGGGGCACATATCTAAGTATCTTAGCCACAATTTCATCATCATTCATAGTTCCACCGACACATCTAATGTCCATCACCAATTCATTTATCTTATGTGAGAAATAAAAGATGTTTTAATCTTCACTCATCTTCAAGCTCTCCCATTTTCCTTTTAAAATTCACACCTTAGAACTTTTCACTAGTGCATATCCTTCATACAATGTTTCTAGCTTTTTCCAAATCTGATATGCAGTCTTCAAACCCATCACATTTGTCATTTCTTAATCTGTGAAAGCACTCACTAGTGTTTCTACTGACTTGGTATTAATTTATTCTTGCTTGATCTCATCTTGAGAGGAGGGACCATTCTAAGCAATATTATATGCAATTTGTGTCATCTTCTAGAAAGGTTCACCAATTCACCTCAAATGACATTACATCCTAAATTTCCATAGAGAGTAGTTTGTACCATCAAATCTAGGACTATCCTTTTTAAATGATGCAATCTCAGATCACCTCAAGCTGTTAGGCTTCTTTCAAAGGAACTAGCTCTGATACCAATTGTTGGAAAAACAAGGATAGACAACTGAGAGGGGACTTGAATCAGTTGTTAATACCATGTTAGAAGTACAATGAACAATAAAAAGAGAATGCACTTGCATTGAGGCACACTGCCTAGAGCACACTACTCAAAGGGAAGGCTCACTTCCTTACATAAAATAATCAGATTAAATTTGTTAGAATCAAACATGCTCTGATACCATGTTAGAATTGGCTATGGATGCCAAGATCTATGGACCAAATAGAAAGCACAAAGAAGAGATAAAATAATATGACAAGAATAAACTGTATTCAATGTCAATGATAATGCTTCAATGTGTGTACAAATGTAGTAGAGACCCCTTGGTTATATAGCCAAGGTGAGAACATAGGAGTGCATAAGATTATGACAAGTGTCGTAATCTTATGACATGAGACAACAATGAAAATCTATCACTCCACCTAAAGTGGAAAGGTGATAATATGATAACCACAACAAATAGTGGATCTACCACAAAAGGTGGAACCCTAATCACATGATATGTCCATGAAAGGTGGAGGTGATAGAGTGATAACATGATAAGTCCACCAAAGGTGGAAATTCTCCAACAACTCCTATGTGGTCCCTAAGTAAACTTAACTAAGGTGTAATTATGACCTAGGACAAGGTACAAAATATTTAATTACACCAACACCCCCCCTTAAGTGTAACTTAGGGAGAATGTACACAAATGCAAACAATACAAGATGGGTCCCGACAACTAGGCCATGTTAGGTACCCATGTACAAATGCAATGAAATCTCTCACAAATAGAGAAAAGGAGAAAACCCAATGGGACAAAACTCCTCCCCAAAAGAGAGATGAAATACAAAATGGAAATGCTCTCAATGATGTATGAGAAGGTAAAAACCCCATGTGAGGAAAAAGACCCTCCCATAAGAGAGAAGTAGAAGAGAGACTAGGCAGCCCCCCCTCAATTTTGAGTCTCCTGCAATGATGGTAGAAGCTCAACATTGAATGCTGAAGATGATCCAATCTCGCCGAACAACGTTCCTCCCCTTAGGAAGAAACAAAACCAAGGATGTATACAGGATGTATGATGTCTCTGAAGCATGCTCAAGTGTCTCCATGTCGATGTTGAAAGCTGGCACACTCCAAACAGGCGTTCTAGGCCACACTGTTGAAGAGTACAATCCAACATCTAGTAGAGAAGAATGTAGAACATGATCCAAAAAGAATGATATCCCCTCCAAAGACAAAAAATCCTCCTCCAAATGCCGTCCAAAAGTATCCACAATCATGTCAAATTGCAAAGAATGATCATGTAGAGAATGAACAAGAGGGTTAGAGTGTTCCCTCACAACAACTGAAGAAGGAGCATCCTCATCAAAGAGAAGATGAATGTCATCAATAGTGTCCCCCAAATCTGTAAGATGAGACTCCACAAACAAGTCCGAAATACCTGTCAAGAAGCCATCCAAAGTAGCCATATTTGGAAGACTATGTATGTCCTACTGCACTAAATCAAAAGGAACCCAAACTATGGAATCACAAGCATCATCAACTACAACAGTAGATGGAGGAGATGAAATGCATGGCTCAAGTACTGGATCTGATGTGAGAACTCCCAAGTTCAAGTAGCCAAATGTCTCCTCTAAATCATGGTTCACACTAGGAGTGTGATGAACAGTCGAAGGAACAATGTCACCATCAGTAGCAAAATCTGCAAAGGTATACAACCGAGATGAATGATCAACCACCCCAGTAGCAATAATCTCTCTACTCTCCAAGTCTCGAATGATGACTAAATTAGGTGTGAACTCCACAATTCTCCCATTTCCACCATGTGTAATGTGATGTATGGAAAGAAGATTGTTCATCAAATAAGGAACACACAAAACATCCTAAAAAGTGTTGTCCACAAAACTAATAGATCCCTTCCCTATTAGACTCATGTATGTATTGTTTCCCATCAAGATAGGAGACATAGAACAAGGCTGAAATGAAGAGAATATAGACTGCGAAGATGCCATATGATGTGATGCTCCTGAATCTAGAATCCATCTACTTGATCCTAGAATTGAATAAGCACAAAGAGCTTGACCTTTACTGCTTGATGTAGATGCCAAATGAACTTTTCCCTTAGACTGTTTTGAAGAAGAAGAAGGAGAAGAGTCAGACATTCTAGAAGGCAAATCAATTTGATTTCTTTTGAGAAGATTTTTCAACTCATCAATATCCTTCTTATAACAATAGTGTTCTTCATGTCCATCCTTCTTGCAATATGCACAAAAAGACCTCTTCTTCTTAGATGATTCTTCTTTTGAATGAGTGGATTCTGATTCTTTATGTGGCTTGTTCTTTTTCATCTTTTGCTTCTTATCAAGATTCCCTGATTCTTTTTGTACCTTTGACTCACTAGAAGCCAATGCATGTGGTTTGGAAGACTTGATTAGACCCATGTTCATTAACTTAGCTTCCTCTTGGATTAGGAGATTTGCAAAGTCATCAAACTTAGGATCAACATATGATGCTCCCATAGAAAGTCAATGGGTATGAAAGCCAGAAACAAATATTGAATACTCAGGACCAAGCTTGGATAACACATTCAAAATCAACTGTAAATCCTCTTTTTCAATACTGCATTCTTTCAACTGTGTTCTTAATTGCTTTATTTTGGAGATGTAGTCTTGGATGTGGTCAAAACTTTTAGGATCAAGATTCATCAAATCATTATCAATCTAATATCCCCTAATCTTATCTATTTTACCATACAAGTTTTCAAAAGTCTCCCATACTTCTTTAGCTGTTTTACATGAATCAATATGAAATTGTAAATCAAATGAGACTAGTGAACATATGCATCCAAGTGTTTTCTCATGATTAATCTCCCATCTTTCCAATTCATTTGCATCAGTAGGTTGAGAAACGATTTCCTTTAGATAGCCTATTAGACCTTTTCCCAAGAGATAGTTCCATATTGATTTTCTCCATGTAGCATAATTATGTGGAGTTAGGAGATCAATTTGAGATTTACCCATTGCAAGAACACAAACCAAGCAAAAGAATGCAACCAATCACTACAAGATTACCCCCCCAAATCACTCAATCATGAAGCCCCCCCAAGCAATATCTGATTTGGCACTTTATACTTAGTGTGTTTACAATTTCCACTGCCAAAAACAACAAGGTGGACTTTGGTCTTGGTACATGCAGATGCCAAATTAGACCACAAACTCAGTGAAAAAATTATAGTAGATGAGATAAATCTGATCACACCACTAGAAAGTACAGGGAAAATCATGCACTTTTAAAAAAAACGGTACTCAAAAATGTTACCGTAGGAGCAAGTTATGAGCTCCCAAAGTTCCCAAAATCAGGACGAAGCAGCTACACCTATGAGAATCTGCAATTTCTGGAAAAACCAGAGCCAAAACCAAAAAAAGATGGCACCACTGTGATGAGCATGAAAAATTAGCCCAAATCAAAAAACATTGCTCGAAAAAAGGAGCCAAAATGACTGAGTTATGGGCCTCTGAAGTTCGCCTTCAAAAAACAAAATGCAAATGGTGAGGGGTAGAATTTTTCCTAAAGAGTGCTGACGTCATCGATGACACACTGCTGACATCAGCTGTATAATGGATTTAATTTAACGGTTTGAAGAACGTCGCTGAAAAATCCTTGACTATCGGAAAATTCTTCTGGAATATTCGAATAGCCGCCGACTTTGATGAATGTCGATGTCGTCGGTGGTGTGACCTACGGATGCTGCCGGTTGTGTGACCGTAGGTGGTGGGGCCGCAGGAGGTGAGCGAGAGGCTGCCACTTGGCAGTGCTATAGGGGCCGCGGTACCCCTGTGGGTACCCTTGGGTACTGCGGTACGTAGGTACAGTCTGACTACAAATTTGAATTTTTATTCTTTATTTTTTAAAGATTTTTCAAATCAAAATTTTTGAAACAATTTTTTTTTTCAAATGAAAATTTTCATAGAAAAATTTCTAATTTTTTTTTTTGACAAAATCGTACCGTCGACGCAATGATGGCGCTTGGGGGCCGTACAACTCTTCGGGCAAAATTTTTTTACCTCACCAAATGACTTGCTCCGATTTAGACGATTGGAAAATCAATCTTAAGGTTTTTGGCCTTTCTGGATGTGATGGCAAGGTCAGATTTGATCCAAAATGGTCCAAAAAATGCAGCTACCTTCTGGATCTGGCAACCACAATGCAGCTTCAAACCCTCCTAGATTTGGCCTCGTATGTCTGATTTGGACAAAACAAAAGGAAAAATCGACTTTCTCGAACCTTCCAGACGCAATGGTGAGCTTAGATTTGCACTTGCAAGCTCCAATATAAACTTGCAATAAAGAGCCAAAAATGGAACCTCCCCAAATCTGGTACCTATCTTCAGAAAATGACTCTCCAATGGCACCCAACCCGCTCTGATACCATGTTAGAATCAAACATGCTCTAATACCATGTTAGAATTGGCTATGGATGCCAAGATCCATGGACCAAATAGAAAGCACAAAGAAGAGAGAAAATAATATGACAAGAATAAATTGTATTCAATGTCAATGATAATGCTTCAATGTGTGTACAAATGTAGTAGAGACCCCTTGGTTATATAGCCAAGGTGAGAACATAGGAGTGCATAAGATTATGACAAGTGTCGTAATCTTATGACATGAGACAACAATGAAAAGCTATCACTCCACCTAAAGTGGAAAGGTGATAATATGATAACCACCACAAATAGTGGATCTACCACAAAAGGTGGAACCCTAATCACATGATATGTCCATGAAAGGTGGAGGTGATAGAGTGATAACATGATAAGTCCACCAAAGGTGGAAATTCTCCAACAACACCTATGTGGTCCCTAAGTAAACTTAACTAAGGTGTAATTATGACCTAGGACAAGGTACAAAATATTTAATTACACCAACAAAATCCATTTGATGAATTTGAATTGAGAAAATAGCTTCTGCAAAATCCTGATTAGAATTCCAGTTAGGCACACTAAAACCTCTTCAAACTCTTCCACACTCTGCTCTGAATGATCTGACCTTTATTCGCACTTGTACATCACTTGTACACTTGAGCACACTCTAAATGTGGAAAAAAATCTTGTATATATATCCACTACACGGATTTGCATCCACTATTCAGTCAACCTTAAATAAGGAATAAATTACAACTATCAACCTTGATACATGAATACATTTAAATGCATACCAACTGGTGCAGGAGCACCAAGTTGCTTTCAAGCCTCCATGAGGCCATTTGTAAATAGCTGTTCTATTTTATGTATTGGGTCTTATAATAAAGTTTATAAAACCATTTTATAGGTTTTTGAGTCTTAGGAAGCCATATTTGAAGTCATTTTTCAAATAATGTTTAAAGTTGTTGCATATTGTAAAAATTGTAAAAATTCCTCAAAAAAGTTGTCAAGCAACTTGTCAAAAGTGTCATTAAGGTGTTTTGTCAACAAAATAATTAAAAGGTGGTTGAAAATAGTTAGTTTTGGTTGGAAATGTATAAGTACACCCTACAAAACTCGAATTGAGAGGTTTGAGACATTATTTGTGAAGTTTGATGAATGGCAACCTCAAGTTTGGTGTGCATTTTATGATTTCTACATTGTTTTCAGGATGAAGTTGTGATTTGTAAGGACTGGTATGGATTCAAATAATGGATTATCATATATGGATGGAAAGATCTCTGTTTCTAGTTTCCAATTATTTTTGTCTCATTGAATTTTATTGAGTTTTGTGGAAGATATGACTATTTTGGTGAGGGCAGGTTTAAACACTGCCTAGGGTTTATAATTTTGGTAAAAATACAATAACTTTAGTTTCGACCATTGGATCTTCATAAAAATTGGAAGGAAGGTCTATAAATATTTTATCTTAAATCTCTCCAAAGGGATTGGCCTCTTTATTTTTTTTATGGAAGTTATTAATGACTGTTTGTTGCATTGAATTGTGGGTTGTTGTGAGAATGATTACACTATGATCTAGAATGCACTTAATCATTGTTTGAGATGAATAATTTTATGAAAGTTGTCAATTAAATGGAAGGTTGAGTTGTGAATCCCATTTTGCTCTGCATCACCAACACAAGTCAGCCATAACATAGTGAGGACCCAAAAAACATCTCCAAACATTCCAAACAATAAAATATTAATCCTCATGGATCCGCAACACACTAACACCATAATGTCGGTCAAGAACACAAACACTTGGGTACATATCATAAAAATATATGATTATGAACACTCCAATCACTATGGAAAAACACCAAGGATAGAGCAAAATCTAGACTCATCCATGAACATCATAGGAACATGATAGACACATGAGATTACCATTCTTTCATCCACTTTGACCAAGAACACCATGTACAGAGACTGAATAACTATACACACACAGATCATCATAACTTCAACAAAACTCCATGCGCACCACTAAAACTTTCAGAAAACATACTAGAAAGTTTCAACATGAAGCCCTTTGAAGTGCACCTTCATATCTTCAACACACAAAGCTTTCCAATATTCTGACCTTCTCAGCTCCACTGGCTGCCTGTACTATGTTTTTTACAATTTTCTCAATCTCCTCAACATATACAACCTTAAGCATATTAAAGTGCTAATAGTGTTGACATCAATGAAAAAAACATATCAGAAACACAACCACAACATCCAATAATATATAGTTGTTGGCACAAAATAGAAGCTTAAAATTGGGGGTTTTAGCTCTGTAAAAGGAAGTTTCAGGGGCCTGAAGGGACTAGGTCTCCTAGGGTGGCGACTTAGTCCATCTGGTGATTTTTTTGAGAATTTTTAGAATATTGTGATGGATTAAGGTGGTTTTTGTGTTGTATGGGGCAAACCTAAAAGGAAAATGTTTTTTTTTGAGAAATATCAAATGTTTTGAGATGCAAAAATGCAACCTATATGCACTTTCAGTAATGCAAAGTGTAAAAACCTAGAATGAAACTTCACTAATGCAACATGAAATTCAAGCTAATTATATGACAATGAAGGAATCTAAACCAGAAAGGAAGGGTATTCGAAGCTCAGGTTCACCAAAATGTAACATAGATTTACCCACTTAGGGTCTCTAACACTTCTAGGGTTTTTCACCTAAAAGGATAGAGAGGGATACCAAAATCCTAAGGGTTACATTCAAATATTTGAGGGGGAGAATGTATGTGTGTCTAAATATTATCCCTAAGTACAATAAACTGAAAGAAAGATGATTTATTAATGTTGAACTATTGAAATGCAAAGTGCTGGAAAACACATTATGATATACAAACATTAAGCTAAATGACCTAGGAATGAACATGTAATAAAAAAAAAGTTGGAAATGAATGGGTGTACCTATGAGTGAGTTGAGACTAGATTAGAGGCTGGAAATGTTGTTGATTATGAAATTTAGGCTTGTTGGGACACTTATACCATTCTGGGAGACCTAGTCCAAGATCTAGAAAATTATACTAGAGCCCGTTTTTGCCAAATGGGTATCCAAATCTATAAAAAAATTTGAAAAGTAGGTTCAGTGGGACTAGGACACCATTGTTGGTGACTTAGTCCACTTCTAAATTTTTGAAGATCAGAGAATGGAAGTGGAAGCCCTTGGCCTGCACTTTGATTCGTGGTAATTTCCTAGATTTGAAACTGAAAAACTCGGCTTGTAGGAGACTTTTTGTGGATTTTTTCCCTGGCAAAATAGGATATGTCTTCAACAAGCTTGAAAACTATTATTCAATGATCTCCAAGCCTTCAATGTGCCTAAATCTGCAAACACACAAGGAGAGAAAGAAAAATGTTGATTGTTAGGGTATGGGGGTTTACCTTGGTCAAACCCCCTTTTGAGTAATCAAATGAAAATGATGAAATAATGTAATGAAAAATGAAAATTTAAGTTTACCTTGTCATGGTTATTGATCTTGAGTTGCAGCAATGGAGGATTCATCCCTTGAATTATTTAGCAAGATGTCTTGGTGGCTTAGAACACTCAAACCCTAGCTTGCTTGAGAACAATAGTGGATGAGTAGAAGAATGAGATAGGATAAAATAAAACTTAGGAGATAGAAGAAGGTGAAAAATTAAGGGAAAACCCCTTATTTATACATGTTATTCCCTAATTTTCTTGAAAATAACACAACATAAGCTGACCTTAGGGTTTAGGAGGCAAAATCCTGTGAGAAATTTGAAATAAATTTGAATTTTATGCCAAAAGGGACTAGTTCACCCATGGTGGTGACCTAGTCGACTTGGAAAAATTCAAGTGGTGGTCAGGAATTAAAATATGATTAATGATTTTTTTCGGGGTTGTCTCACAAAACACACTAAAGTAGGACCTATAAGTGAATTAAGGGGTCATTATGTCATAAGAAATGGTTAATTTAGTGATGAAAAGCCTAGGAAAATGTCAAAATGTTTTACAACACCTTACAACACTTTGGAACAAGGCTTGGAAAGGGGTAAATAGAGGTCCAAAATCCATAAGCAATGGCCCAAATGAGTGAAAAGTGTCAAAGCTACACTTTTTGGTGACACAAGTCCAAATTTCTTCTATGTCAGCATTTGGGATCAAATTAATTATCATTTGACTAGATTTCCTATACAAATAATCTCTCACATTATTATTTCATCATACATTCATGTTATCAAGTCAATAATTCAAGAGTTAAGCATTCCAAGACCTCACAAGGTCATCAAGATAGCTTTCAAGATCATTTCTAAGGTATTCAAGGGTAATATTCTTCATCAATTGTTGCAGCAGGTCAAGATCTATCATCATGTCAAATATTATCAAGCATCAAGAATGACATTGATCCATTGTTGTGATGTATGATTGAAGATCCAAGATCAAGAATTTTTCTTCTCCTATTGTCAAGATCAAGATCTACATCCTTCATGACCATTTCATGATTGAGTTGTAGCTTTATAGACAACATTTACAAGACATCATTCAAGGTATCATTGTTCATATATTATGTTCATTTTTCATTTCATTGTTTCATTGTTTCATCATTTGGTTTAATTACCTATGGGTTTGACCAAGGCAAACCCCTATTCCCTAACAATCAACACTTTCTTTCTCTCTCTCTCTCCTTGTGTGTGATTGTAGATCTAGGTGCTTGGAAGACTTGAATATCATTGAAGATTAGTTTATAAGCTTGTTGGAGTTGTCTCCCCATTGCAAAGGTCATAATATTCACTAAAAGGTCATCTACAACCCCAAAATCATAGTTTCAAACCCAGGAACCTGGAGGAACAGATTGAGCATACTAAGAAGAGCAGATTCAGACTTTGAATTTCCAGAAAAATCAAATTAGACTCATTCACCACAAGTGGTGAATGAGTCCCACTATAGGTTGCTTTCAAATATTTTTACATATTTGGATACCCATTCGCCCAGAATGGTGAATGACTCCCAATAGGCCAAAATTTCAAGATTTATAGAATTTCCAGTCTCCATTCAAGTCTTTACAAGTTTCCAAGTGCACACTTTCTTTTTGATAGATTTTTTTTTTTCTTTGTTTTGATTTCTAATTCATTTAGTACATCATTGCAACAAACTAGGTTTTTCATTTCATCTTGCATGTCATACATTTTTCCAAGCCCTAGCTTGGTGGTGAACCCCTCTTATAATCTAAAATCATACCCTAGGATACCTTATTGTCATATCTCTCCCTCCATTCTTCATTGGGTTGAGATCTCTAGGGAATCCTTAAATGTTAGTTGGAGAAAAGTGATGTTTTATGTCCAAAACCATAAGAACATCTAGTTTTCCACTAATCAATTAGCATATTAGTCAATTTAAAGAAATGAAATAAATCATTCCTATGAAATACTTGAACATGTAAAATATGCAAAGAACATAAAAAAATCAAAGAAACTAGATGAAAGCATATAAAAGAATATTCAAACTCTATCCCATAGTGGGAGTGGTGCTCCTTTGATGTGGAAAGATTCCCTTTCACACCCCCTTTGATAAGCTTCCAATATGTGATGAAAATGTAATTGATGAGTGATGCATGTGCCTATAGTAAGAATGCTTCATGTTGTGGATCCATTTCAAGTAGAAGAGGCTTCTACTTATAGGAGTGAAGGGTTGAAAAAGAAGGTAAAATTGGTGAATGTGGGATAAAAAGGGATCAAATAAGATTGTGACACTTGTCACAAATCTATTGGATGAGTATGAAGCATATTTTGGGGAGTGTGCATAGTTAAGAGGATGTAATAGAAATAAATTAAAATGGTTGAGGATGTAAGTGGATGTGGGCGAGAATGTAAGAGAATTTAAGGGACAAGATGGCATGTAAGAAGTAAATTCATTTTTAAGAGGTATTTATGGGCGTGTAAGACGTTTTCGGAGGGAAATTGAATGAAGGGGTGGTTGGGAGGAATATTCCTAGGAATATGTCATTGTGAGGATAAATAAGGTAATTAGATAATTAAAAGAAATTATTTTCATGTACAAGTTGGTTAGTTGATCAGGGGTTTAGTTTTACAAAGGTTGAGTCAAAAGATAGAGAATGGATAATGAGGATTAAGAGTTAACTAATTCAGAATTAATCAACTTGAAGGGATTAGGGGTTTGTGACATTTGATTGAAATAATTTGATATATGAAATCAGATGAGAGGACTTTAGGTTTTTAATTAAATTAATTAATTTATTTAATTAAACATAATGAAAATTAGTGAGCAAGAAGTGAATTAATCAAAATTAGATGCATAATATCAATCAAGCCTATTTGAGTGTCTACATTTTACCCCTCTTTGAAGTAATGTACCAATTGCATTGGTTCAAAGACTGATGCTACCAAGTTTGGAATTCAAAAAAAAAATTGATTTTTCTTTGGATGGCCCATTGTTGCACCATAAAAAATAATTATGTTGGTACATTTCCCCCTTGAGAGATCAGGCAAAAATTCCAGTTTTTGGGTCGAGCTCATGAAAAGAGGTTCAAGATGAAAAAATGAGATAGTTAGACTAATAGATCTATATTATGATGATGATGCAAATGAGATGGTTTTAGGATGCTTAGAATAAAAAATCTTAAATGATGATGCAATGCATGTAAGATGGATGATGTTTCCTATTATGATGATATGTATGAGTATGCAAGATGGGTATGTTGACATTTTATGAATGCAGGTATATTTTTGGTGAATGTTATGATACCATGTTAGTATGAGGAAAGGATAGATGAATGAGAGGGATCAACCCTTGAATCTGAGAATATGCAAATTTCCAACAAGTCTATGAGTCATCAAGACTTTGGGTATGTGCAAGATCATCATGGAAAAACCAGGCCCTTAAGTGGCGATAAAATTCAAAAAAATCAAAGTTAGGCAACTTGACATAAAAATTTGAATACGTTATCTATATTATTTCAAAAATATGTAAGAATAAAATATGTAGAATATTAACTTTACTTTCTAAACTACTAAGTTCATTTTTTTTTTAAAATCTATTTGGTGAAAATTTGAAATTTCAATGCAGTAGTACTTAAATTTTAGGGAAAAAATATTAAGTAGGTGTCTGTCTGACCACCCTAACAACAATAAAATGATAATAATTTTTTATAATATTTTCAATATAAGTAGAGAACTCATGTCCCGATGTGATGCATATTTTTTATAATTTTTTTCCAAGTAAATAATTAATTATGATTTTTTTATGACAAATTTTTAAAAATATAAAAACTCGTATGTCTGGCCACCTTAACTTGGTCAAAACTTCATGAAATTCATTTTTTATTTTTTTAATCCTATATTATGTGAAGCATAGAATGTGACACATGTTTTGGATTCAAAAAATGTGATATGGTTTGAAATTTTTAGTTTTTTTTCAATCAGCCTATCAATCGGGACTTTAGTCACAATTCAAATAGAAAATGAATAATAATTATTTATTAAATTCAAAGTAAAGCATAATTTATATTGGTGGAAATCTAAGAATCTCCTTTAAAAATCCTTTTTGTTTCATCAATTTTGTGTAAAAAAAAGTCGCCAGCCACATGGGCCATCATATCACTTACATATCACCACTTTTTGGCCCATCATGATCCTACACTTACCCCTTTATTAGATATGATGATGCTTATTGACAGATTGGGACAAAAATGACACAAATTTCCTTATGTTTGATAACACACATAGATATGATGCATCAAGGTACAAACAACCAAGATGGCATGGTATCTAGTGCGATGGATTTTGACTCAGAAAACAAATAAGAGTATCATTGTTCACACCCAACATACAAGAACTTGTTAGGATGTACTTCAGACATTTCAAACACCTCAGACCAAAACATAGAAAGGGAAAACCTCCCAATGTGATAGTCAACTAGACATCCAAAACATCCTCCCTACACACCTAACAAAGCAAGTATCACCAAGGTTATATTACAAGAATATCCAACAGGCAAAATAGAGAAAAGATAATGATCAATGCCCCAATCCTTTCTCTCTAAATATTTTAGATAGACATCATCGATAGGTCATGGGAATAGATGTAATAGGCTAAATCATAAGAAAAGATCAAGTAAACAAACAAGCTAATGATCTTCATACCTCTAGCCAAGACTAAACTACGGTGATGTTTGATGTTGATGTCTAGTGTAGGAAGGATGCATCCTAGGACACGATTTATCAGATGATGATTTGATTAATGAGATGATGTGCTATTGATACCAATAGTTGACCAATTTTTTATCTATGGACCTAGACTTAACACCTTTGACATTTGAATTTACACTTTTAAATTTGATATACTTGTTTCCACTTGTTTTGTCAAAGGTTGAAGATGACGATTGATTTAATTGTGAGTGGATGTTTATTACAAGTGAAGGTGAAATTGGATGGATGGTTTTAGATATTTTGAATGATTCGAGGCTATTTTGGGATTTTTGAGATGTTATACAAATGTTTTAATTTTCAAATTTTCTAATGTGTTTTCTAAGATTTTGACCAAGAACCTAACCTAAAGACCTATCCTATGAGCCTTAGGGGCTGATCAAATATTATCCTTGCCTACATTATAAACACAAAATCCTCATAGTTTGACTGACACAAACTCATTTATTAATGAGATATGAACAATTGGATTGTCGATTTATTATGATGGAAACCTAAAGGACCTATCCTAGGGGCCTTAGGGGATGATCAAATATTATCCAAGTGCCTACATTATACACATACAAGTCTCGTAGTTTGACATGATGACTATGTTTTTGAATTTTCTATTTTTGACCTATTTTTGGATTTTAACATATTTTGGATGTTTTTGGATTTTTTGAAGTTATGGTAGATTTCAAGGATATACAAAAATCTGATCCAATGTAGGTATAAGGAAATTCCCCTAATGTGATGTGATAGACTACCTCAATATAATCAAGACAAACTGACATTAGGAATGTGCCAAGTAGTACTAGGATGAAATATGATACGTACACAAGATCAAGCGATGATGCAAATGTGGATGGGTGATGGAAAGTGTAGACACTGAAAAATTTCCTGATCGATATCATCCACTCAAAATAGGTTTACTAACATCATTTCATCTAAAACCCATGTCCTCTTTTTGCTTAATTGATTAAATTACCCTAGCTATTTAATTATGCCATTATCATCTATTAATCTAATTTATTAAATCAGGTTAATTCACCCCCTTTCACGCTAAAATTTCATCTAATTAAATTAAATGAATCAAAATATTTAATTTAATTCCCTAAGTCTTCTAATTTAATTAAATAACCCTAAGTTATTTAATTAAATGTCATTTCACCTTTCCCCTTTCATTAAATCATTTAATTTAATGAAAATCACTTTATTCCTCCAAAACCCCTAATTGTGTGTTAAAACTTTGTTTAACTAACTATTAATCTAATTTTCCTCTAAAAGAGGAATATTCCCATGGAATATTGCTTACCACTTTTGCACAATTAAGAATTTCTTTTAATTTGAAAAATGCCTTTTATCCTCACCATGGAAATATTCCAAAAGAATATTCTTATTCCTCCATCATTTGAAAAAGGGATATTTTCCCTTGGCTTCAAATGCAAGTTACCTTGTACCTTGAATTGCAAGTTATCTTTTAACCTTTTGAGCAAGTTGCCTTTGACCTATGTGTGCAGGTCAAAAGTGTGTTTGTTTGAAGAAAATGTGAACCCTTGATTAAATATCATCATGCATTCTCGTCCATTGATGAGAATCCATGATCCATGCCTCTTCTTCCTTTCATCCTAGACCGTTTATTAATTTTTTCGATCTCAGTTCTAAATTTATCATTTGCTCTCTTCTAAATAGAACACTATTTGGAGACAAATGGATCAATCTTTCAATTGCAGACTTATGTTGTTGATTTAACTTTCATCCACACTCATATTTTACTAATTTTTAACTTATTTTAATTCATTTTAGTTGCATAATTAGGTTAAGGCATCCGTTAATGGCTTCCATGCATCCATCTTACCTCATTTATAAATTAGGCTGATGAAGAAAATTTAAATGAAATCAAAGGAAAATGTGCAGATGCACATGATCGAGCAATGAAAGAATTGAAGAGTGTACAAGATTGTGAAAAAGAGGCACATGAACTACTTTACTTTTGTCTAGATTGGTCTAGTAATACATTGAATATGAGAAATGAGATAAGGATGAGTGAGTCTCAACTAAGAACTTAGGTAGATACGTACAGATTAGCAGAAGATAGAGATAATCATAGGTGGTCCTACATTGTGCAACTTCAGGAAAAACAATTCTCTCTATAGGATAGAAAAACAAATGTTATCAAGAAGTTTGTGGAACTCAAAGACATGATTAATTTTAGACATACTTTTGTCTCTTGTGCTCTTGGTTGTATCGGTGAGTTTTCATACTTTAACAGATAGTTTAGAGTCTCTAACTAAACTTGACCTACTTTACAAGACTCTAGTTAGTGCAAAAGGTTCATGGGAAGAAGGTAAAGCATCATGGAAGCCTATCTCGGAGAGTCTCAGAGGTTCTTCTTCAGGTTAATCCAGTGTTCATATATTTTTTACTACTTTTTTATGCATATGTACATTTATATCAGACCCCTTAATTTGTCATTGATGTCAAAGGGGGAGAGATAAAGAGATGGAGAGATGAAGAGTCAAAGGAAATTTTTTTTGTGAAGAACAGTTTTGATAGGGGAAGTAGTCAGAACAGTCAATATGGTATTCTTGAAAAAAAAATTGTCATGCATGTTGCCATCAATGTCGAATCTTTGCAACATGAGAATGAACTATGGATGATTGTGCTATTTGCTCCTATGTTTTCATTGATTTCAACATGGTAATAACTACATGGTGATAACAGTATGAGAAGTTTACTTGGTTTATTAGAATTTTTTCTCTACTGGTAATACTCCTTTATGGTAGATCAATATGCTGGTATTTGATTTTGGAACTCATCGCAAGATCTAATATGGTCCTCTAGTCTCCTAACCATGTTTTATTGGCACATTCAGACAGCTCTATCTTGGATCTTGAGACATATTTTTTGCTAACATGTACATAAAGTTATCTCTGAAAAAGTTCAACTCTATATTCTACTATTGTTCTGTGTGAAGGTATATTACGTGGGAGACTCCACATTCTACTAAGGTGAACATTCATATACAGTTTTTTTGATAGTATCTTTATTGGTAGTATGATGTGAAACTAATGTTCTCTCAAATCTAGAAGGTGTTTGCTTTGAGAATTATTTTTTGTCTTGGATAATTTTGGTTTAGTCTTGGTTGACTCAGTGAATGCAATATATTATGAAGACTAATAGACAACTTTGTATAATGCACTACTTAGATGAAATGATTAAATATTTATGGTGTTGACCTAATTGATAAATAATATATACTTGTATAAATACAAGATAGATGCAAACAAAAAAAGTGTGCTAGTGGAAAAAGGGAAAAGGTGAAGATATGCAATTATTGAGTAATGTGACACTTTGTATTTTGAGCTTCAACGAAACTAAATCCTACACATTGAAGGTGTATTCCATTAGCTCATCATTTTGGCAGTGAGTCACCATCATTTTATCTTGGGAGTGAGCCATCAATTGTACTCATACTATGAGCCTTTTAAGGACAATGAATATTGGAAAAGAGCCCCATAATATTTTGTATCTGGATATAATATATTGTGAGTTAACCCTCATCATTGTTTTTCCCTCATTGGGTTTTCCACCTAAAATCCTGGTGTTAATATGCATGATTGATTTTTCTTGTTTCTATGTTCTCTCTTGTCGGTTCAGTCAATATTGTAATAATGGTTAAGTGGATTTTACTATCAATTTGTAGAATACTGATTCACCCCACCCCCCCTCTTAGTATTATGAATGTTCAACAGTATGTACCTAGGAAGTTTGAAAATGTGTCAAGGATTTCAAAAATGCAAAGAAGTTGTTAAAATATGATAGGGAGGACTAAGACGCCCTTACTATCTTATTAGTCTAGCTATTATTTTTTGGGGCAGATGTAGAATATTCAGATAATAAAATAGGATCTGAAAAAATCTCTACAAAATTCCACTTGGAGGACTAAGATGCCCTTGCTACCGTCTTAGTCCGTATCTAAATTTTTGAAATCTCTGAAAGTGATCATGAGGCTTGATGTCTACACTTCCTTCTTCTCTAATCTTGGGCTTTGAAAATTTTGGGTCTAGCCTATAGGTGAGTTTCCATGAAGATGACAAATTTTCCATGCAACTTTACAACTTTCCACTTCAAATGATCTCCAAGTCTTTAACCTAAATCTACAAACACAAACATGCAAGAGAGGGAAAACGTATTTATTTTTAGTAAATGGGGGTTTGCCTTGGTCAAACCCCTAGTCGTTAATTAAATCTTGAAATGAAATAGAATAATGAAGGGAAATGGTGAATGACCAACATGCAATATTACAACTCACCAAACCCTTGCTATGAAGTCTACAAACTTGTGTGAGGCATGGCTAGTGTTGTGCATTTTTGCACGCATGCCCCTTTGAAAGTGGGGACCCTCTTTTGGCTTGGTCTTTTGGCCCATTCCTATGGCTTTCCCCCTCTTTGTTTTTATCTTTGAAAATCTTGGGGTTTTTGGTCCTTGGTGCTTGCCTTCAGGTGTGGGAGTTTCTTTGTGTTGAGTTCCTAGTGGTTTTGAGGTCTTAAAAATTTCCTCTTTGGGGTGGTCTTCTTTTGCCTTATGTTTTCTCCTTTGGTGTTTTTGTTTAGGTCCCAAGGGTTGGTTCTCTCCCTTGGCTTTCCCTTGTTTTCCTTGTTTCCTTTTTTCTGCCAGAGGTAGAACCGAGATTGGACTTAACTTTGAACTTTGGCTAAGTTCTCAGTTCTGTTCCCATTCCCGTTTTGGCTCCACTTTTTGTTCCCTTGCTTTTTTATGCATTTTGTTAGTTTTCGTCTTGGAGGGTTGCTTTCCTCCCTTGGTCTTTTCTTCGCTTCATTTTTCCTTCATGTGTCAAAGTTAGAATCGAGATGGATCTAAATTTTGAACTTTTCGTAAGTTCTCAGTTTCATCTTCATTCCCATTCTGGCTCCACCTCCCGCATTCTCGTTTTATTTGTTGTTTTGTTTGTCTTTGGCCTTCGGGCTAGTTCTCCGCTCGTGGGTTTTCTCCAGTTTTTTATTTTTTTCATTTCGTCGGGTCAGGCTTGGAATGGAATTTGGCTTTGTCTTTGGCAAAGTTCATGGTCCATTTCCCATTCCTGTTCTTCTTCTACTTCCACTGGGGTGGGTTTTGGTTCTCGTTCTACCTAGTTTCCCTTCGGTTTCCTTTCTCATTCCACCTCCGCTTCTGCCGTGGTGGGTTTTCCTTCCACTTCCACCTAGTTTCCCTTTGGTTTCCTTGTTCGCATTCCGCCACCGCTTCTGTCGGAGTGGGTTTTTTTTTTGCCTCTATTTGGTTTGCCTTTGGTTTCCTTTCCCGAATTTGTTCTACCTCCGCCTAGGTTTAGCCATGATTCTTTGACCTCAAGAACTGATTTGGACCTACTTGGATTATGATGGTGTATTTTTCATTAATCGTGTCCTATTTGAATGTAGGTTGGATCAAGTTGGGATTGGAGGGATGTACTTTGAAGATTTGGGTGTGATTTGCGAGTGCAGTTAAGTACACTTTGTGGTTGCTATCCTGAGACCCACTCCCACACAAAAGGTTGATTTGGTTGGTGGCCATTAATGGTGACTAGATGTGATCTGAAGGAGGCTCAACCTAGTTTTGTTTGATCTAAGCCATTCATTTGCCTGGCTTTGGTTCAATCGATGGCTCGTGTTCCTCCTGATTTTCACACACACTGCTATTCACGTGGGTGTTCATTGATGGTGGGCGTGGCTCGAGGATTTGTCTCCCTGGCTTCGCGTAATCCTACGTTGATCTAATGGGGTCCTTGTTGCATTCATTCCTGAGCGATGGGTTATTGCTGAGTATCAGGGCCGATTTGGTTGGTGGTTGAATCTCCTATTACCCTAGCTTTGTTTCACGTGGGAATATTTTTATAAGTATGGCACTCTACCTCATTTGTAAAGGTTGTTGGAAAAATTGGCCAAGCTGGTTAAGTTGGTCACCAATCAGTTTAGACAATAGATTTATCAGTAGAATAATATGTTAGCAAATTAGAAGTGTGTTTACATTTCAAGCAAGTGTTGTAATAGACCAGAAATATTGTGAATATGTTGATTTAATACAAAGTGCAGAATTTTGTTATGGTTGGTGCCTCCTTTGCATTGAATAATCTTACATGTTTCTTGTTGTATCTTTCAAATCGCTTGGAAATGTTTGGATGTAACTTAGATTCAGCTCATAATGCTTGTGATTTAATACCTAGAGTGTTGTAGTAGTCCCTTGTTCATATCTTGGGAAACTTCTTGATTGTGGGAATGTTGTGCAAGGTCAATCTATACCTCATATTCATGTGCTTTGTTCAACTATATATATTCATTCAGTCCCATTGAATGAACACCTACAGCCTAAAAATATTTAAGACCTTAGATGATTGCACTATTCTCTAAAAATTTTTAGGTATAACCCAAGTTGACCAGGAGCTAGTTTAAGGTATTGGTCCATTCTAGATCTTTTATCATTTGCATGATTAATCTTAGAAGTAGTGTTAACAATTAGGACTTCTGAATCCCTCATCTTTTTTTGTTTCTTTTATTAAATTGTTAAAACTTGAAGTTAAAGCATCACCATATCTTACAATCTGATGATTTTAGAGCTTCCAACATTTGTACATAAGACCCCTTGTGATTAATAGCATATTCACATTGTATCACTCAATTTTTTCCACTACATTATCATAAACTAACACACGTGAGACCTTGGGGTTATCTCTTTGTTCATAGAGATCAACCTTTCAAGAGAGATAGGATAAATTTTATCCTATCTGAGTTGTTGTCGTGCAGAAACACTAAACAACAGGATTGGCGCTAGAAGGAGGGCCTGAACAATCAAGCTGGAGCATTTTCTAAATGCCATTTCTCCTAAGAGGATCAAAAGGAGAACCAGATCTATAGTAGGAGAAGAAGAAGAGTTCCAAGAATTACCACCTCCAGTGAGGTCAAGAAGGACTAGAAGAAGGGATTAACCATCATCCGATCCATCATTTCCACCATCTTCACCACTACCCACTCCATCTTCATCAAGTTTTGATTCTGGTTCCATTCCCCAACCCCAACTAGTCATTCATAGACCATTGCCACCTCCACTAATGGATTTATTGGAAAATAACCCATCACCCTTGAAATTCAACAACTACAATGTTATGCCTAAGAACCCGAGCATTTTTTCTCTAAGTTTCATATGAATGACCCAAATAGGACAATAGAGGAGGATATTAGGATCTTTCAGACTTGTCTGAGAGATAGAGGGATTACCCATGAGGATGTTCTGTGCAGAATATTACCCTATTCTCTAGGAGAAGAGACCTTTTATTGGTATAACCACTTACTTGCTACTTCCATCCATAACTGGGCTAAGTTTGAGGTTGCATTCTTGCTAAAATTCAAGATTCCTGTTAGTGCTAATGAGTTGTATATGCAGTTTACTGGGGTAAAAACAGAGATTAATGAGCCTATAGGATCATTCAAAAATAGGTTCCACCGAGAATACACTAGACTCCAGGTACCTTATGCTGGAAATGAGGACACTACCATGGAGGTCTACTTTGAAGCCTTGGACAGCCTTACCTCCACTTTCCTTAAGTGGAGGACTAATCCACCAACTACCTTGCTCGCTGCATATATGGAGGCTGTTAAGGTCAATACAGACCTGAAACAACACTTTTCTAGACCTCTACCATCTCTGGGACCAGCTGCTCACCCAAGCCAAGTCCAATCTCTCAACCAGGATCTGATTAATCACACTCCCATCATGAATCATGTTCCATAGTTTCCTATGGTCCCTCACCCGGATCATCCAATAAACCAAGTCCAACCAATGCTCGGTTATCCCCAGTAAACTTCTAACCATCCCCTCCATTCATAGCTGCAAGAAAATTTCCCTACATATTTGTAGAACTCGTAAGTTTTGAATCAGTCTACTGGTTCTGGAGGAGTGTCAGGGTATTCCCCAAACACTATGAATCCAGTCCCTTACAATAATCCTAATAAAGAAAGGTTAGATGAGTTGATTGGACAAGTAAAGAAGCTAAACATGGAGGTACCTACTTGAGGAACCAAAAAAATTAACTCCAAGCTAATCAGAAGAGCATGCAATCAAGTTATAACAAAGGGAAACACTATGACAAAAATCAAAAATTTGAAAGACGACAAGGTTCTGGTCATAACTTTGATAGAAATCAACAAGGTGGACAAGGATTTGAAAGAAAACAACCACCTAGCCAAAGTAGGTCATGGAACACTGGGCCTAACAATGGAGGATTTCCCACTCCACTAGATCAACCTTCCAATCCTGAGAAACCTCTAGGTGGGGTGTACCTAGCAAAGGTCGCTTTATCCGGATGGTGTAGGATTCACAAGACAAGTCAACACTCTTAGATTGATTGCCTTGAATTTCAAACTGTTGCTTCCATTTTTCAATATGAAGTTGAAAAAAATTCCACCGCCCAAGATTTGGTGCCCTCAAATCCCTATGACTCCCCAGTTTTAGTGTTGAATCATACTTCGTTCCCTAGGGATGAGGAGAATGAACCAGAGGAGGAATCAAATAGCCAAAATGGAGAGGGTGAACAAGTGCTCAATGAAGATGAAATCTCTCAACTATTTGATGAAGAAACTAAGAATGATAATGGCCCAGTGGATGAAGAAGATTCTAATGTTCAAGAGGTGTAGATTTTTCAGCAACCTACAAGAAAATATGATCTAAGGAGCAAGCCCCATAGGAATCCACAAGCTAGAGGACCATTCACTACATCTACCCCTCCACACAATTTCACTACTCTGCTAGATCCACATGCCAATAACAATCCATCCTACCCTCAGGTGCCAACACAATACCTCACAAAGGAAGCATTGCTAATGCAACAAAGGATAAGAAAACTGGTCATTCCAAGGAGGTCCACACTGACATAAATATGGAACAACTGGGAGAATATGTCATTGAGGAACTCAGAAAATTAAGGTGAGTCTTTCTGCTTTCAAGTTATTAAGAGTTCCTAAAATCAGAAATGTAGTACTTGGGTCCTTTAATTCAAATATAGCAACACTAGGAGTAGCTACCAATGAGGCAATTGCAAGGTCTCCTAGTTCACAAACACCCAAAGGTCCTAGTTAGTCACAACCTAGGGGTGGGGGTAAAGAAAAAGATAAGAGTCAGGTTGCCCAAGCTGACTCACAGTTGAGTTTATTCCAAGGAAAAATGGAAACCCCTCCTTTTTCGATTTCCATTCATATATTTGGTAAAAAACTGCACAATTTCTTGTTAGATTCGGGGGCATCCACAAATGTTATGCCATTTCATGTTTGTAGGGCTCTTGGTATTACCCCTGTAGCCTCTCAAAAGAAAACCACCCAATTAGACAAAACATAGGTGAACATTGTAGGAGAACTAAACGTGATTCCCATGCAAGTTGCCTCAGATCCTAGAGTGCAACAAGTGCTTAATATTCAGGTAGCGGACATTCCTGACACCTATGGTCTGATCTTGGGTAGGGATTTCACCAAGGCACTCAATGGATACACATCTACAGATCGCTCCCATATGTGGCTCCCCTAGAAAGGAGTCAAAAATCATATCAGAATTGAGAGGGAACCTAGAATAAAGTATGTCATTACTAAGTATTAGAATACTTCAAATGAGATATTGGTATCAGAAGTCGATATGGGGAACTACATCCTAGCCTCCCCTGCTTTGGACACAGAATAAATATTGATGTTGCAAAGCTCTTTCAGTGAACCCACATCAAAATCCAGCTACTCCAAAGGGCAACTGGAACAAATGGAGGGACTTGATGACCAGGCAGATAGACAACTCAATTTATTGGAGAACTTCCAAGATTTTATCTGGAAATGTGTAGAAGATCAGATTTAGTTGGGTAGAAATATGAACTTTGGATAATTAGTTCTTCTTAATTGGTGTCGAGTCCATGATACTCCTCATTCTGAACTGAAATGTTGCTTGTGTCAAACTGCAGTTGAGCAGATACAAAGGCACATTAACATAACCTCAATTGTTGGGTCAAAAATACAAACCATTCAAATGTGTCAAAAGGGGAAGGATCCAAAGCCTCCTGAAGAACCTTCATGTGACAGTAAGGATAGGGGTATTGCAAGAGGAGCAAGATTTAGTGATTGCTGAAATTAAGGTTTGATGGATCCAAATCCAAGTAAGGTGTTGGAGTAGGTCTTGAGCTTATTAGTCCTACAGGTAAGACCTACTTTGTTGCTCACAGACTCCAATTGCAATTCACTAACAATGTAGCTGAGTATGAAGCCCTAGTTCATGGGCCACTAATGGCATTGAGAAAGAAATTTAAAATCCTCCAAGTGTTTGGAGATTCCAAGCTAGTGGTTAGGCAGGTGAGAAAACAATACTCATGTTATGACAAAAGGATGGCCAACTGCAAACTCAAAATTTGGGATCTTATTGAAGGATTTGATGCCTTCAACATTCAACTAATACCTCAGAGTAAGAATCAGACTATTGATCATTTGGCACAAGAAGCAAGTACATTGCAACCATTATCACTTTCAGGCTTAAATAAGTTCATTGTGGAACTTGTTCCAGTACCTTCGGTGCCTGAAAATGGCACCAATTTTTTAGGTATTTGAAGATGATAAGTACATTCTTGATTTTATTACTAGATGTGATGTATTTTCTTCCCAAGTAATTGATGAGGTTGAGCCTCAAGAGGCCAAAACTGATCTAGAAGGAGTCCTTAAATTAAAGACTAACACTATCCCGAGAGGCATGGTGCAATTAGAAAGGATCTTTGATCTAGATAGGATCAAAGATCAAGAGCATAAAATGAAAGGGGAATCCCTCAACTGTCAATGTGAAGCATACAACATGGGGACCCAAGGTAATGTCAAGAATGTCTTTATTGGTAAGGTGTGCACTATAGAGGAGAGGAAAGGAATTATTGATGCCTTGCATACATATCAGGATGTGATAGCATGGAGCTATGATGACTTGAGGACATAGGACACTTCGATCATTACACATACAATTCCCCTCAAGTCAAATGTTAGGCCATTCAAGAAAAGACAAAGACCAATTGATGGTTTGTTGGATCCCATTATTCAGAAGGAAGTGCAGAAGTTACTCTTAGCACAAATCATATTCCCAATAAGACATTCAACATGGATCAGGAACTTGGTCCCAGTCAGGACAAAAAATGGAGAAATTAGACTATGTGTCGATTTCAGAAACCTGGATAGAGCATCAGAAAATGATAATTATCTAGTTCCTTCACTGGATGAGGTGCTTCAAGTTGTCAATGGATCTTGAATGATGTCCTTTTTGGATGGGTACTCTAGATATAATCAGGTCATGGCTCAGTATGAGGATAGGCACAAGACTGCCTTCACTATAAAATGGGGAACCTTTTCTTACTAGAGAATTCCCTTTGGATTAATCAAAGCTGGAGCTACATTCCAAAGAGAAATGGATATTGCCTTCAAAGACATCATTTGCAAGTGCATAATCATCAACATGGATGATTTGGTAGTCTTTTCCAAGAAGATAAATGGTCACATTGCAGACTTGTGCAAAGTATTCTAGAAATGGAGGGAATTTGGTATTTCACTTAATCCAAAGAAGTGCATCTTTGGAGTCACTGAGGGAAAGCTGCTAGGACACGTTATTTTAGAACAAGGTATTTCCATTGATCCTAAATGAGTGGAGGCAATACTAAAAATTCAACCCCCTACAAGCAAGAAAGAAATGAAGTCATACTTTGGCAAGATTAACTTTGTCAAGAAATTTATCACTGGATTTGCAGAAATAATCAAGCCCTTCATGCCATGTTGAAGCAGGAGGTGAATGTTGAATGGAATACAAAGGCTAAGGAAGCATTTGCACAACTCAAGAGAGTTATTCTTGAGGCCTCTATTTTGGTAAGTCCTAATTATGTTAAGCCATTCTACATCTATTCGTTTTCTTCTGATCACTCTGATGTGAGCTTGTTGACACAAAGGTCTGATCATGGTAATGAACATCCTATAACATTCATGAGTGCACCTTTCAAGGATGTCGAACTGAGGTATCCTAGTGTTGAAAATCAGGCTTATGCCTTGATCCAGACTATGAAGAAGTTTAGGCACTAGACATTCTTAGAAACAAGGTCTTTGCTATAGTCCCTAATCTAGTAGTCAAGTTGTTATTGAAGCAAAATGAGTTATGAGAACATAGAGCCAAGTGGGTGACTATGTTACAAGAATATGATATTGAAATTCAACCCATGAAGTTGGTAAGAGGACAGGGACTGGCCAAGACAATGGTGGAAATGGGCCCTAACCTTGTTTCCCAACATTATAATCCCAAAGATGTTTTTCCAAGGGACTAGTGTGATGACATTATCTACTACTTGTTGAATAGGAAATGTCCCAAACACCTTGATTCAATGCAAAGGAGAGCTCTACATTTGAAGAGTGGTAGTTTTATGATGAATGGACCTGTCCTATACAAGAGAAATCATGAAGGTGTCTACCTGAGATGCTTACAGAAAGAAGAGGCAAGGAGAGTGATGATTGAATTTAATGCTAAACATGGCACAGGCCATGGTTCAGCACCTTCCACTACAAATCAGATTCTAAGGGAAAACTATTGTTGGCCTACCTTGTTCAAGGACACACATCAACACATGAGGACTTGCGATGTGTGTCAAACTGTAGCAAGTAGGGAGAGGTGTGCAACTCTTCCACTTTAGCCTGTCATAGAGGTAAAACCATTTGCACAATGGGGAATGGATTTCATTGGTCCAATCATCCCATCTTCATCTATAGGCCATAGGTATATTCTTACCATAATCGGTTATTTTACTAGGTGGACTACAGCTCTTGCATGCACACAATGTACTTCTGAAGTAGTAATCAATTTCATGGAATTGGGTATCATTAATCGCTTCGATTGCCAAGTAGCTGTAGTTTTTGACAATCTTCTACAAATTAGATTTTGAGGGTAGACTATTATTGGCCTACCTTGTTCAAGGACACACATCACCATGTGAGGACTTGCGATGTGTGTCAAACTGCAGCAAGCAGGGAGAGGTGTGCAACTCTTCCACTTTAGCCTGTCATAGAGGTAAAACCATTTGCACAATGGGGAATGGAATTCATTGGTCCAATCAGCCCATTTTCATCTACAGGCCACAAGTATCGATTATTTTACTAGGTGGACTGAAGCTCTTGCATGCAAACAATGTACTTCTGAAGTAGTGATCAATTTCATGGAATCAGGTATCATTAACGCTTTGGTTGCCCATTCGTTGTAGTTTTTGACAATGGTTTTTCATTTACATATTTAATGTTTTCTAACCGAGCTTATGATCATGGGATTACCATAAAATTTGCATCCAATTACTATCCACAGGGGAATGGTTTGGTTGAGTCTTTCAATAAGAACTTTCTGACAGTCATCCAAAAATTGTTAGATAAGAACCCCAAGGATTGGCATACCTAGCTCAGATTTTCTCTTTGGGTAGACTGTACCATACATAAAACATCTTTAGGAACCTCTCCTTTATCACTTAGTGTATGGTTTGGAACCTATCTTTCCCATCCATTTGAAGATCCCTACCCTACAATTCATCAATGGATATTATGATGGAGAGGATAAATGTGAATTCTGCTTGACCGAACTGTTACACCTTGAAGAGAGAAGAGATGAAGCCCTAGAAAAATTTTCTAGACATCAAGGTATAGTGAAACAATGGTTTGATAGGAGAGCCAAGGTGAAATCCTTTAGAATCTTTGACTTGGTTCTCTACTGGGATAAATCCCATGACAAGAAGGGGGAGAATGGAAAATTTAACAGACTTTTGACTCGGCCCTTATTAGATTGCAGAGATTCTTAGAGATAATGCCTTCCAATTGGAAACCCTCACCAAAGGAGATATCCCACTACCTGTCAATGGGCAATATTTGAAGCATTATTTTCAGTCTTGAGGTGTTCTTAGCTCCATACTTGTACATAAGTAGATTATGTTTCCTTTCTATTGTATTGATTTTGCCTTGGTTTTACTGGGGTTTCTTTTGTTTTGTTCTGCTTGTCTGCTACTTGGGTTGGCTTTCCCTGCTGCTTTGCTTTTGTGGTGTTGGCCTACTTTCATTTGGGCTTGTTGCATCTGTATAATTGGCTGCCTGTCTGGGGCTGCTCTGGGATTTCTTTTACAAACTCTTATCATCTTTTCAGATTCATTCAAACTGTTATATTTCCTTCATCTGATGTTGCATGGGCTGGGAGTTAGTGTCACTTGACTAAGTTAAAATCTAGAATATATTTGGGTCATACATCTTCACACGAATCTTAAGATTTTTGAGGTTGCACATGGTCTTTAGGAGGTCTGACTAGGTGAAAAATCTTAAATTCTACTCCAGTCCCGCTGTGGTTCTCATCCTTGAGTGTGGGCTTCATTACCTGCAAGGTGAAAAGTAAAGATTTAAAAGCAAATCTCAAAAGATAATATCAAAAGAAAAGAAAGAAAATATTGAAAACTTAGAATGTTCACCTTTTTTAAGAGCATCCTAGTATCTCTACCGGGGCTATGGATGCCTGGCTGGCAGTAGAGCTATGCTAGGGAGGGTCACAGTAATAACCTCACCAGGGCTGTGGATGCCTGATTGGAAGTGAGGTTCTATCTAGGTTGATTTTGGAGCTAGAATCCTTAGGTGGCCCTGTCAGATTGAGTTTGGTCCTTGTTGCAACTTAGAAAAGGAAAATGAATGCATATGCACACACATTGACCTCTTTACATGAAAGTTTGGCTTGTTGATGATGTCTAAACCTTGTCTATTTATAACCTGATGCTTGGATTGAAACCAAAAATTCTGAGTTCTTCATGTCAGTTTGTCATTGAAATGCTCTAGAGCATTTCCCCAATGGAGTCGCCATTTGTTGTGCAGTTTTGCATGCACGCCCCTCTTTTCGCTTGGTCTTTTGGCTCATTCCTATGGGTTGCCCTCTCTTTATGCTTATCTTTTAAAACCTTGGGGTTTTTGGTCCTTAGTGCTTGCCATTAGGTGTGGGAGTGCCTTTTTGTTTAGTTCCTTGTGGTTTTGAGGTCTTATGGATGTGCTCTTTGAAGTGGTCTTTTTTTTACTTATGTTTGTTAGAAAACTAAGATCACCTACACGCAATCACCTGTCACATGCAAAAGACATGCAAAATAAAGAAGATGTTCTGTAAACCTCAAAGTAAAAAGGCATTATTGAGAATCAATTATTACAAAGAGATCAATCCTTATGAAGGAGATCAAGAAACCCTAAAAGGGAAACCCTAAATGAAACCCTAGTGTGCATACTTAATAATTAATCAATTATTAATGTGCCTAATTTTAGCTTAAGTAGCTAAAGGAATAAGTGACTTAATTAATTAACCAGTATGATATAATTAATTAAGTATAATAACTTATTACTCTAACACCCCCCCTTAAGATGAACTTAGGAAGAAGCTAAAACACTAGAAGAAGATGCATGCAAGCAAGGATGGGTCCCGACAACTAGGCCTGATCAGGTACTCATTTACAAATGCAAGAAAGAGGTAGAGGAGGAAAACCCAGTGGGACAAAACCCCCCTACAATGAGATGGCATGTTGTAAAGAAGCACTAGAAGAACTCTGTAGAGTAACATTGGAACCGCAATCTGGCAAGCAAGGAAAGATACTTCTATCTACAAGAAACCATATCAGATTCATAATGATGCAACAATAGACCCGATGCCATGGAACACTCGAAAAATCCAAACGGGAACAACCCTGAAATCCATGAAGTAGCAATCGATTATTGAAATGATGTATTACTGAAAACGAAGTGCAAAGATGCAAGTTGCACCCTCCCAACTACCAAAACATACAAGTAATCTCCAAAACACCCATCGGGCCAAATCTAGATTAATGATAAACTTGGGATAGATACAGAAACAAGTGCATGGACAACAACATAGATCTCCTCAATACCTTTCCAATGCCGCAAAGATAGCGAAAATCGAACATCATGGCAAAAAGTTATGAGCTCGAAAGCATAAAATGTACACTTACCTTCAAACAGTAATAAATATATTAAAAAAAAAAACTACTGTAAAATAATCTATACCACATGATAGTGCTCGGAACCAGCTTTTTGGTGATATCTTATTTGCCCAATTTTGATACCGTATACCCAAGTTATGCCAAAAACAAAAAAATTGCTCTTTTAGGCAAATTAGGGCTAGAAGGGGGCAAAGAGGCCGTACGGTTGTTGACATCATGCTAGCATCAACAAGTCCTGAGCATAAATTTGATGGCCACTTGGTTGTCGCTACAAAAAATGGCCCCTGCAAAAAAAAATTTGGCCGGAGCCCCTGGTTGCCATATGACTGTGCAGTGTGGGCTATAGTTGGCTAGGGGCTGGGCATATAGTGCCCGATCCCCCATCTAACCATGGCAAGTGTAGAGAGGGCCCGTGGGGGTGGAGCTTGGGCCGGTGGTATAGGGTGGTGGAGCCACCGGTGGCGGTGGTGGGCTGCTGGTCGTCGAGTGGCGGAATGCTTTAGAACTGGAGGCGTCGGCACAGAACTCGAAAAAACACCATTTTTGGGTTTTTTTTTAAATTTTCGTGCATTGGGAAGTGTGCTAGGGAGGCCATACGGCCTCCCTGGCAAAAAAAAACTGCCTTCATGATCAACTTCACCAAAATCAATGAAACGAAGGGCGATCTTAGGGTTTTGGGGTGCTGCAAATGTGATGGCGGTGTCCATTTTTCTCGAAGATGCTCTAAAAAATTGGCTACCCCCAAATCTTGCAAAAAAGATGCCTGTGGAAACCATTGCACTTGAAACTCACTAAGAGGCCATATCTTCAAATCACGAACACGCAGCAATAGGTTTGGAGCTCTGATACCATGTTAGAAAACCAAGATCACCTACATGCAATCACCTGTCACATGCAAAAGACATGCAGAACTAAAGAAGATGTTTTGTAAACCTCAAAGTAAAAATGCATTATTGAGAATCAATTATTACAAAGAGATCAATCCTTATGAAGGAGATTAAGAAACCCTAAAAGGGAAACACTAAATGAAACCCTAGTGTGCACATTTAATAATTAATCAATTATTAATGTGCCTAAGTTTAGCTTAAGCAGCTAAAGGAATAAGTGACTTAATTAATTAACTAGTATGATATAATTAATTAAGTATAATATCTTATTACTCTAGCAATGTTATCTCCTTTGGTGTTTTTGTTTGGGTCCCAAGGGTTGGTTCTCTCCCTTGGCTTTCCCTTTTTTTCCTTGTTTCCTTTGTTCTGCTAGAGGCAGAACCAGGATGGGACTTAACTTTGAACTTTGGCTAAGTTCTCGGTTCTATTCAAATTCTCATTCTAGCTCCACTTCCCTTTCCCTTGCTTTCTTCTATGTTTTGTTTGTTTTCATCCTAGGGATCGCTTTCCTCCCTTGGTCTTTTCTTCGCTTCGGTTTTCCTTCACTTGTTGGAGTTAGAACCGAGATGGATCTAAATTTCAAACTTTTTCTAAGTTCTCGGTTCTATCTTCATTCCTGTTCTAGCTCCACCTCCCGCATTCTCATTTTCTTCATTATTTTGTTTGTCTTCGGCCTTCGAGCTGGTTCTCCACCCGTGGGTTTTCTCCAGTTCTCTCTTTTTGTCATTTCGTCAAGGTTGGGGCTAGGATAGAATTTTTCTTTGTCTTTGGAAAAGTTCGTGGTCCCTTTCCCAATCCTATTCGGCCTCTCCTTCCACCAGGGTGGTTTTTGGTTCCCATTCTGCCTAGTTTCCCTTTGGTTTCCTTTCTGGTTCTGCCTCCACTTCTACCAGGGTGGGTTTTTCTTCCACTTTTGTCTGGTCTCCCTTTGGTTTCCTTTCCCATTCCCATTCTGCCTCCGCTTTCGCTGAGGTGGGTTTTGCTTCCCCCTCCACCTGGTTTACCTTTTGTTTCCTTTCTCATTCCCATTCCACCTCCGCTTGGGTTTATGCGTGATTCTCTGACCTTAGGAACTATTTTGGACCTACTTGGATTATGATGGTGTATTTGCATTAATGGTGTCCCATTTGAAAGCAAGTTTTATCGAGTTCAGATTGGCAATATGTAATTTGAAGATTTGGGCATGATTTGTGGGTGCAGTTAGGTACACTTTGTGGCTCCTATCATGAGACCCACTCCCACACACAGGTCGATTTGGTTGGTGGCCATTAATTATGATCAGACACAATCTAAAGGGGGCTCAACCTGGTTTTGTTAGATTTGGGACATCCGTTATTCTAGCTCTTGTTCAATCGGTGGCTCATGTTCCTCCTGATGTTCACACACGCTGCTTTTCGTGCAAGTTTTCGTTGATGGTGGGTGTGGCTCAAGGATTCATCTCCTTTGCTTCGTGCAATCGTAGGTTGATCTGATGGGGTCCTTGAAGCATTCATTGCTGACCAATGGGTTATTGCGGACTGTCGAGGCCGATTTGGCTGGTGGTTGACTCTCTTGTAGCCCTAGCTCTGTTTCACGTGGGCATTTTTCTATAAGTATGGCACTCTGCCTCATTTGTAAAGGTTGCTAGAAAAATTGGCCAAGCTGGTTAAGTTGGTCACCAATCAGTTTAGACAGTAGATTTAGCAGTAGAATAATATGTTAGCAGATTAGAAGTGCTTTTTACATTTCAAACAAGTGTTGTAATAAACCAAAAATGTTGTGAATATGATGATTTAGTACAAAGTGTAGACATTGTGTTATGGATGGTGCCTCCTCTGCATTGAATAATCTTGCATGTTTCTTGTTCTATCTTTCAAATCACTTGGAAATGTTTGGATGTATCTTAGATTGAGTTTGTAATGCTTTTGATTTAATACTTGGAGTGTTGTAGTAGTCCCTGGTTCATATCTTGGGCAGCTTCTTGATTGTGGGAATGTTGTGCAAGGTCAACCTGTACCTCATATTCATGTGCTTAGTTCAACTATATATATTCATTCAGTCCCATTGAATGAATGCCTATAGCCTAAAAATATTTAACACCTTAGAAGATTGCACTATTCTCTGCAAGATTGTAGGTATAGCTTGAGTCAACTAGGAGCTAGTTTAAGGGATTGGTCCATTCAAGATCTTTCATCATTTGCATGATTAATCTTAGAAGTAGTGTTAACAATTAGAACTTCTGAAACCCTCATATTTTTTTGTTTCTTTTATTAAATGGTTAAAACTTGAAGTTAAACAATCACAATATCTTAAAATCTGATGAGTTTAGAGCTTCCAGCATTTGTACATAAGACCCCTTATGATTACCAACATATTCACATTTTATCACTGAGTTTGTTCCACTGCATTATCATAACCTAAAACCCGGGAGACCTTGGGGTTATCTCTTTTTTCATAGAGATCAACCTTTCAAGAGAGATAGGATAACTTTTATCCTCTTTGAGTTGTTTCCATGCAAAAACACCAAACAACAGCTAGCTTGGATATAGATATTGAATCAAAGGATTGCATGCTTGAATCAAAATCTTGTTGAACACTTTGGATAACTGACAGGGGGGTGAATTAGTTATCATAAATTTTTTTTCTTAATCCTTAATTAATCCGGTGAAATCTTAAGTCAATTAGATAATAATTAAAAAACATGTGAATATGAAATTACAAAACAACACCATGCACAATGAACACCAAAATTTATGGGGAAACCCAAGATGGGAAAAACCATGGAGAATGCTAATTCTCAATTATAAAAAATCAGTTAAGGTGACATTGGTTAAGGTGATTTTTACAAGGGCTCACTTCCAAATTTTTCACTGCATGTAAGGCTCATTGCTAGTGTGCTCACTACCTAGCTATTATAGCCAAAATTAAAAAGGCTTGCTATGAAAAGAACAAGAATCATTTCCAAAAGAATAAGGCTCACTTCCATACGAATGATGAAAGGGAATCCACTATTGGAAATAACTATCAACAACAGTGACACCCAAATAATACCATGGTCTACTACCTTTGGTCGAATACTCTCACATAATAACTGGATTTTTAGATTCTCATTCACCACACTTACTTTCATCGAACATAATCAACTTTTACTTATACCATTCAACACGTCCATAATCTCCTAAGTCGGCCAAACACAATTTGAATTAGTTCACCACAAAACATTCCCACAGTGGAAAGGAATGAAATGTGGACCATATACATTATCTTGACTCAAATCAACACAGTACATATTAACCATGATATTCATAACCAAAGAATAGGATATACACGTTATAATGCAAACAATGTTTCAGTGCACGCTAACCACTTTCCAGATCAGTCCAAACTCAAAAGAGTGTATCTCATTATGTTGCAAAATAAATGGGACTAGGAAAAACACGACCAGAGATAGATCATTACATCATAACATCTAGAGCATGCCAATCCAGATCACCAAAGCATCAAAACTGAACCTTAATCAATCAACCAAGATATTTTGACATCAATGAAAAAAATTAATGACAACAATCAACAACATCACATTCCAACAATCTTCCCCTTTTTCATTTATGGAAACATTCATTAATGACAAACCAAGCAATACAATGTCAGCATCAATAGCATCAAGGACCTTCTTTTCTTCTCCCCCTTTGACATCAAAGACAAAGGGAAAAAACTCCCCTTGAAAAACTTACTCTATTCCCCCTATAAGGAAGTCTCCAAGCATTGATCCAGATAAGTGTGAGAATATAAAACCCTAGAAAAATGCATACCCAAGTGCAAATTATTGTGGACTAGGAGGGGGCAAAACCACTAACTTCTATCAGAGATACTCAAAAGTATCTTTGCTCAACAGTTTTGGGAAAATGTCTACAATATTCTCTTTTGTAGGTACATATTCAAGTTTAACTCATTTTCCAATACCTTCTCTCTCAAGAACTGGGATCTGATGGATATATGTTTCATTTTGGAGTGTTGTACCAGATCCTTGGAAATGTTTATTGCATTGGTATTATCACACATAATTGAGATCGGTTCATCAAATGATATGCCAATTTATTTTGGTGATTGTTTCATTAACAACACCTAAGTGCAACAAGAGGACGATACAATGTTTTCAACTTCAGTAGTAGAAAAAGATATAGAATCTTGTTTCTTACTTGACCAAGCAACCAACTGGGAGCTAAGGAAATAAGCTCCACCACTTTTTCTCCACTTTTTGTCAACACACTCAGCCCAATCAACATTAATATAGGTTGTCAAAATGAAATCTGAATCCTTTGGATACCATAACCCGATATCTTTTGCACCCTTCAAATATCTAAAGATCCTTTTTACCGCAACAACATATGATTCATTTGGTTCTTACTAAAATATAGCTACTAAAAAAACATCATACATAATGTTGGGTCTAGTATCAGTCAAATATAACAATCCTTCAATCATTGACCTATACATACTTGCATCAGCTTTAGTGAATCAACTTCTTTTGTCAACTTACATCCGATAACAATAGGTGTACAAACCGGTTAGGAGTTCTCCAATCCAAACTTCTTCAATAATTCTTTGGTATACTTGGACTGAGAGATGAAAATTTATTTGTTGTCCTGATTTACTTGTAATCCAAGGAAGAAATTTAGCTCACCTATCATAGAAATTTCAAATTCCTTCTACATTTCATCTGCAAATTTTTTTGCACAAATCATCATTTCCTCCAAAGATTATGTCATATGTTGGCAAGAGACACTGCAGTATCACTTTATGTTGTCATTTCAATGGCAACTCAAATTGATGATTAGATACACACACTATCATTCAGTCACATCGGCAAACATACTAAAGATTAATCAGGAAGAACAGAGTATCCAATAGAATATTGTTCATCGATCTATATGAAGATTTCATGTTATTGTTTTGTGTTGCACATCTCAAGAAATGATTTTTGGTATATTAAATGTCTATTACTACTAAAGCGTAGTGGCTCGTATGATCTCATGTGGAAGTTAGAAGGTCTGGTTGACTTATTCTCAATCTTTCTTGTATTGGAGCCAACTTCAGGAACGTATTATGTCATGGATGTATAAGGATCACTTAGTTAAATGTTTTCATGCTCAAATATCTTTGTTTAGGTCCCCTCTATATCTTAACTGACTTTGGAGGATGTGCATAAATATTTAATTAAGGACCGATGGTGGTAATTATTTTTGTGTTTTATTGAATCCGACAAAGTGTAATTGAATTCTATGTTGCGGATATATATAAGACCATCTGTATCATTTTTTATGATGTATGAGTTGTGTGTTGATGTGAATTGTGAAATAGAGCAGAGGAGAAAAGAGATTAAGCGTAGATTCACTTGCACATAGAGAATTTTTTGTGCAAGTGTGAGAAGAACAAAGAGGAAGTGCAGAATCAGTATGCAGGGTAGAAGATTGTATATTGTGCCTAACTGGAACAATAATTAGGCATATTTAGATGTTGTCTTTCTCAGTTCAAAATCTTAGATGATTTTAATCTAATTTTCTTTTGTAAGACAGTGAGCCTTCCCTTTGAGCAGTGAGCTCTAGGAAGTGTGCCTGAAAGAAAGTGCACTCCCCTTATTGTAATCTTCATTTGAGTATACTCAAATTAACTTTTGGATTGGCCATCCACCGTGGTTTTCCCATAACAAGGTTTCCACGTAAAAATCCTTACATTATGGTGCTGTGTTAATTTGCTTCATGTTTATGCATTATTATTGATTGTTGTTAATGCTTTGAAGATAAAAGTTTATAAAGTTAATTTTTGCACAACACTGATTCACCCCCCCTCTCAGTGTAGCTTGTTTCCAAAAATTAGTCTCAAAGATAGTTCCTTTGAAAGAAGTCTAACAACTTGGGGAGATCTTGGAAGGTGTTCTAATGGATTGAACTAGTCTTCAACAATAGCTTTTGGTAGCCCTGGATGATCTTGATTAGTCAAAGGATGAAGTTCATAAATTGTAAGCAAATATATCTGATGCTGAGAAATTCATTGAGTCTGTGAAAGACAAAATCAATAAGTTGAGAGAAAATAAAGGAACTTTGTGATCAAATTAAGCAGAGTGACAGGAAGAGTATTGAAGAAGAAGAACTTTGTCAAGCCCTGAAAGAAAATACAGAAGATTATGAGAAGCTTACTAGAGATATAATAGTTCTAAAACATGAGATGGAATCTATCATGAAGAAGTTGACCAAGGAGATTGAAGAAAAAAATAAAAATGAAGAGAACCAAGCACATTCCTTGAAAGAAAAATCTGAATTATGCAACAGATTGGATGATGAATTGGAACAATCTAAAAATAGTGAAGAAGCACTTGAAAATTAGATGGATGATCTCATAAATGAACTTTCTACTGCAAATGAGTATAAAGAGAAGTTCAAAGCCAGTTTTTCCATGCTTGATGAACTAATTAGTAGTCAAAGGACTCATGGTGACAAGCGAGGTCTTGGATATGAAGAAGGAGAAAATTCCAGATCTGAGAAAATGAGATCCAAACAAGGAAATCAAATCAACAATTCTAGAAGGTATCCGATAAGGCAACCTAATGCTTAGAGATTTAATGGATAATATTTCAGTTGCAATAAATTTGGACACATGGCTACTCAATGTAGAAGTAGAATGAATCAAAGTTGTCTATCTTTCTCAAGACAATGCTTTAATTGTCATAAGGTTGGTCATAAGTCAAAAGAATGCAGAAATATGATGAATCAATTTCATAGAAATATCAGATGCTATACATGCAATAGACTTGGCCATAATTCTAACTAGTACAAATCAAGAGGAAATCAGTGGAACAACTGGTCAGGAAAAATAAATGTTGTATGTTATAACTACAAAAAAATAGGACATATTTCTACATTTTGTTGGAACTGAAGAGGTCTGGTAAATCAAAGGAAGAACATGCATAAGGATATCAAGGGAAAAGGTAAAATCACTACAAATGCAGGCAAACAAAAGATACAAAATAAATGCGTGAAGAAATATCCCTTTGTTACTGTTGAAGAAAATGTGGCAGCACCAGAATCAGCTTCTAGTAATTCCTCTGGGAATTAGTCTCGGGCCTTTGGCCTAGGGGGAACTGTCAAGAAAATCATTTAACCCCCTAACCGGTAAGTGATGTTGGATGTGGACGTGTACCATAGATTTATAGATTCTCAACAGATGTCATTGAAATCATTGGAGGAAGTGGTGTACCATATTGGAGGTCTTTAGAAGATTTACCCATCATAGTATACAAAAATAGGGTAACCAGATGTATTCAGGTTAAAGCATTTATTGCAACAAAAGAGTTAGGTATGCAAGTGATAAAAGGCTATTTCTACTCTTCACTTTTCACTTTGTGTGTGAAAGAGAAGAATTTTGGAGAGCTCATAGGTGAACCTTGGTGAATTGAGGTGAAATTCAATCATGAAAGTGATTTGGCAATCAAATTCCAATCCGACAAAAAAGGTATTTTTCATAAAACTTCACAAACTTTTGATTTGGTCAAAATTAATACTCCTCTAGTAGTCGAAGTAAAGGATAGACATCGTCCTAAATTTAGATGACATCCTTACTAGTCTCTTGAGAGTGATCTGCTAGGAGCATTTCCGTCTGTTCTGCATAGATTTTTACACACAAAAGACATTAGGGTTTATATTCATGCCAATATTGAAGAACTGGGAAGTTGAAAATTGTTGAACTTGTACAATAATCAGATCATTGGTGAAAATTACTATGTAAAGCCAAAACATAAAATCTTGGAAACAAAGAAATTCATAGAGATAGTCAAGTTTCCCATGTTTGAACAGTTGGGGTGGGTTTGTTATGTTTTGAGTTGAGTGCATGATGAATTTATGTGGCTTAGAATTCCGTTCAAAATTACAAAGGAATCTATCAATGTAGTAACTGGTCTAAAATCTTCTAGTGGATTACCTATTTTAAAGTCTGTGAAAATCCAAACCATCACTGATGCTATAGGATCAACATATGATAGAAGAGAAATGACTATTGATAAAATTGCTGATATAGATATCAAATTTGCATCTATGGTGATTGGATACAAGATTTATCACTCTAGCTGAGACAACTCTATGTTCAACACATAAATATATACCACCTACCAAATGGTAAAGGAAAATGAAGATTATGACCTTTGTGAACTACTGAGAATTTAACTAATGGAGAATCTAGAAAAGATAAAGAAAGATAATAAAAAATCTCCCAAATATGGTAACTTTATTTTGTGTTTACTTTTTTATTTCTTGGGTGAAGTTCTGGGAGTTAGAAAAGTTCAGTGGCAAAAGGAAAAACCGGTAGCTACACAGATCAGAGATCTATTGTACAACTTTGTAGATACCAAAACAAAGAATGCAGCTATGTGGGGATACTTTAAAAGCTTTCAGGCTATGATGCAATCTAGGGAGAGGATTCATACCTATATTGTAGAGAGGTACAAAGATTCAATTTTCTTCATGGTGGATGTTGATCAGTGTATGATGGAAGTTGTTGATCCAAGAACTATCTAGATCATGCCCATGGGGTATGGAGTTGAAGAG
Organism: Sequoiadendron giganteum; assembly: GCA_007115665.2. Taxonomy (NCBI): domain Eukaryota; kingdom Viridiplantae; phylum Streptophyta; class Pinopsida; order Cupressales; family Cupressaceae; genus Sequoiadendron; species Sequoiadendron giganteum. Next base: position 30,085,071 of record CM021102.1, read on the forward strand.
AATATTTTGGACATGTATGCTCAACACCTACTCAGAAAACCTTTGGATGCGATAGAAGAAAGGTTTGGTACCTATGTAGAGAAGGATATGCAGGTTCATGATGAAGTCAAAAAACCTATGGTAACTAAAAGATTCAGAAAGGAAGTTGAAGTTCTTGCTAAGAGTATGGGCATACCTACAGAACTACTAAAAGAAGCCAGAAAGAAAAGAGAAGAGGCTAAAGCAGAAAAATAACTTGCAAAGGAGGCAGTCAAAACTCAATCAACTGGTTCGGCAACATAATCTTCTCGAGTAAGAACAACTAGAAGTTCTACATCTCATTCAGCTCCTATAAGAAAGTCCATCCCTGTAAAAACTAAAGCCAAGGGATCCAACAAAGAAGGCAAAAAGAAGAGAAAAAGAGTTTATATGTTAGTTTTTTATGATGAGGAAACTGATTCTGATGAAGATGTCAAAGAAATTAAACATCAAGGCACCAAGGCAACAACCGTCATAAAGGGAAAACCCTCTCGTGAAGATGTTCAAGTGAAGAAAAAGACTAACAGTTTAGGTATGTCAGTTGCAGAATTTGAAAAGGAATTAGTCAAAGATGGTAATGTCAAACCTCTCTGTAAATGGTATGAGTCTTTTGATGATTTTGATAGAAGAATTCTTGAAGAAGCGACAATAGAGCACATGAATATTTTCAATAAAGTTTTGATAGAAATTATGCATAGTCTACCCAAAAGCCTATATGACATTCTGGAAATGAGAAAAATTAATGCCAGAATAGAAGAAGAGAAAATTTTAGAAAGGATTCTTTCCGAACTATGTCCAATGATGTCTGTGGATGACATGAAGACATTTTTTAACAAGGCCAAAAAGAGATTTGGTGCAGGAGCACCAACTTGCTTTCAAGCCTCGAGTAGGCCATTTGTAAATAGTTTCTCTATTTTGTGTATTGGATCTTATAATAAGGTTTATCAAACCATTTTATAGGTGTTTGATTCTTAGGAATTCATATTGGAAGTCATTTGTCAAATAATTTTTTAAGTTGTTCCAAATTGTAAAAATTGTAAAAGTTGCTCAAGAAAGTTGTCAAGCAACTTGTCAAAAGTGTCAAAGGCATTTTATCAACAAACTAATTAAAAGGTGGTTGAAAATAGTTGGTTTTGGTTGGAAATGTATAATTACACCCTCCAAAACTCGAATTGGGGGGTTGGAGACATTATTTTTTAAGTTTGAGGAATGGCAACCTCATGTTTTGTATGCATTTTCTGATTTTTACATTGTTTCCAGGTTGAAGTTGTCCTTTGTATGACCTGATATGGATACGAATAATGGAGTATCATATATGGATGGAAATATATTTGTTTCTAGTTTCCAATTATTTTTGTTTCATTGAATTATATATAGTTTTATGGAGGATATGCCTATTTTGTGAGACTGCCTATTCTAACAATATTGTGCAGAATTTACAGTCCGAAAAATGTGATGGTACGGATTGTAGATTCTATATTTTGGATCTGAAACCAATTGTATTTTGTAGCTATGTATATCTACTTCCATTTCTTCAAGTCTTGGAAAATTTTATTAATATGTGAATCAGTTGTGATTATTTGTATGAGGGCAAGTCTAAACCCTGCCTAGGGTTTGCAGTTTTGGAAAAAATGTAATAACGTTATTTTGCACCATTGGATCTTCATAAAAATTGGAAGGGAAGTTGGTAATTATATTATCTTCAAATGCACTGAAGCGATTGGTTTTATTATGTTTTTTGTGGAAGTTATAAATGGTAGTTCGGTGCATTGCATTGTGGGCTGCCATGAGAATGTTGCCAATGTGATCTAGGATGCACTTAATCATTGTTTGAGATGAATAATTTTATGGAATTTATCAAGTGAATGTAATGTTGAGTTGTGAAATCTCTTTCTTTGCATCAAAATTTAAAAGAAAAACAAGGGTTAACAAGCCAATTATTGGTTTAACCGATGAAGTCACAAAATAAATAGAGAAAATTTTGAGCGAAATACTGTTGAATGAGAGCATTGATATTGTAGCTGAAGAAACTCATGTTGATGATACCCCATTTGGTCTAGAAAAGGAAGAAGAAGAATAAAATTTGGGTACAACTGAGGGTTCATAGATTCCTCTTGTAGAGGACAACATAGAGACTCCTATGGAAGTTGAAATACATGGTAATATATCTGTTGAAGAAATAGAAATCACTGAAGGTAAACCATACCCAACAACTTTAGAAGAAGTGATTGAAGAAAAGAAAGATAATGTAAAGCCAATCCCAGTTGAGGCAAGAGACACTATTGAGGAAATTATTTTGTTTTGGTTGAATAGAAAGAAGAATTGGATCTAGAATTGATTGAAGGTCCAGTTGACCTATCCACCTTAAGTCCAATCCAGAATATGAAAGTAGCTTCATTTGCTCAAGTCCAAGCCAGAGAAGAGCTACTAAATTCATACATTGAAGATAGTGAGCTGATAAATCTTTCATCTAGAGTATTGAAGAAGATAATTCTATCTTATGTGAAAGATTCGACTAGTTCCTCCTCCAATGAATTGAAAAAGCTTATCAAATCGGTTAGTACACACTTTGAGTCACTAGAAAAATATGCTATGGTGAAAGTAAAAAAGGAATTTGATGTTAAAAGATTTAGTGGATTGAAAGTATTGATTTCCAAAGATAAAACTATCTTAGCCATGTGTGTAAGTAATATACAAAATACTTTATTAGAAGGTGGTAAGATCTACAAATCATGTTTGTGTTTTTCAAATTTTACTGAAGCTAATGAGAAGAAGATCAAAGATCTGGAAAAATAGTTGAGAACTATTTCTAATGGATTTGATCCTCTATCTGGTGGCATTGGGAAAATAGAAGGTGAAGTGATGTCTACAGTTAACAATATAAAAGGAATGAAGCATGAGAATAATAAGATTGTTGCTAGAGCATGCGAACTCAAAGGCATAATTGGTCCTAACATTGAAATAATGTCAAGCGCCCTAAAGGAAGTTGAGGAATCTATGGCAGTTGGTGATCCGGCCAGCTTGGAAGTGGTAGAGACACAGTCCTACCTGATCTATGGTCACATAACAATCATGGAGAGTCTCAAAATATTTTGGGATGCTAATCTAATTCAGCGGAAGAAATATTTTGCAGACATTTTTCAGTTTTTGTAAGTTAAAGAAGCATTTTTGCATAATAGTTTTTTTTTTATCGATTTTTGGTATGCACACCCCTAATTTTTCCATTGATTTCAAAGGGGGAGAAGAATGGAGTTGAAAATTCCTAATCATCTCATGGGGAAAATTATATTTTTGGAATTTTGGAGCAGGCAATGTAGTTTATCTTGGTACTAATCTAGCACTTTTATATTTTTCACTAAGTGTTGCCATCAATTCCAAAGGGGGAAGTTTTTGGAAAGAGAAACTATAGTATCATTTTATGTTTTCATTGATGGAAACTCAAATTGATGATCAAATACACACACTATCATTTGATCACACTGACAAACATATTGAAGATTAATTAGGAAGTATGGAGTATTCGAGAGCATAGTGTTCATCGATTTATATGAATATTTTGTGTTATTGTTTTTTGTTCCACATCTCAGGAAATGATTTTTGGTATATTATATTTGTTACTACTGAAGAGAAGTGGCTTGTATCAATTTGCATGGAAGTTAGAAGGTTTGGTTGACTTATTCTCAATCTTTCTTATATTGGAGTTTACCTCAAGAATGTATTATGTCATGGATGTATAAGGAGAAATTACTTAAATGTTTTCATGCTCAACTATCTTTGTTTAGGTCCCCTATATGTATTAACTAACTTTGGAGGATGTGCATAAAGATTTAATTAAGGATCTAGCCGATGGTGGTAATTATTTTTGTGTTCTATTGAAGCCGACAAAGTGTAATTGAATTCTATGTTGCAGATATATATATATATATATATATATATATATATATAAGACCGTTTGTATCATTTTATATGATGTATGAGTTTTGTGTTGATATGAATTGCTAATTAGAGAAGAGAAGAAAAGTAATTAAGCATAATTTCACTTGTGCATAGAGACTTTTTTTGCGAGTGTGAGTAGAACAGAGCAGAAGTGCAAAATCAGTCTACAGGAAAAAAGATTGTATATTGTGCCCAAATGGAACTGTAATCAGGTATATTTAGATGCTATCTTTCTCAGTTCAAACTCTCAGATGGTTTTAATTTTATTGTCTTTTGTAAGGCAGTGTGACGTAATTCAAGTGCATTCCCCTTATTGTAATTTTCATTTGAGTATACTCAGATTAACTTGTGGATTGGCCATCCACCGTGGTTTTTCCCCTAATAGGGTTTCCATGTAAAAATCCTTGTGTTATGGTGTCATGTTCATTTGCTTCATGTTTATGCATTATTGTTTAATTTTGTTAATTCTTTGAAGATAAAGGTTTATAGAGTTAATTTTTGTACAAAACTGATTCACCCCCCTCTCAGTGTAGCTTGTTTCCAACATCATCAACATAAACCACAACAATCAACATTTGATCTAAGTAAATTATATAGTATAAGTTAAACTCTCATTAGATCCCTTTTTAAATCCTTGTCCAATCAAATACTTGTTTAATGTGCCATACCAGGCTCTAGGTGCTTTCTTCAACCTGTAAACAACTTTCAGGTCATTTCCAGAGTTAAATCCCTATGGTTGCACTCAATGCAGACTTCTTCTTTCAATTCTCCATTTAAGAATGTTGATTTTACATCCATTTGATAGACTTTGAAATCCTTAAAATCTACAAAAGCCAAGAATATATGGATCGCTTCCATCCGGGCAATAGGGGCATATCTCTCTTCAAAATCAATACCTTTGATCTGAGTGTAACCTTTTCAAACTAATATTTCCAATTGTTTCTTATTACTTTTTTGTTTTTGTCCAACTTATTTCTTATTGGTCTAGGCACAAGTTCCCAAGTCTAATTTTTCTCTCTTTGATCAAGCTCTTCTTTAATTTCCTTCACCCAATTTTGATCATTGCAAGCTTCTTCCATGGTCTTTGGCTCAGTTTCTAAGATTAAACACAGTAATACTTATTCTTGAGCTAATTTTTCTTGTGATGATTCCTTTATTCTTATCTCCAATAATCTGATTTTTTGAGTGGTTTCTTTGTGCATACCTTAAGGTCTTGGTTGTATATCTCAGAGCCTCCTTTGTCTCTTCTTCTTTCTTATCCTTCTTTCCTTTTTCATCTGAGTCATCTGATTCATATTCAATATGCATGTCAGGATTTCTTTGAACATATTCATCCAATTTCACATTTGCACTTTCAACTATCTTGTTCAACCTTTTTTTGTAACACTGCTAAACTTTGCCTCTTGTAGAGTAACCCAAAAATATGCCTTCATCAACTCTATTATCAAACTTTCCAAGATTGTCCTCATCTCTCCGAATGTAGCATTTAATTCCACAAATTTTGAAGTACTTTACTATGGGAGCTCTTCCATGCCATAGCTCATATGATGTCTTTCCATACATTCTCCAAAATAGTACTCTATTGAGAGTGTAAATTGTTGTGTGTATCACTTCTTTCTAGTAGACCTTTGTTAAACCTACTTCCTTGATCATTGTTCTAGTTTCTTCTTGAACTGGCCAATTAATTCTTTCCACTACACCATTTTGCTATGGTGTTCTAGGGGCTGATAGTTGTCTTTTAATATCATGTTTATCACATAACTTGTTGAATTAATTAGAAGTAAACTCTCCTCGTCTATCAGATCTTAAACACTTGATTCTCCTATCAACTTCATTCTCAACTCTTTCCTTAAAAATCTTGAATTTTTCTAAAGCCTCTGATTTTTCTCTAAGAAATGTAACCCAAGTTAGTCTAGAATAATCATCTATTAAAAGTATGAAATATCTCTCACCTTGTAATATTCTTGTTCTGGTTGGACAACATAGGTCAGTGTGTACTAGGTCCAACAACCCAGTAGATGATTCTTCTTTTCCTTGAAATGTTCCTTTGGTCTATTTTCCTTCTTGACATCCTATGCAGATAATGTTGTCTAGTTTGGTCAATCTTAGCAAGTCTCTGACTACTCTTGTTGAACTTATCCTTACCAAATTGTTGAAGTTAATGTGACACATTCTTCGGTGCCAGAGCTAACTTTCATCACACTAAGATAATAAGCATCTCTTTGTAGCTCCTTCTAGCTGATACATATTCCCACTTATTCTTTTTCCTGTTGCAATAATAGCTCCAAAAAAAATTTGCATCTCACAACCATCGTCCTAAAATACAACATTATAGCCATTCTCGCACATCTGTCCAACACTCAAAATATTATGATATAAACCCTTCACATAGTAAACACTGTTAGTGTTATGTTTTCCATCAAAGGTAATAGAACCAATTCCAACAATCTGCGTTATTTTATCATCTCCAAATCTAACAGAGCCTCCATCATATTTTTCAAGCTTCACAAAATTAATTTTATCATCGATCATATGATTCAAACATCCATTATCAAGCAACCATTAATTTCTATTTATTTTAACATATAATGCAACTTTAGTGTTGTCATTAGATTCTGGACAAATATTAGAGATATCAAATCTAGGTTCATCCTTTTCCACCAAAAAAAAACAATCCTCTTGATCTTCATCATCATCTGAAATACTAGCATTTTCATTAACATAATAGGCCTTCTTGTTGATTCTTTTAAACTTTTGTCTTGTTCCTTTCCTTGGAAACCTTATTGCTAAATGACCAATCTTTCCACATCTAAAGCATTTAAGAGGTAACATGCCTTTGTACTTGCTAGTACCTTTCTTTAACTTTCTTGTGAATTTTTCTTCCAACTCATCTCAACTTTCACTATTCAGATCTTCTTCTATTTTTGTGGCTTTGAAGGTTGTTTCCGATTTTCTCATTTTCTTTTCCAAATTTCCTCATCTCAAAGGTGGTCAAGGTGTCAAATAGTTTCTCTCTAGTGAATTTCTTCAGATCATAAACTCCCTCAATAACTAAGATCTTGTCACTGTAGCTCTCTAGTAGGGTCCTCAGAATATTCTCCATAACGTATTCATCTGTCAGAGTGCCTCCTTGATTTTTGACTTCATTTACTACACTTTCAACTCTCTGAAAGTAGCTTGTTATATCTTCACCTTCTTCCATCCTCAATTTTTCATATCTATGCTTAGCTATCAACTTCTTTGATAATTTGACTCTATCATTTCCTTCATAGATTTCTTTCAACTTTTCCCAAACTTCATAAGCCATGCCCAAAGAAATCACTTTTGTTAACTTAGTCTTAGACAAAGAACTATATATTGCATACCTTTCTTTTTCATTTTCTTCATAGGCTAAAATATCATCCGCAATATTAGGACCGTTTGTTGGTACACCATAATTTGTCTTCCTTGCAAGTATGGATGTGTTTGGTGGTGTTGTCATTAATTTAGTCATTGATGTAAACATAATTCAGAGTGATTGCAGATGGTACAAGTATAGTTGAGATACTATGGAAGTGTTCAAAGTACATGGAGCTATATTTATGAAGTTTCAATGTGTTGATGCCAAGTGCTTTTGGGAAAATTAAGATATAATGAAGACAGTGTAGTGTGTGTGTTCTGAGTGTGCTCGAGTAATGTGCTCTACATTTATTTTGTGTTTATCCTATGCTTGTGTGGATCTATAAGCATTATTTATGGGCTTCATAGAACTGTTTGTCTATGGACTAAGAGAGATTTTTCTACTCCACAGTCTTCTGGTAATTTGTCTCAAATATTGCAGATCTGGAGGAAGGTTAATATTAGTATTTTATGTGTTTTGGAAAACATGATTGTGATTTTTTTCTTTGAAAGGCTTGTTCTAGAGCTATTGTGTTTTTCTGGACGGTTTGATTGGACTATTGAAGAGAATTTGGTGCATGGAAGTTGTTTTCGATGTACCTGAAGGTTTCTAAGAGATGTTCCAATGTCTGGTGAAGCATTTTCAGTGCTCCACATGTGATCATCTTGTTGTGGATGTGTGTACTTCAAAGTTTATTGGTATTTTCATTAGGTTTGGCCGACCTAGTGTCCACACGTTACATGAAGATTGAGCATTGATTAAAGAAGTGTGTGTTTGATCCAAGATGTTATTTGGGTCCTAATTAAGTTTTTTTGGGTCCTCTCTCAATCTTATCCACCATGGGAATGTTGAGTAGCTAATCTAATTTGGATTTTTAAAGTGAAGGATGTATAGCTGACCTTAAGAATGTTTCTAAGGTTGAAGTTGGTATAAAGGAAAGTCAAGATGTTGAAAATCAAAGAAATAAAGTTAAGTGGGCAAACAAGTATCAAAATTAGAGTGTGTAAGAGCAAATCAAGTCATAAATACTTTGATGTGCTAGATTCATGAAAGCAGTGAACTGATAGTGTCTACAATCCCTTAATCAAGCTACAAATATTTTAAAACTATTGTGGTGGATTTTCTATTATATTTCTTTGTTTGTAGGTAGTGAGCCTCCTTCTAGATAGTGAGTCCTATCTGTAGGAAGTGAGACTTTGTATCTAGACAATGAGTCCTTTATGGACAGTGAGCCTTTGTATTAGGTATTGCATTATTATTATATTGTGAGTTAATCCTCACCAAAAAATTTCCCTCATTGGGTTTTCCACGTAAATCTAGTGTCTTTAGTATTTTCTTTCTATTATTTTTATTTCATGTTTATACTTAATAATAGATTAAAGTCAAAGTGGAATTGATTAAGGTCGGAATTAAAAGTAATTTAGTACAACTGATTCACTCCCCCCCCCCCCCACTCATTTGTCTTGTGCATTTCAACATTTTGTATCAGAGCTTAATCATTTGAGGTAGATTAGATGGCACACAAGTTGTAAATCCCTATTTTTGATGGACCTGACTATAGTTATTAGAAGGAGTAGATGAGAGGTAACCTGATCTCAAATTAAGACTTGGAAAGCTATGGAGACAAACTATGTTGCAATGGATAGTGGTCCTTCTTTTTTTGATGATATTTCTAACTATGAGGAGAATGAAAAAGAAATGTATGCTATCTTTAGTGCCTTATCTAGAACTAGACAAACAAAATTTATCTCTTTGGGCATTTCTTATGAAGTATGAGAAAAATTGAAAGATATCTATGAAGGGAATACTAAAGTGAAATTTTCAAGGAAGCTAACAGCTAAGCACAGATTTGAGAACTTGAAAATGGAAGAAGGTGAAGATATTTCAAGCTACTATTAGAGAGTTGAACTTACAACAAATGAAATAAAAAATCAAGGTGGTACCATGGCAGATGAAGATGTAATAGAGAAGATATTTATGACCCTACCAGAGAATTATAGTGAAAAGGTCTCTGCTATTGAAGAATCATATGATTCAAAGATATTTACTAAAGAATAGTTATTTGGCACCTTGACTGTATTTGAGATGAAGAAGTCTAGAAGAGAAGAGAAATCTGAAAAAACCTTTAAAGTAATGAGGATACAAGATGATCCAGATACTGATGGTTCAGAAGAGTTGGAAGCAAACTTTACAAGGAAGTTAAAGAAAGGTATTGATAAGTACAAAGGTATGTTACCTTTTAAATGTTTGAGTTGTGAAAATATTGGCCACTATGCATCAAGATGTCCAAATAGAGCTGCACACAAGAAGAAAAAAGATAATAATTATTAAAAAAAAGGACGGGAAGTTCAAGAAGTTGTATTATGTTAGAGAAGATGCTGGAATTTCTGATGATGAGTCTGAATTTGAGGATGACAAAGATGAATGCTTATTTTTAGCCTTGGAGAATAAATCTATGTCTGCTAACCATGAAAGATGTGCAAGGGAATCTGGTTTGGAGAATAAGAAGGATGAGATGGAAGGTACTCTGGTTGCTGCATTTTATGTGAAATAGGATGAAGACTATTGGGTAATTGATAGTGGATGTTCAAATCATATGAGAAGAGACAAGAGTAAGTTTACTAAACTCAAAAAATATGATGGAGGATTAGTTATGCTTGGAGATGATTCTGGTGCTAAGATTGTTGGAAAAGGTACAATTATTCTTGATGAAAAACATAGTATTGATGATTTTTATTATGTTAAGGGATTAAGGGATAATATTTTGAGTGTTGGACAAATGTGTAGAAAAGGGTTTAAGCTTTTGTTTTAGGATAACAACTATGAGATTAGAAAAGGTTCTGAAACTATGGCGGCTACAGGAAAAAGAACTCATGGAAACATCTATCAACTTAAGAGTGGTGATGGACAATGGTTTGTTTCTCAAGTTAATTAAATTTGGTTGTGACATCATAGGATGGGATATGTAAACTTTGATGATCTGATTAGGATCAATTCAAGATAAGTTGTTAGATATCTACCTAGAATCACAAAGCCTACTAGTTCTATTTGTAGAAGTTCTCAGAAGGGAAAAAAAAAACAATTTTAAATGAAAGGAACAATCATCTACCAAAATTTTGGAATTTATTTATATAGACCTATGTGGTCCTACAAGAATAGGAAGCCTGAACGGTGACAGGTATTTTATGCTTTTTATTGATGATTACTCTAGAATGATATGGGTTAATTTTCTTAGAGAGAAATTTCAAGCCCTGGATAGATTCAAAGTGTCCAAAGCAAGAGTAGAGACTGAAGTAAACCTAAGAATCAAATGTTTAAGATCTGATAGAGGTGGAGAATTCACTTCTAGTGAGTTTAATACATTTTTTGAAGAACATGGTATAAAGAGATATTACTCTACCCCTAGAACCCCTCAGCAGAATGGAGTTGTGGAAAGGAAGAACCAAACTATTCAAGAGGTTGCAAGGACAATCAAGAAAGAATAAAATGTTCGTAATATATATTGGAGAGAAGCAATCCACACTGTTGTTTACATTGTTAACAAAGTTCATATAAGAGTTAATAGCACAAAGACTACTTATGAGCTATGGACTAGTAAGACTCCTACTGTTACATACTTTAAGGTGTTTGGAAGCATATGCTACATTAAAAGAGATGATGAGAATCATGTAAAGTTTTATTCAAGATGTGATGAAGGTATTTTTCTTGGATATTCAACTAACAACAAAGCATATAGATGCTTCAATAAAAGATTGAGGAAAATAGTTGAAAGTGTAAATGTAAAGGTTGATGAAGCTATGCATAGAATAGTTGAGATAACTAAAGTTGAACTAGATGATCCTATCTATGGATAAGTACAAGAAGAGTAAAAGGGAGAGGAAGAACATAGTGAAGAAGAGGAGATTTTGAAACCTACTAAGACTCCCAAGTATGTACACAAGAATCATCTAGAGAAACAAATAATTCGAGACATAAGTGAAGGTGTAAAGATAGGAAGCAAAGTGGTTGAGGTAAATTTTTGTTTACCTTCCAAGATAGAACCTAAGACTGTCAATGAGGCATGAAAAGATGAGAGTTGGATGAGAGAAATGAAAGAGGAACTGCAACAAATAGAGAAGAATCAGACATGGGAATTGGTTCCTAGACCTGTAAACAAGAATGTGATTGGTTCAAAATGGGTGTTTAGGAATAAGATGAATGAAGGTAGTCAAGTAGTAAGGAATAAGGCTATAATTGTATGGAAAGGGTATTCACATATTGAAGGAATATACTTTGAAGAAACTTTTTCCTCGGTTGCAAGAATGGAGGCCATTCAGATGTTTTGTCATTTTCTTCTTGTAAAGATTTCAAAGTGTACCAAATGGATGTTAAATCTATTTTCCTAAATAGAGAAATGGAAGAAGAAGTGTACATGTAGAAACCCAAAGGATTTCAGCTACTAGGAAAACCGAACATAGTTTGCAAATTCATAAAGGCATTATATGGAGTTAAATAGGCTCCTAGAGCTTGGTATGCAAGGTTAGATAAATATTTAACACAACAAGGTTTCAGAAAAGGATCGATAGACAACAATCTCTATTTCAGAGTTGAAGGTAAAAGAATGTTGATAGTTGTGGTCTATGTTGATGAAATTATTTTTGAAGGAAATGAAGGTATATGCAAGAAGTTTGCAAATGAGATGAAAAAAGAGTTTGAGATGTCTATTATTGGTGAGTTGAATTTATTCCTTGGACTACAAGTAAATCAAATTGATAAGGGGATATTCATTTTAGAATCTAAGTATGTTAAGTAATTGTTGAAGAAATTCGGAATGGATGATTCCAAATCGGTATGTACCACTATGGTAATCGGATGCAAGTTGAGTAAGGATGATGAATCTTCTAAAGTTGATCAGATCATGTACAGATCTATGATTGGTGGACTGCTATAGGGTGATCCCACAATAGTGGTTTACAATTTTTGGCCAAACTAGACATTGAAATTATTATTTTTAACTAAATTTTCACATTCGGGCATCTATAGCGACTAAACTGTGAGGAATTTGAAGATGATGCAGACTAAATTCTTGTCACAATTTGTCTATAGATTCTATAAATATTTTTTTCAAATGTTTTGGAATCAGATTGCACTTCTTTTTCTCTCCCACTAAAACTAGTTTTTTTCAAAAAACAACATTTTAAAAAAGTGACGCACACCGTATAAGGCATAACTTTTTTTCCATGAAGAATAAAATTCTAATTCTTTCAAATTTAGATTTTTAACTTCAATATATAGTGCTTCCACTAGGTTAGATAGTGTTTTATTGAATATTTTTTCTTTAATCAAGTTTCGAAGTCAAACCAATTATAATTCAGACATAGCATGACCGTATAACACGTAATTTTTTTTGTGTATATCAAAATTCAATATTTTTCTTTTGTTGGATCAAGGACTTCAATATCTGGTGCACTCATATTTTTTTATTTATTTTTAATAATCTGCTATATTTCCACATGTACATAACAGAGACCTTCATTTTCAATGAAAAACCTATGTTTAATAAAACTAAAAAAAAACATATTAAAATTATATTCATTGGATAGCTCATTTTGAGGGCTACCATAATCATTTGAATTTTTTTTTAAATGAATTCATTTGATCCCCCAAAAGGTAAATCAAAAATGTTTTTTTATTAGAATTTTGATAGGTGTAAAGGAGACTCATTTATAGGTATGGTTTAAAACTAGTGAGGTTCTATCCAAGGGGGTTTGATGTAAGGTCGTTTGATCAAACCCCCTTCAATTGGAATCCTTAAAATGGAACTTTTTAAGGCTTAAATCATTATATTTTCTAAAAATATGTGATTTCAGCAAAAATCAATTCCTCTAAAAAATTGTAAACCAGCTTTGTGGGATCACCCTATAGCTTACTGCTACTAGACTAGATATCATGCATGCAATATGTTTAGTTTCCATATTTTAAGTAGAACCTAAGGAAACACATGTTACAACTATAAAGAGGATATTTAGATACTTAAAGGGAACTCCAAATTATGGTCTATGGTATCCTAAGGATATTGATTTGACCCTGAATTCCTACATTGATGTTGATTGGGTTGGATGTGTAGATGATCGAAAGAGTACTAGTGGTGGTGCATTATTTTTTGGAGGATGATTGGTTTCATGTCTGATCAAGAAACGTGATTCAATTTATTTGTCTACTAAAAAAGTTGAGTATATTGTAGCAACATCATGTTATACACAGGTACTTTGGATGAAGCAAACATTGAAGGACATTGGTGTGATATGTGATTAGCCTATCCCTATATTTTGTGACAATACAAGTGTAATAAGCATTTCAAATAATCTGGTGATGCATTTCAAGACAAAGCATATATCTATCAAATATCACTTCTTGAGGGAGAAGGTGTTGGAGAATGAAGTCAGGCTTGAGTATGTATCTACTAAGGATCATATTGCAGATATATTTACTAAGTCTCTTCTAAAGGATACTTTTGAGTATCTTAGGGAGAAGTTAGGGGTTACTACCCCTCCTTTATTGAACTATGTGCACATGGAGGTGCATCAGTCCAGTGAATCTACAAGATTCTTCTTTGTTTGGATTGATGATTAAGGTCTACTCCTCAGGGGGAGTAGAGATTATCATTTTTGTGGTATGAGATTTAAGTGCACACCTAAGGGGGACTGATCAGAGTGTTATGGCACAACTTTTCTTTGCCATTGATTTCAAAGGGGGAGAGAGATTCATGTGAAAAATCCTATTTGGGAAGAGAGGGTTGAAAAGGAAAAGAGAGTGTGCAAATGTTGTGCAGGTTGTCTAATCTAAAAAACAAAGGAGAAAAGAAGCTAGAGAGTGTGTATTATGTCTTTGATGGTTTTTCAAATCATGTGTTTCCATCAATGAAAAAGGGGGAGATTATTGCAAGTATGGATGTGTTTGGTGGTGTTTCCATTGATGTTAGCATAGTTTAGAGTGATTATAGATGGTAAAAGTATAGTTGAGATATTGTGAAAATGTTCAAAATACATGGAGTTATATTAATGAAGTTGTAGTGTGTTGATGCCAAGTTCTTTTGAGAAAACTAAGATATAATGAAGAAAGTGTAGTGTGTGTGTTTTGAGTGTGCTCCGGTAATGTTCTCTGCATTTCTTTTGTGTTGATCATATGCCTATGCAGATATATAAGAATTATTTATGGGCTTCATTGAATAATATATTCTAATTTTTATCTTTTGGGTTGATGGAGAGTGAAAGATGTGTTCACCGATGTGTGAACCCGCTCGACAGAATAGTTTTTTTGTTGACTGGGAGAAATGTTTCTACTCCACAATCTTTTGGTGATTTTTCTCAGATCTTGCAGATCTAGAGAAAGGTTAATATTAGCATTTTCTATTTTCTGGCAAGCGTTCTTGCGGTTTGGTGCTCTGGAAGGCTTGTTCTAGAGCTACTATATGTGCCTGCATGGTCTAGTTGGATTGTTGAAGAGAGATCGGTGCATGGAAGTTTTTATAGTGGTTGTGGATGTACCTAAAGGTTTCTAAGACATGTTCTAATGTCTGGTGAAGCATTTTGAGTGATTGACATGTGATCATATTTTTGTGGATGTGCATACTTAAAATTTTATTGGTGTTTTCATTAGGTTTGGCTAACCTGGTGTCTACAAATTACATGAAGATTAAGCATCGATTAAGGAAGCATGTGTTTGATCCAAGATTTATTTGGGTCCTAATTAAATTTTTGTTTGGTCCTCTCTCATTCTTATCCACCGTGGGAATGAGCCAACCTAATTTGAATTTGTAAAATGAAGGATGTATAGCCGACATTAAGAATGTTTCTAAGGTTGAAGTTGATATTAATTCAATTCAAGATGTTTTGAATCAAAGAAAGCAAGTGAAGTGTGTGAACAAGTGTGAAAAGTAGAGTGTGTAAGAGTGAATCAAGGCAACAATACTTTGATGTGTTAGATTCTTGAAAGTAGTGAGCTGACGATGTCTTAAATCCCTTGATCAAGTTGTGGATGCGTTGAAATTGTTGTGGTAGAATTTCTATTTTATTTCTTTGTTTGTAGGTAGTGAGCCTCCTTTTGGACAGTGAGTCCTATATGTAGGTAGTGAGCCTTTGTATCTAGATAGTGAGTCCTTTGTGGGTAGTGAGACCTCTAGTAGTGAGCCTTTGTATCTGGTATTGTATTACTATTATATAATGAGTTAATCCTCACCGTGGTTTTTCCCTCATTAGGTTTTCCTCGTAAATTTGGTGTCTCTGGTGTTTGCTTTATGTTATTTGCATTTCAATTTATAATTAATAATAGATTAAAGTTAAATTGGAATTGATTAAGGTCTGAAGTAAAAATAATTTAGTACAACTGATCATCCCCCTCTCAATTGTCTTGTTCATTTCAATATTCTCAACAAATTTCCAAGTATTGTAGCCTAGAGAAATCAGGTAACCTCTCATCTGCACTTTCCAAAAATTATAGTTAGATCCATCAAACACAAGGATTTTTAGTTTGTGCACCATTAGATCTACCTCAAGCAATCAATCTCTTCTTTGAGGAACCAAATCTCTGATACCAATTGTTGAACAGTCTCGATAACTGAGAAGGGGGTGAACCAGTTATCATAAAATAATTTTCTTAATCCTTAATTAATCTGGTGCAATCTTAAATCAATCAGATAAAACTTAAAAAAAATATATGAACATGAAAGCACAAAACAACACCATGCACAATGAACACTAGAATTTACATGGAAACCCAAGATGGGAAAAACCATGGAGAATGCTAATTCTCAATTATAAAACACCAGTTAAGGTGATTTTTACAAGGGATCACTGCAAACTACTCTTTGCATGTAAGGCTCATTGTTAGTGGGCTCACTTCCCAGCTATTATAGCCAAAAGTAAAAAGGCACATTGCCAAAACAACAAGGATCACTACCTGAAGAATATTGTTCACTTCCAGAAGAATGATGAAAGGGATTCCACCGCTGGAAATAACTATCACCAATAGTCACATCGAAATAATCTCACGGTCTACTGCCTCCAGTTGAATACTTTCACATAAAACTAGATTTTCAGATTTAAATTCACCACACTTACTTTCATCAAACATAATCAAATTTTACTTATACCATTCCATGCCTCCATAATCTCCTAAGTCGGCCAAACACAATTTTAATTAGGTCACCACAAACATTCCCGTTGTGGAAAGGAATGAAACATGGACCATACAGAATCTCCCCACTCAAATCAACACACTACATATTAACCATGATATCTAGAATCAAAGAATAGGATATACATGTTATAATGCAAACAATGTTCTAGTGCACACTAACCACTTTCTAGATCGGTCTAGACCCAAAAGAGTGTATCTCATTATCTTGAAAAATAAATTGGACCAGGACAAACATGGCCAAAGATATATCATTACAACACAACATTCGAAGCATGCTAATCCAGATCACCAAAGCATCAAAACTGAACCTTAATCAATCAACCAAGATATGTTGACATCAATAACAACCATTGTTGGGAATTAAGGTGTCTCAACCTTGGCAATTCCTAAGTTATCTATTTATTATTATTTTAAATTTTCCCATGGATATAAATCATCTATGTAATTAAATAATTGTGCTCCATTTAAATGGGTATGAGATTCTGAGTTGACACTTTTCCACTTGGTGATGCCTTGAAAAATAAGTTATTAGTTGTCAAAGTATGCCCACTTAGTGGTATAACATGGAAAGCCTATTTTTAAGGATTTTTTGATGGATTCTATGACAATTGTAATGGCTAAAAGTGGGTGATATTATTTTTGGACGTGAGAATCATCTATGACACGCAAAAGAGAATCTTTGCATAGTTATTGATGGCTTATGATGCATGTAAAAGCATCTCCTATTTTATAGGGATTTTTATGACATCTTGTAAGAAGGTGTAATTTCATGTAAGAGACCATTTTTAGCATGTAAGGGGTCGAATGGATTTTTACCATGGTATTTTTGAACCTTGTTTTGACCCATGGTAATGTTTTATGGTGGTATTTTGAGCCCCCACGAGTCTATATATTGAGGGGTTGAGTTGGAGACACTATGAGATGTTTTATAGGTACACAGATGTTGCCATATTGAAGAGGATGTATTGTAAACACATTTGTTGATAATACAAGCTATTCATCTCTTCTTTGGTGGAGTTTTTCTTTAAAGGATTTCTCCATGTAAACACTGTGTTCTATGTTTAGCTTTTCGTTCTTGTTTTTCTTTGTTATTTTTGATCTAAAATCCATATGGTTAACACTATTAAATATGATTTACAACAAGTTTAAGCTTCTATTATTTTTGTTCACCTTTCTATTTCTAATATTTGGTATTAGACCCTGGCTAATTTTGTGTTCTCAGTGGTAGAATGAAGATTTTTTGAGTTTTAGTGGGAGTTTTGTTGAGTTGTTTTTGCAGTACTTTGTGTTTAACCATGGCTGCAACTTCTAACCATTTGGATATTGAAAAATTTAACAGAGTTGATTTTTAGTTGTGGAAGCTGAAAATGGATGATCTCCTTGAAGAACGAGATTAGTGGGTTGTTGTGATGAACAAAGTCAAACCTGAGGAAATTAGTGATGAATATTGGGAGAAGGTTGATAAAAAGGCATGAGGCACTATCAAGTTGTGCCTTTGTAATTCTGTTCTCTTGAATGTGCCATCATAAAAGACTACATATACTTTGTGGAACTGGATATGTGATATTTATCAGTCGAAAAGTCTAGTAAATAAACATTACTTGAAGTGGAAATTGTTTTCTCTTAAGATGAAGGAAGGTGAATCTATAGTCGAGCATTTGAATTATTTTAATTTTGTTTTGAGTCATTTAGCCTCTATTAATGTCAATGTAGAAGAAGATGATATGTGTGTTATGCTTCTTTGTTCTTCACCCAAATCCTAGGAAAATTTCATACTTGCTATTACTGCTAACATGGAAGAAGCAAAGATGGATGCTCTTGTTGGAGCTTTGTTTTCATAGGAAATGAGGAAGAAGACAATGGATAGGATTGTTGATGGTGTCAATGTAAGGGGAAAGCCTAAAGAAAGAGGGTCTAAAGGAGAAAAGAATGGGCCTAAGGACAAGTCTAAGGGTAGATCTAAAACTCTTGGAAAGAAGAACAGAGTGAAGTATTGGAACTATGGGAAAATAGGACATGTGAAGAAGGAATGAAAAAATCCAAAGAAAAAAATTGATTCCTCCACAGAGAAATCCTCAAACTCAGGTGATGAAGCTTTGGTTTCTTGTCTTCATGTTATGACTAATGAAAATTGGTTAATTGGTTTAGGATGCTCATTTCATATGAATCTTCACAAGGAGTGGTTTACCACATATGAGAAATATGACGGAGGTGAAATCTACCTTAGTGATAACTCGTCATACCCAATTATTGGAAGGGGTAAGGTTAAGTTGTGTTTTAGTGACGAGACGATTAAAATCCTTCCTAGTGTTTTGCATGTTCCTATAGTAGCTAGAAATCTGATTTCAGTTTCAAAATTAAATGATCTAGGAATAAGTGTAACTTTTGATAAGCGTGGTTGTAGATTAGTAAGAAGGAACTTGGTGATAGCGAGAGGAGCAAGGAGAGGAACCTTGTTTAAGCTGAATGTTACTACTTTTGTTAATTCTGCATATGTAATTGAAGTATCTTAAAACACTGGTATTTTGTGGCACTGTAGATTGGGTCACATAAGTGAGAATGATTTAAAGTCTATTTTGAATAAAAATTTGTTAGATAGTTTATCATATTCTGGTGAGAGTTTTGATTTCTACGAACATTGTGTGTTTGGTAAACAAAATAGAAAATCATTTCCTTCTAGCAGTACAAAATCTAAAGTTAAATTGGAATTAATTCATATGGAGTTGTTTGGTCCTATGGATATCGAATCAATTGGAAAAGCTAAAATTTTGTCTCCTTTATTGATGATGTTACAAGATTTACCTAGTTATATTTTATGCAACATAAATCTGAAGTTTTCACTAAGTTTAAAGAATTTACAACCTTAGTCAAAAAACAATCAGATCATAAAATTAAGGTATTAAGGTCAAATAATGGAGGGGAATATTGTTCTAAGGAATTTGAAGAATTTTGTAAGCATGTAAGAATTGTTAGACATAAAACTACGCCATACACTCCACAACAAAATGGTGTGGCAGAAAGGATGAATCACATGATTATGGAAAGAGCTAGAAGTATGTTAAGTGGTTCACAGCTTGATGGATGCTTTTGGGCAGAAGTTGTAATTATTGCTTGTTACTTTATTATTAGATGTCCTTGTAAAGATCTTGAAACAACACGTTATGAGATGTGGAGAGGTAAGAAACCTTTTTTTTCACATTTAAGAGTATTTGGGTGTGAGACTTATGTTCACATGCCTAAATAAAAATGGACTAGGATGGATCCTAAAATTGAAAAGTGTATTTTCATTGGATATGGTGATAATGTTAAAGGTTATAAGCTATGGAATTCTCTAACCAAAAAAAGTATCTATTCTAGAGATGTGATTTTTAGGGAGCTTAGCATTATTTCTATAATTGAACAACCAAAGGAAAAGGATAAGGGAAAGATTGTGCATTTTGAAATTAAGCAAGAAGATGTACCTCAAGAAGAATGTTATCAATCAAATATGCACCCTATGCTAAATTTGTAGAAACTTAACTATCTTTTGATACATGGAAACCTTCTTCAGATGTGGTTGATCTAAATGAAGAAGGAATCTCTAGAGTGAGTTGGTTCTTCAAGTGATAGTTTCTATTCTAAATTATTTTGAGGTAAAGAGTAGAAGGATAAAATATAATAAAACCTCTAACTTAAAGTGATTTTCAAAACTTAATGATGAATTTGATTTTCTACCCACAAGTAGCTCTCAGAAAACAATAGTAACTTCACAATCTCTCATGAACACTCAATACATAATTGATTTGCATAAAGATTTAGATTAAAAAACAACATGCAACCTATATCACAATAGAAACATCATACTAATATTGCAAAGGAGACATAAATTGAGAAATAGGAATGTTGTTTTATTAAACTGAAGGAGTATGCCAAAGTTTGAGTATAAAAATTTTCTTTCAAACTCTCTGCATGGAAAAGAGAGGAAGAAACAATGATTTGAATTGAGAAAAAACCCTAAATTTTTCTCCTAAATAAAACTCTCCAAACCCTAATCCGAGCTTAAGAAGAAACCTTGGAAAAAGCCTCCAAAACTGCTCCATAATGTGTAACAAAAGTGGAAAACTCCGACTTCTGCATGTTCATCCCAAAAATAACCTAAAAATAGGTCCATTCAGCTTTAAAAGAAAAAATAACATCCTATCTTCATCCCATGCCACTCAATTTCGCCTAAGGAAAATTCAACCATCTCAGCTTTCATAAATTGCTAAAAATAGAAAAAAGAATAAAACAATTTATAAAATATTGTTTTAATCTCTACTTTACAATGATTTGCAGTCTTATTTTCCTCAATTTGACTTATTTTTGCAATTAAGATTTAAAAAATCTTTGCAAAAACATTACAATCTTCATATCTCCTCAATTTGAATTTTCTCAAAAAATCATTAAAATATAAGCAAATTTTTAACATTGAATTTTAGTTGATTTCTAGAAATTCAAATAAAAAATAAATGTGAAAGGCACATATGAATACTCCATTTTCTCTAAGGCATAAGAATTTGACATTAAAATAAAATGCCTTAGGTATTTGGACTTTGAAATAAATCAACACCTATACTAAAGGCGTAGGCTTATGAAACTAAGTGAAACCTCCAAAAGCCCAACCTAGGGCATGAATACATTATCAAATGATAAATATTGAAGGCATTAAAAAATTTAACTTATGTTGATAAGCTCACATTTGAATTAGGGAAACTGGGAACAAAACTAAATTGAAACCCTAATCTCACTCATTTTGCATTTGGTGCTTTAAAGAGTTTTCTCTGCAAGAGAAAAATGCGCCGCCACCAAAAAATAGGGTTTTGCAGCTTGGAGCTCATCATTCGAGCCTTGTGTTGCTCGACTCATCATGGGAAAGTTGGGTAAGTCAAATTCAAACTATATTATGGCTTCTTCTCTTCATGTTGAAATTAAACTTGGCCTTCAATGCCACGGCCATGTATATATTTCTCTTATTTTTTTTATTATCTTTGTGCCTCCATTCCTGTGCTTGATGTCGCCACCATGAAAGTTTAAGTTTGAGAAATTTTTGATGAACCAAACTCCAAAGATGACAAGACAATGAAGATACTATAATGGAAGAAACACGTTGGAAATTTGTGTTCATTTCTCCATGATAGGCCATGTCCATGCATATTCCTTATCTGTATTTTAAGTGAGCTCTAATGCTATCATGAGATCAAAACATTGTTTTTTCCCTCTACATTTGCATTCCCCACTCGAACTTTCATATGGGTATTCACTTTCTGAGAAGAAAAAAGGTCTCCATGGCATAGCCTTGACATGTTTTCTATTTTCTATATTGATATTTACCTCTACTTGGCTCGGCCCATGATATCATTCTATACATCTTGTATTCAAAAGATTTTTTTTTATGAGTTTACAGAGCTCTAAGGCTGCGGCCAATACTCATTATTCTTCTTGTTTTGAAGAGCTCTAAAGCTTATAACTGTGTATTTCGATGGTCCTTTTTACTTGGACATGAAACCCCATGTGGGTACTCTATATTTTAAAAAAAATTGTTTATCTTGCATCTCTCTAAATTTTGAGTTCGACCCACCATGGTATTCCATGCATTTTGTATTTTTCTACAAAAATCCTCAAATGGGTAAACTGTAATAAGAAGAAATTTGCTCTTAAAACTGAAACCACATGTGGGTGTTTGCATTTTTGGATGAAAACTGCATTTAAAGTTTAAATCACCATGTATTTCTAGAAAATAGAAGGAACTCTCCAACTTCTGGGCTAGACCCATTAAATAGCACTCATTTGATTCAAGAATACTTTATTTTGATGGCTTTTGGACATTTATGGCTATAGTCAATACTTGCCTCTCCCTGTATTTTGAAGAGATTTTAAGCTCAAAAATTTGCATCCTAATTGTATTTTGTATTTGAAGAGAAATCTATGTTTAAAGTTTAGAACATGTGATGGTAGCTTGTTTACTTTCAGATTGTAAATGATCTTGTAAAGTTGTGCATTCCCTTATTTGCAGATTTATAATTTCTTTCATTGTTCCTCCATTGAAGTAAACTAAAACAACACTTCCTCGTTTACTTGTACCTCCTATAGCAACATTGATGTTCTTGTAGGTTTCTTGTCATCACTCACTTCATACATTTAAAAGCTTCAGAAAAATATGCATTCTCTGCTCAGAATTTTCATGACATAAAGCAATGTTTCCTACCTTTGTCCATGTGTTCCCAACAGGTTCTTGAATGTAACCAGATTTGGCTTCTCTATTTTATTTGCACATTTCATTCACTTTGAACACTTAACACTATTTGTCCATAGTGTTGTCTTATGTATGCAAACTGATCCTAAACACACCCAAAATTGTTCCCTTTTGATATTTTGTACTCAAATGGCTTGCCAATGCCATTGTACTTACTACTCAACAGTCCTCATGCATTTTTTGATAAAATGAAGTTGTTGTAAATAGCTTTCAATCCTTCAATTCCGTAGCTTGATTTCATAGATTTTATATGTATGCCTATTCACTATCACCATTATGAGCATGAAACACTTGCAAAATTAGAAAATATCACCATGTAATAACATGAATATAGATGAACAAATCACATGGGAGAAAAGATACAATCAATTTTGACAGTATTAAAACTTTTCAATATGGAAATTGATGCATTTCAGTTCATTTTGTATCTAAATTGAGTTCATTGTCTACTTGTAATTTTCACTCCATTGCTTACATTTGATTGTTATGAGTGAACAATGTCCTTGATTACTTTGATAATTGATATTTCTTTCACTCCTTCATGAATGACTCATATGAGCATGATAATTGTATTTCCTTACTCAACCCCATTTTTATGTTTAAGGGGTAGCATGTCTAGCTCTACCCTTATGGGAGCCCATTTTACTCCACATGCTTTTATGTCTTCAAGAAATGATCAACTACATGACTTTTTCTATACCTACACATGGAAATAAACAATGTTAGATAAAACAATATACTATTACGATGTTTTCTTCTTGGCTTCTATCCAACTCCTATTCTTACAACTTTAGCTATGATGTTTTCTTCTTGGCTTCTATCCAACTCCTATTCTTACAACTTTAGCTATTTCAATGCTTTATAATCAGAATTTTACATTATTTTTGGTGATTCATATAGGGATGTTCATAATCGGAGCTCTAAAAACCCTTTACTTCTCTTACAGGTCAATTGAAGCTCAAGGACGAAGGATGGTGCACCACTCCTACATCGACCAAAAGCATAGGCAATGATGATTATGTTCATGCTTATGTGTCTTCATTTCTTACATCTTCAATAGTGTAGCATGCTTCTCATGATTCATTTTTATAGTTACTCCCATGACTTGTGTGGGGCACTATAATTTATTTTCTTGTTTTCCATTCTGAAAAGAAATGCATCAAAATGCAAAATTGTACAATAATTTTGGTCTTACAAACAAATGAAATATTGTAATGTGAAAAAGCATCATGGAATAAATGAAAGCAATTGTTATACTTAATCATTTGTATATTTTGTCTTGTACTTCATTTGTACTACAAAGCACTAAGAAAAAGCTCTTGAAATTTTATTTACTAAAAATACTTGCATAGTTGAAACTTAATAAATTTGATGCAATACAACAATATTAAACAATTCATCAACTAACTAGACTTCACTTTAAAATGAAACAAGTCAGCTCTAGCAATTGAGTTGTAACAAAGAACAAAGATATGGAATCGATGAGGAGGAAGAAGATGAGGAATTGGAAGAAGTTACTGATCAAACTGAAGAACATGATGAATAAAATCAAGAAGAGGTAACAATGAACAAAGAACAAAGAGATGGAATTGATGAGGAATCGGTAGAAGTTACTGATCAAACCAAAGAACATGATGAATAAAATCAAGAAGAGGTTGAGAAAGATCAAGAACAAAAAGAGCCTCATACTCCTATTCTTAGAAGATCCACAAGACACCGAAATATTGTTGATAGGTATAACCCACCTAATTTTCATTGTATATTTGCTTTATTAAGTGTCGATGATGAACCTAGATCTTATAGGGAGGCTCTCTCTTTAGAGATAAATGAGTCTTGGTTGTGAGTTATGCAAGCTAAGATGATGGCATTAGAAAACTATAACACCTAGGATCTTGCTGATTTTCCTAAAGGAAGAAATCCCATTGGATGTAAATGGGTGTTTAAAAAGAAATTTGGAGCAGATGGTCAATTGTAAAGGTATAAGGCTAGATTAGTGCCCAAGGGCTACTCCCAGAGAGAGGGAGTTGATTTTGGTGAAATTTTCTATCCTCTCGCTAAATTAACTTCTATTAGATTCTTCTTATCTATTGTTGTTGCTTGTGATTTTGAGATAGAGAAAATGGATGTTAAAACTGATTTTTTGCATGGGGATCTTGAGGAGGAGATTTATATGTGACAACCTGATGATTTTGTTGTGAAGGGAAAATAAAAATTAGTTTGCAGGTTAAAAAGATCTTTGTATGATTTGAAATAGTCACCTAGAATATGGTATCAGAAGTTTGATGCTTTTGCATTTAAGTTGGGATTTCTTAGGAGTGAAGAAGATCATTGTGTATATATTAAGGTTATTGATGGTCATATTCTAATTATTATATTTTATGTTGATGATATGTTATTTATTGGTAACAAAAAGGTAATGCTTGGTGAGCTCAAGAAACAACTTTCTAGTGCTTTTGATATGAAGGACTTGGGGGCTGCGAAATACATTCTTGGAAAGGAAATCAAAAGAGATCGTGGTAATAGAAATATTTGGTTGAGTCAGAATAAGTGATGTAGGAGCATCCCTGGATCTTGGCAATCTTGCATCAACCAAAAAAATATTTTCATTCAATTTTGTTCTTGTTTTTTTCTTGTTCTTGTTCAAGTTGGGAGATCTGGTATTTATTCATATTTGCTCACCAAATCTCGCGTACCTATGGTTTCATCTTGGACATTCTCAATTACTATATTCCAAGTTTTCAACTCGATTGGATCTTTTTTTGGCGAGTTATTGCTTGCAGATTGAATGACACTTTTTGGAACTAGCCCTGGAATAATTTCAAAACCTAATGGCTAGTTGGATTGATCGTGGATATTTTCCGTGACTTGTGGACCCCCATTGTGTGTTTATATTTTTTCTATGGAGTATTCTCGATCTTACACTTAGGTCCACACTTCGTCATGCACATCTACCGTGGAATAATTTCAGATCTGAGGTCGGCCTATTCTTGCACACGTTACATTTTTCTTTATCGAATACTGTAATGATCTTTGGTCGACGCGAATGTTTCTAGACTCGCAGATATGATATAAAGCTTGTAATGAATCATTAGATTGAGGGAAAACAATAAGAAAGTAGAATAGAATATATATAGAGTTCAATCTGTAGGTTTTTTGCTCACATGTGTGACATAGAATATATGGGATTCTACATAGATAGACGGTTAAATCTTATCTAACCAATATTAATCTAAATCAAACAACTAAGAATGAATAAAAATGAAAAAAAACAATTAAAACGATAACTAGAACAGTCTCACTGAATATGCGTCCACTTCTTCGACTTATCTTGATTGTCCTTCTCCATTTTGTTGTCTCAGTATTCTTGCCCTCATATTTTCAGTATTGATGCAAGCATAACCTAGATGTATTGTCTAAGAAAAATATCGAAGATAATAGGTTCGTCTCAAAAAGTACTGATTTCGAGGGGAGGAATAATGATAATGACAGGTCAATTTATAGATTTTCGGTTTTCGAACAGTCATATCAGATTCGAAAGAGAGATCAACGATCGAGATTGATGAATACCATGCGATGTCAGTTTTGCATCAATTAGAACGTCAGTTAGGAAATTTTGCAGGATAAAGATTAAATTAGAACAATAATTTAATATTGTGTCAAGACTATTCAAAAATATAAAGAACACAAGTTCCAGATTAAATAAACAATTTAATCTCTAGTTGAGAGTCTTCGAAAATAGAAGAAATAGACTTTGAATGAAAAAAGACAAAGTTAGAACTCAAAGAATAATCAATTCGAATGCATACATGAATTAATTAATTAAATAAAGATATTTAATTAATAAACACATTCATGCATATGAGTTAGAACTAGTTAACTGATTGGTTGTGACAGAGAGTCTCCTCCAAAAGATGATCAGATCGAATCCGGAGATAACTGGCAGATTTAAATAGATCCCAAGTTAGATGGTGAGTGAATAATTAGATAACTGGACGGCAAAAGAATGTGATAGAAACAATTAATTATGAATTAAATGTTAATTTAATTCAACATTCGAAATTGAGATGAATTAATTAAATAAATAATGCAATTTATTTAATTGACTATTGAAAAGGATTAACTGAATAATTAAATAATAAATATTTAATTATAGTTGAAATATGACAAAGGGGTTAGTTAAATAATAAATTATTTATTAAGAAAGGGGAATTGATTAGTTAGCGACATAATTAAATAAATATGATTTATTTAATTAATCAAGTTGAATAAAGGGCTATAATGAATTCATTAAATAATTAAAAGGCTATTTAATTAATAGAGGAAATATGTGTTTAGAAAGGTAATTAAATGATAAACATTATTTAATCATGACCATGGACATTATAAAATTATGTCGAAAATGGTGCTCGTAGGCCTAGACCAATTTTTGGTGTCTATAGCATGTAGGAGCACTATATTTTGAGCATATTGTAATTAGGCTTGTGAGCTGAATCTGTATGCCCAGATGTGGTCGACCATATTTGATTGAAATTCATAATAATAAGAATGTCCTACTTTGTGTTTTCCTCTAGATTTTTCGTTTCTTCTATTGTGTTACTCTAGTTGCACGGCCCAAACCATTCTCTTTGAGGACCCTCCTATTGTGACTACACCAGACTGGTATCAAAGTGAGATTTGTTCCTTGCGAGATTGTCAGAGCTTGCACAATCTTGTTGAAGATTTTTTGTGGAGTGGCGGACTGAGGATCTAACCTACAACTGCAAAAGACTTGTGTATGGATAGCGGGAAGAATGAATGGTAGAGGAAATGGAGTGAAGGAAAAGAAAACCAAATTCTAATGTAAATGCTAAGAGGAATCACTGCTAGATTGGAAGCAATTGAAATGGCCCAAAGGAGAGGTTGACCAATTGATGATGTAAGTGATGAAGAAGTAGAAGAAAAAGAAGAAGTTGCAAGAGAAGAGAAACCTATCCTTGATCAAGGAGAAGAGAGGTTCATAAAATCCCTAACCAGTGTGAACACTAAGCCACATTTTAATCCACCAGATTATAATGGTATGTTGGATTCAGATGAATTGTTAGATTGGATAACAGAGATGGATAAATACTATGATTTTGAAGGTACCCCAGAAGATAAGAAAGTGAAACTCCTTTGTACAAAGTTGAGAAGACATGCATCCCTTTGGTGGGAACATTTGCAAACAGATAGACAAAGAAAATGAAAGGAGAAGATAAGATCATGGGATCAGATGGTGAATAAGCTGAAGAAAATTTTTATGCCTATTGACTATCAAATTAGTTTGTTCAAGAAGTTGCAGAATCTGAAACATAAGGAATCAAGTGTGACAGAGTATACCAAGGAGTTGTATAAGTTGAACATTAGACCTGGGCATTCAAAAGATGATATTGAACAAGTAGATAGGTATGTAAATGGTTTGAGGTCATCTATACAAGATGAAATCAATTTAGTTAAGTTGTTGAGTGTGGAAGAAGGATATCAATGTGCCCTAAAAGAAGAAGAGAAGCTAAACAAAAGACATGAGCAAAGACAAAGAGGAAGAGGTGGAAGAGGATGTTTTCCAGATTAGAACAAAGATAAGGAGGTCAGTAAGAATGAGAATTCATACCAAAGAGATGATGGAAACTCCAATAGAAGAGGAGGATATGGTAGTTACATAAATGAGTGATATAGAAAAGATGATAGAGGACAGGATAAAAGAGTATTCAGGGGAACTTGTTTCAAATGTGATGGAGAAGGACATAGAGCCTTTGAATGAAAACAGGGAGAGACAAGCGGAAAGATTAAGAACAATAGAAGGACAAACTTTACTGAGGAAAATCATGTTGGATCACCTAATCACTTGAAAGAAGGAGAAGTATTGGTAAATAGTTGAGTATTGTGTCAAAGTGAATTGGAGAAAGAACCATTATAGAGGAAGAATTTGTTCAGGACCAGATGCAAGGTGATCATTGAAAGTGGAAGTTCAAAGAACCTGGTTTCTGAAGAAATGGTAACAAAATTGAAGCTAGAAAGACTAAAACACCTAAAACCCTATTTGATATCTTGGATTCAAGATGAGCCTAAGATACTGGTAAGTGAACAATGTCTAGTGAAATTTAAGATAGGAAATTATCATTATGAAGTCTTGTGTGATATTATGCCTATGGATGTATGGCATATTTTGTTGGGAAGACCTTGGTAGTATGATAGACAAGCTATTCATGATGGAAAGAAGAACATCTACACTATTGTTGCTAATGGGATGAAACATATATTTTTACCCTTGGAGGATGTTGCTAAAGTTGGAGTTTGGATGAATGCTAGAATTTGTTTGGTTGATGGAAGGAGATTTCTAGATGGACTGAGACATGAGAACATGTGTTATGTCTTGGTGCCTAAAAAGGTTGAAAAATTGAAGCATGAAGAAGGACAACCTAAAGAGATAAAGGAATTGCTGACATAGTATGAAGCTATCATTTTAGATAATGTACCTAATGGATTGCCACCTATAAGGAGTATTAGTCATTGCATGGATTTGATTCCTAGAGCTAGTTTTCCTAATAAAGTAGCACATCAGATGACATTGGTAGAAAATGAAGAATTGAACAGACAAGTGCAAGAATTGTTGAGTAGATGATTGATCAGAGAAAACTTAAGTTCTTGTGCAGTACCTGTTGTGCTTTCACCTAAGAAGGATGGAGAAAGGAGGATGTGTACATACTCTAGAGCCAAAAATAATATCATAGTGAAGTATAGATTTCCTTTGCCCTGCATGGATGACATTATGGACTGTTTGAGTGGAGCTAAATACTTTACAAAGATAGATTTGAAGATTGGATATCATCAGATCATAATCAAAGAAGGATATGAGTGGAAAACCACATTTAAGACAAATGAAGGATTGTATGAGTGGTTGGTGATTCCTTTTGGATTGACAAATGCACTAAGTACTTTCATGAGGTTGATGAATGAGGTATTGAAGAAATTATTGTGTAAGTTTGTGATTGTTTATTTGGATGGCATCTTGATTTTTAGTAATACTAGAGAAGAAGATTTGTTGCACATAAAACAAGTTTTGCAAAGGTTGAGAGAAGAATAGTTGTTAATAAACATCAATAAATGTAATTTCATGAAGTAAGAGTTGGTATATCTGGAATTTGTGATATCAGTGGATGGATTGAATATGGATCCTGAGAAGTTAAGAGCTATTGTTGAATGGCCTACACCAGAAATAATTGGAGAGGTAAGATCATTTCATGGATTGGCTAGTTTTTACTAAAAATTCATTAGGAAATTCAATTCTATTTGCAGCCCTATGACCAAAAAAATGAGAGGAGATAAGAAGGATTTTAGATGGACATCTAGAGTCGACAAAAGTTTTGAGTTGTTGGAAAAGAGGGTGACTGAGCAACCTGTGTTGGATTTGCTAGAATTTAGTAAGGTATTTCAAGTAGATTGTGATGCAAGTGGAAATGCAATTGGAGCAGTGTTAAGCCAAGAAGGAAGACTAGTAGCTTATTTTAGTGAGAAGTTGAATGATGCCAAAAAGAGATATTCAGTGTATGATCAAGATTTCTATGCCATAGTTCAAGCTTTGAAGAAGTGGAGACATTTCTTTTTATCTAAGGAGTTTGTGTTGTATACGGATCATCATGCCTTGTAGTATTTGAAAAGTCAAGGTAAGCTAAATAAAAAACACATGTGATGGGTGGAGTTCTTGTAGAGTTACACTCTTGTTTTGAAACACGGTCCTAAGTGGAAAATCAAATAGAGTTGTTGATGCTTTGAGTAGGAGAAGAAATCTATTGGAAGAGATGAAAGTGGAGGCATTAGGCTATGATGAATTGAAGAATTTGTATGAGGAAGACCCGGATTGCAGAACCTTGGAGAGCATGTAAAGAACCAGTTTTGGAGGATACAAGTCAATGGCTAGATTATTTCATTCAGGAGGATATGTTGTTCAGAGGAAATCAATTATGTATAACTTAGAGTTCAATGAGGGATAACTTGGTGAAAGAGAAACATAGTGGGGGATTGGTAGGACATTTTGGAATTGATAAAACAGTAGCATTGGTAAGTGGGAATTACTTTTGGCCACAGATTGATAAGGATGTCAAGAATTTTGTGTAGAGTTGCAGAGTTTGTCAAGTTGCAAAAGGGAATAGTTAAAATGTTGGATTGTATAATCCTTTGACAGTTCCAGAAAGACCTTGGGAAGATATCAACATGAATTTCATACTTGGTTTGCTGAAGACATAGAGAGATAATGATTTTGTATTTGTGGTGTTGGAAAGAATTTCTAAAATGGCACATTTCATACCTTTTAAGAAGACAATAGATGCAGTACATGTAGTAGACTTATTTTTCAGGGAAGTGGTCAGATTGCACGGATTACCTAGGATTATTGTTTCAGACAGAGACACAATGTTTGTTGGTTACTTTTGCAGGAAAAATTGGAAGAAGTTGAAGACAGACTTGAAGTTCATTTCTACTTTTCACCCATAGGTTGATGGATAGACAGAGGTAGTGAACAGGAGTTTGGAAAATTTGCTGAGATGTATGGTTGGAGAGAAAATCAAAAGTTGGGATTTATCCCTCACACAAGCAAATTGTTCCTACAATAATTCACTGAAGAAAAGTACAAGAAATACACCTTTTGAGGTTGTTACTAGAGTTCATCCTAGAGGTATATCAAAAATGAGAGACATCAGTAAGGAAGATAAAAGGAGTGCAAAAGTAGAATAATTTGCATAACATATGAAGATAGTGCATACTCAGGTGAACCAGCATTTAGAAAACATGAACCAGAAGTATAAGGAGAAAGTAGATGAAAATAGGAGACACAAGGAGTTCAAATTTGGAATGAGGTAATGGTATATTTAAGGAAGGAAATATTTCTAGTTGGCACATAGAGTAAATTGAAGATGAGGAAGTTTGGACCCTGTAGGATTTTGAAAAAATTTGATTCAGGAAATGCATATGAAGTGGAGTTACTAGATGACATGGGTATATCACCTATATTCAACATTGCAGATCTATATCAATACCATGAATTATAATTTACTGAAGACAATAAAGAAAAATTGGAAGAAAAACTTCCTAAACAACAATTAGATGAGATAGGAGAGATTTTGGATGTCAAAGATGGAAGGAAAACTCGTGGAAGACTTACAAATAATATCTTATGAAATGGAAAGGTAGACCAGTGGAGGATTCTTCTTGGATTTCTTAGGCTGAGGTAGACCGTATTGCTTTCCCTTTGGCCCTAGAAAAGTGAGGGACTAATTTTTCATTAACTGATGCAAGAGCATCCCTAGTTCTTGGCAATCTTGCATCAACCAAAAAAGTATTTTCATTCAGTTTTTTTCATGTTCTTGTTCAAGTTGGGAGATCTGGTATTTCTTCATATTTTCTCACCAGATCTTGCATACCTATCATTTTGTTGTGGACATGCTCAATTACCGTATTCCAAGTTTTTAGCTTGATTGGATCTTTTCCCAACAAGTTATCACTTTCGGATTGAATGATAGTTTTTGGAATTGGCCCCAGAATAATTTCAAAACCTAACGGCTAGTTGGATTGATCGTGGATCTTTTCCATGACTTGTGGGCCCTCACAGTGTGTTTAGATTTGTTCTATGGAGTCTTCTTGATCTTACACTTAGTTCCACACTTCATCATGTGCATCTACCACGGAATAATTTCAGATTTGAGGCCAACCTATTCTTGCACACTTTACATTTTTCTTCATCGAAGAATGTAATGATCTTTGGCCAATGCAGATGTTTGTAGACTCATGGATATGATATTAAACTTGTAATGAATCATTAGATTGAGGGAAAACAATAATAAAGTAGAATATAATGTATAAAGAGTTCGATCTATAGGTTTTTTAATCTCATGTATGAGCACTATATTTTGAGCATATTGTAATTAGGCATGTGAGTCAAATTTGTATATGCGAATGTGGCCAACCATCTGTAATTGAAATTCATAATAATAAGAATGGCCTAATCTGCATTTGCCTCTAGATTTTGTGTTTCTTCTATTGTGTTACTCTATCTGCACAAACCCAGTCGTTCTCTTTGAGGACCCTCCTACCATGACTGCACCAGTAAGTATGTTGATACTATTTTTTAGAGGTTTAATATGCATGATTGTAAGCCAATTAGTATTCCATTTCCAGTTGATACTAAGTTGAACTTGGATATGCGTCCTAATTATGATGATGATATTGAGGATATGTCTAAGGTTCCTTATACTAGTGTCATTGGTAGTTTGATGTATGCAATGGTTTGCACTAGACTAGATATAGCCCAAGCGGTGGGAGTTCTAAGCAGGTTTATGTCTAACCCTGGTAAAGAGCATTGGACTTTTGTTAAAATGGTGTTTAGATATTTGTGAGGTACTTCTGATTATTGTTTGGTTTATCATGGTACTGATGATGTGGTCAAGTCATTGGACATACAAGGATTTTTTGATGCAGATTGGGCAGGTGATTGGATAGTCGAAGGTCCACCAGTGGTTATGTGTTTACTCTGTTTGGAGGATCAGTGAGTTGGATGATTAAAATATAGGCTACAGTTACACTATCCACCATTGAAGTAGAGTATATGGTTGCTACTCATGTCTTTAAGGAGGCAGTTTTGTTG
This sequence comes from Sequoiadendron giganteum, assembly GCA_007115665.2. Lineage (NCBI taxonomy): Eukaryota > Viridiplantae > Streptophyta > Pinopsida > Cupressales > Cupressaceae > Sequoiadendron > Sequoiadendron giganteum. The sequence continues at coordinate 30,118,503 of CM021102.1, forward strand.
CAAAGGTTGTGTGCAGGTATTGGTTTTGATTAAAATATTATTTAGGTTAATTGTGATAGTCAAAGTGCAATTCATTTGGCTAATAATCTAATGTATCATGCTCTAACTAAACATGTTGATATACAATATCATTTTGTTTGTGATTTGATTGCTAATAGTTAGATTGAGTTAAACAAGATTGACACACATGAGAATGTTGCAAATGTTCTTGCCAAACCTATGAGCATAGAGAAATTTACTTGGTGTAGGAAGACCATGGGACTTTCTACTTGTACCTAGTTGATTCCATGATGGTGTGAATCCCCTAGCTCTTGCAAGGTATTCAACAAGTGGGAGAATGTTGGGAATTAAGGTGTCTCAACTTTGGCAATTCCTAAGTTGTCTATTTATTATTATTTTACATTTTTCTATGGATAAAAATCATTTATGTAATTAAATAATTGTGCTCCATCAAAAGGGGCGTGAGATTTTGAGTTGGCACTTTTGTCACATGTCGGTGCCTTGAAAAATAAGGTATTAGTTGTCAAAAGATGCCCACTTAGTGGTATAATGTGGAAATCCTATTTTGAGGATGTTATGATGGATTCTATGACAACTGTAAGGGCTAAAAGTGGGGGATATTATTTTAGGCGTAAGAATCATCTATGGCATGCGTAAGAGAATCTTTGCATCACTATTGATGGCTTATGACGCATGAAAGAGCATATCCTATTTTATAGGGATTCGTATGACATCTTGTAAGAAGGTGCAATGTCATGTAAGAGACTATGTTTAGCATGTAAGGGGTCGAATGGATTTTTACCATGGTATTTTTGAACCTTGTTTTGACCCATGGTAATGTTTTATGGTGGTATTTTGAGCCCCAATGAGTCTATATATTGAGGGGTTGAGTTGGAGACACTATGAGATGTTTTACAAGTACACAAATGTTGTTGGATTGAAAATGAGTTAGAGTGGATGTATTGTAAACATATTTGTTGATAATTCAATCTATTCATCTCTTCTTTGGTGGAGTTTTTCTTGAAAGGGTTTCTCCACGTAAACACTATGTTATGTGTCCAGCTTTCCATTCTTGTTTTTCTTTGTTATTGTTGATCTAAACTCCATATGGTTAGCACTGTTAAATCTGATTTATAGAAAGTTTAAGGTTCTATTATTTCTATTCACCTTTCTATTTCTAAAAACCATTAATGACAAAAATCAACATCACATTCCAACAAACCCTACATCACAAATGTTAGCACAAAACACACATGATGAAAGAATCTTCTTGATATGATGCTTGAATCTTGATGATGGCTCCAAATGCTTGATGAATTACTCTTGAATGCTCTTGTGAACTCAATTATGCTATTAGGAATGCTATCACAAAAGACTTGATAAGAAATGAATGAAATAACCTCATATATATAGTTATCTATGCTTAATATCCCAAAATTACACCACATCAAGTTGACATATGAATCCATTAAATAAAGGATGTTAAATCCCACTAGAATTTAAAATTAAATTTCAAAATACCTTAAGGGGGACTAAGACACCCTAGGTGGCGTCTTAGTCCCAAGGCATGAAACTTGGGGCACAAACTCCAAAAAGGGTCCCATTTAAGGAGCCATAAAATAAAGATCCCAAAACCCTTTTAGGGACAAAGATACCCTAGGTGGTGTCTTTGTCCCAACCCAAAAATCAAGGACACTCAAACATAATCATTAAATTATCATTTATCCGTTGATTTTTGTAAGAACTAACTAGAAAAAGATGTAATTTATTAGGCTTTTGGATGCAAAATGGGACCAATTAAGACATAAATAGGGATAAATAAAGCAAGGTGAGCCCAATAAAAGTTTGAAAATGTAAGGGTATGCATTTTTCTACACTACATTTATCCCCCACTTTAGTGAGAGGATGAACTAGCTTTAAACTCACACTAAAGTAGCCAAACACACAATCAAGAGGGATTCAAATGTACAAATTTTAGTAAGATAGGATGACAATGACCAAGAGGGTGGCCAAGCTCCCAGGATCAAGATCCTATGGCAAACCAACATAGGAACAAGGGAAAAAACTTGCAGATGATATATGAACCCAGAACCAAATCGTAACCATACACCATCAAAGACAAAAAAGGAAAAAGAAAAAAGAAAAAGAAAAATTCAACGGATCAAGCTTCGACTGGCCATCCAACATGATGGACCGGGGCTAGGTTTTTTTCCCAAAAATGGTTTACAAGAGGAACACATTGTCCACTATGCAAACAAAATACATGCTCACAAGGGCTAGTCAAGCTAGTTGGTCACTAGGTGAGCCCTAGGGAGATCCATATCAAAGTCATACCCTCATGACTATGATAAGGATAGAAAGAAAATACATGCTCACAAGGACTAGTGAAGCTATTTTTTCACTAGGTGAGCCCTAGGGGACCATATTAAAGCTATACCTCCATGACTTTAATAAGGTACAAAAATTAAATGCAAAACAATAAGAGGGATGTTTAGAGGGATTTTTCTTAGTTCGTGGAAGGCCTCTTCTTAGGGAACATTGTGTCTAATGTCTCCAAGAGAGGAAAAGTCAAATAAATATCACACTCTCAGATGAAATCAAACCCAATGACACCACCAAGAAAATAATGCATCACAGGAAGAAAGAAAATCACACATTGAAACATGAGTGGCGATGTATGCCTGCACTTTAAAGTGGTTGCTAACACCATTGTTGTGAGAAATTTCTTTAAAGTAGAAGAAGACATGAGAGCTTACTCAGAAAGCCCTATGCCAAGTCATTTGTTTCCAATAAGCTACATCATGAGAAGGGATGGGGTTTCCCCCAAAATGCATAAATTAGTACATCACATGTGATCCAACTTAAGGTATGTCATCCACATCCCAAGCTTGCTCTTATATATACATGGAAGGTAGTCAACTAGCCAGAAGAGATAATGACAAGTGACATACGAGGAGAAGGCTACCTAACCCCTTGCCCCCACTTAGTGCAGGATAAGGGTGAGTCGAAATGGTTGATGAGAAACATGTTAGAGTGAAAATTAGTATGAATTAGAGGAATTAGGTGCCCCCACATAAGGAAGAGCACCAAACTCCTTAAGATGTTGTATTTTACTTCTCAAAGCCTTACATTTATTAGTAGAATGACCATGAACTCTATGATATGCAAAAAATGAACTCCTGTAGCAAAATTTATTTCATGTTCTTGAGGAGAGGGATATCAAACAATATTGGATAAGTCTCAACAAGATACTTTCTTGATCAAAAGTAGAGGATGTTTCACTATTTTTCAACAAAGATATCTCTTGCTTAGTATAAGATGTCATACCTACACAAGAATCTTTAGAATGCAATATTTTTTTCTCTTCTTTAAAGGAAGATGTAAAATCTAACGAATTCAAATCATTAGTGTTTTTCATGATGAAATTAATGTTAAGCAAGGACTTCTCTGTTTCTTTCAAATGATAACAATCAATACCACTAGTGTCTATCAATTTAGGATGCACTACTGTCAAAGTTGGCTTAGAGGAATCCTTTGTGAGAGTGTTGATATTGAGTGAAGGCTTGTTTCATGAGTTGATTTCTATGAAAAGACAATAACCAAGACCATGAGTTGTTTATTGAATGTTAGGCTCTATAGGGACATAGATACCTTGTTCTCTAGCATCACATCCTTTTCTACTATATCTAAGTTGTTTCATAAGTTCACAACCTTTTCCATAAAGATTTCTCATTTCTTTAGGATTTGGCGGTTGTTGATAGTCAGTTTAATCAAAGTTTGTTGTATAATTTACTTTTTCTACTAAAGTGGTTGAGGTGGATTCTTTCAAAGGTTCTTCCAAATTTTGTGTTGACATTATCACTTTTTCTTTTCCCTTGTCTAAATCTTTGTTTATGATATTGTATTCTCCCATGAATGTAGGTTCAAAATCTAAGGAACCCCAATCATCTTCTAATAGCTTCGTGACTTCTTCTATGTGTTTTTCTTTGTCTTTTTGTTGCATGGGTTCTACTTGTGTAGTTGGTGTTAATGGTTTCAAAGGATTTACATTATTTTTCTCAAGTTGTAAAACATTGTAAGGTGCACTATCAGTGTTCAATGTATACACTTTTTTATTGTAGACACACTTCATTTTATGATGAAGAGTAGAAGGCACTGCATGCATCTCATGAATTTATGGCCTTCCCAAAAGAAGATTATATGAAAGATTGTAAGGGATAACATGAATAGCGGTTTGTAAGGTAGCCTTTCCATTTGTAATAGGTAAAGTGATCACTCTGAGCAATTTATTTCCCATATTATCAAACCAAGTAATAGAGAAAGAGGCAGATTGGAATTTTTATTTATCAACACCAAGCTTATCCAAAAGGTTTGTACTACACACATTTAAGGCTAAGACATTGTCAACAAGCATTCACTTTATCCCTATGCTATTGTATTGAGCTATGATCATGAAAGTATCATTTTTTTTTTGCACTTTGAAAGTAGGGAGCTCACTTTGGTCGAAAATAATGTCAATATTTATTCCTTGAATCATGGCTACTATATCATTTGGTTGCACATTAGAAGGGATAGGAACTTGTAAATAATTTTTAATTATGTTGTGATAATGAGGGGAGGCTTGAATAAGGTCCCATAATGATATTTTATCAGGAGTATTCTTAATTTGTTGAACACAATCATACTCCTTTCCACTATGCGCAGTTAAACGGGGACCACTAGGAAAAATGGGATTAGGAAATTGGACGGTCGTTGAAGGTATTTGTCTTGGTTGAATATTGTTCCTAGTGTTGTATGTGTGAGAAATGGTATTGTAATGTGATTTATATGAAATAGTGTTCTTAGGTGGTTCAAGAATAAGGATGGGTTTGTTTTGAACTTGTGGTTTTTGAGAGGGTGGATAAATGATAAGTTTAGTCTTTGGAGAGTACTCAAGGTGTATCTAATGTGCATAACCTCAGAATAATTTTCATGATGTATTAGTGAAGGGGAGTCTAATGTCACTTCATTATCTTCATCTAAGGAATTAATATTTTCAATGTTCTCATTTTCTTGCACCATGATATCTTCCCTAGTAGGAGACTTTTTAGGAGAACTACAAACCAAATGTTCTTGACAATCAAGGATTGGTTTGAACCCAAAATGACTTCATCGTAAGTAGGGGAATTATCAATGGCATTCTATTGTTCAATAATGTTTTTTCTAGAGGGAGAGAGGCAAATAGGATTCTTGGGACTCTCATAGCTTTGATCTTCTAGCACTACAATATCTTCTTCACAACTAGGAGAGATATCAGGAGAAAGGATAGATGTGATCATCTTGATTTCTGGTGATCTAATTCTTGTTTTCTAGGGTCTCATTCTCTTGTGCCATAACTTCTACCCTAGTAGGAGAGATTTTCGGAGAGAGGTGAACAAAAGGTTCATCATTCTCCATTATTATGCCATGTAAAGTAACTTCATGACTAATAGGGGAATCATCAAGAGAAGGATTAAATTATGGTTTTCATGATTACAAATAGTTCTTTCCAAATGTTAGGGACATTAGGAAGGAGAGAGATAAGGTTAAAAAATTTCATCCACATGTCCTCCTGACAAATGTGATTTTCATGATCATCCATGATTGTATCCTCTTTTACTAAAGCCTTCTTGCAACTAGGGGAGGTGTTGGGAGATGAATTTGGGATAAGAAAAGTAGTGGAAATGATCTCATCTTCTTGTTTCATACTATATTCCCAAGGGGGGTGAGGAGAGAGACAATCAAGACTCTCATGATCTGCAATGATTATGTCTTCTTTCACCAAGATACCTTTGTCTCTAGTAGGAGAGGCTTTGGGAGAAGAAAAGTTATGGTTTTCATGATTTTATATGCTTTTATCTTATTTTATTATATCATCCTCACCAATAGGCAATGAAATATTAAGGATTATGTTAGTTGTTCGTTCCTTTTTCTCTAAGATGTTCTCATAACTATGAAAGATAGTAGAAGGATGACTAAAATGTTTCTTAATGACCTCATTGTTGTACTCTAGACTGAACTCATAAGAGGGGATGTTGTACTTATGCAATCCATTTTTAACCATGTCAAAGCCACATCTCTTGAAAGAAAACATGTTATCACATGGAAAAGTGAAATGTTTAAATTCAATTTTCAGATTTGAAACAAGGAGTTCTTTTTACTACACTATGCAACAACATGAAAAATGAAATGTTGTAAATGAAAATTTGGAATTGAGCAATCCATGAAATGAAGAACTTTAAACTAGATTTAATAAAATGCATGAAACAAAAGGTCAACCCACTAAAACAGATAACTAATGGCAAAAAACAAAAGCACATAAAAGTAATTGCAAATCCTAAAAATCAGAAAGTCGGAGTCAACAGGCACTAAGATGCCAGTAAGGGAATCTTGGTCCCACTGGTGGAATTTTGAGGTTCCAAGGACTGGAACTGAAATAAAACAATAGAGACAAGATTCTTAGCCAAAAACCTTGAGAGGGACTAAGACACCAGGAAAGGCATTTTAGTCCTAGTAGAGGTTTTTGTCAGAAAAATAGAAAATTTTGGATTGTCAAAAGTGTTCACAATTTTCCTATTCAGGTAGCTAATGTTTAGAAACAAAAAAATGTGCAAATGAATGCAGGAGAAAGTAACTAGTGACAATAAATTGAATGCATATTTTTTTTCAATTTTGAATGCAATTAGGATGATGAACAATGCACTTTTTAGTTTTTCAATGAGATAAATTGATGCAAGAAAGAAAAAAATACAACCTATATGCACTTTCAGTAATGCAAATATGAGAAACCCTAAATGAAATTTCAGTAAATATGAGAAACCCTAGATGCAATTTCACTAATGTAAGATGCAATGCAAGAGTAAATGCAATCTAGATCTAGGACTTTAATGAATCTCCAAATCAGAAAATGAATGCTCAAAATGTCGGGTTCACCAAAATGAACAATAAGAAAAAGTAGTGATGATGGACCACTATTCTCCTACTATCACTCAATAATGTCCTTCCTGAACCCAAATTGGATTGAATATCAACCCCAAAGGGTGAGTCAATTCTCAATAAGGAAGACCTAGGAAGGGTTCTTTTAGGCTTTGAAGGGTTCACCACCAAGCAAAAGCTTGGAAAAGACAAGTAAGCATTCAACCCACAATTTACCTAGTAATGCAAGCTAAATGAAGGATGTAAATGATGAAATTATGCATTAGAAAGCTAGGATGTATGTACCCAGGAAGTCTAGAAATGTGACAAGGATTTTGTAATCGTAAATGCAAAGAAGTTGCCAAAATATGCTAGGGAGGACTAAGATGCCATTACTGTCTTATTAGTCCCACTGCTATTTTTTGGGGCAGATGAAAAATCTTTAGATGCTGAAATAGGATTCGAAAGAATCTCTACAAAATTCCACTTGGAGGACTAATACACCCTTGATACCTCTTAGTCCTGATTTGAGGTTTTGAAATCTCTGAAAGTGATCCCGAGGCTTAATGTTTGCACTTCCTTCTTCTTTGATCTAAGGTTCTGAAACTTTTGGATCTGGCCTATAGGTGAGTTTCCATGAAGATGAAAAATTTGCAATGCAACTTTGTGACTTTTCAACTTTTCACTTTAAATGATCTTAAAGTCTTCAACCTAAATCTCCAAACACAAACATGCAAGAGAGGAAAAACTTGTTGATTGTTAGTAAATGGGGGTTTTCCTTGGTCAAACCCCTTGTTGGTAATTAAACCTTGAAATGACATAGAATAATGAAGGGAAATGATGAATGAATAATGTGAAATATTACAACTCACCAAAACCTTGTTATGAAGTCTAAAAGATTGTGTGAGATGGCTAGCTTGGATATAGATCTTGAATCAAAGGAATGATTGATAGATCTTGGCTTGAATTGCTTTCTTGAATCAAAACCCTACATCACAAATGTTAGGATAAACACACACATGATGCAAGAATTTCTTGATATGATTCTTGAATCTTGATGATGGCTCCAGGTGCTTGATGAATTGCTCTTGAATACTCTTGTGAACTCAATTATGATATTAGGAATTCTCTCACAAAAGACTTGATAAGAAATGAATGAAAGAACCTAGTATTTATACTTATCTATGTTTAATATCCTTAAATTACACCACACCAAGTTGACATATGAATTCATTAAATAAAGGTGTCTAAATCCCGCCAAAATTTGAAATTAAATCCTCAAAAATACCTTAAGGGGGACTAAGACACCCTAGGTGGCATATTAGTCCCAAGGCATGAAACTTGGGGCACAAACTCCAAAAAGGGTCCCATTTAAGGTGTCATAAAATCAAGGTCCCAAAACATTTGAGGGACAAACATGCCCTAGGTAGCGTCTTAGTCTCGACCCAAAAATCAAGGACAATTACACAAAATCATTAAATTGTCATTATAGACACACAAAAATATCCTCTTATGATACATTGTCATGACATTAGGTCATTTAGGCATCTGGTAGCATGTTTTTCCCTAGGTACCCATGTCATCATCTAATTAGTTATATAAATCTTATTTATTTGACTAATTTCATTCATAATCCCTCCATTCTTCTAATTTTTTAATTAAATAATTTTAATTATTTAATTAATTAAATCATATCTATTCATAATATTTTTGTTCTTCTAATGTTAATTAAATAATTTATATTATTTAATTTTAATGAAATCATAAATTCAACATTAAATAAATAAATCAAATGTTTATTTAATTAATAAAATTCTAAAAGGATATTTTCGCTTTCTTTCCAAAATTTGAACTCATGTGTATCTAAGTTATTTATTTAATTAGATATTTCATCAATTATCCTTCTCATCTTTTTCAGAATTTATTTCCTTTAAAAGAGAAAATCTAAATCTTTCTATCTTTTCTTATCTTATTTTATCTTTTCTTATTTCCTCTTTGATCAAATAAAGAAAAAAAACAAATATTATCAAATCTTTTTCTCTGTCCACATCAAATTTCTATAAATATGACCTGTCACAAGTAATTGGGGATTCCATTGTTCAAGTACCCTCACTCTGTCAAAATCATTCTTCAATATTCCATCCATCATCTTTGAGCTATCTAGTTTTCCTCTGTCATCCTCATCCTATCATTATGCGAGATTGAGAAGAACAATGCAATGAATCCCTAGTAATATGCCTGATTTCTTGCTTGCATGTGTGTGTGTGTGTTTTATAGGTAACTACATTGAGGATGGTGAAAAGTTGAATCTTAATCTAATAAGATTTCAAATTTAAAAAATTCCCTCCATCTATAGTCATTTATCCATTGATGTTTGTTGGGATTACCCAGAAAAAAAATGTATTTTATTAGGCTTGTGGATGCAAAATAGGACCAATTAATACAAAAATAGGGATAAATAAAGCAAGGCGTGCCCAAAAAAGTGTGAAAATGCAAGGGTATGCATTTTATTACACTACACAACTCACCAAAACCTAGTGCTAAGGTGTTGCAAACATGTATGAGATGGCTCCAATGGATGTAGATCTTGAATCTAGCTTGAAGGTGATAAATCTTGTATGAAATGCTAGCTTGAATCATAAAACCCTACATCACAATTGTTAGCTCAAAAACAAACATGACACATGAGATCTTTGGCTTGATGCTTAAATGTTGCCTTAAAATACTTGATGATCAGCTCTTGAAGACACTTGAATTCTCTTGTAAAATAAAACTTGCTATGATGAATACTTGAATGCTAGGAGGTCCCTATGTGGCTGGTCTCTGATACCAGCGGGCTCACTCGAATCTATGGTGCTCATAATGGATCGGCATCTCATTTTTGTCTCTCAGAGCTCTAAAAATTACTACAAGTTACTATTCAAATGACAATGAATTTTCACCTTTTCCACCTTTTAAGGGGGTAAAAGTGTGAAATATTCAAATTTTTACAATACAAAGTGCTATTTCGAGAGTTAAATCGCTATTTTTTCTTCAAAATTCAATTAAATTCTTTTGATTTATCCTCATCATCATGCAATTTATCTCTCGAGGGGGCATATAGCATCGGTAATTTCTAAATTTTGGGGTAAAATTCTTTGAAGCAATGAATAAAACACATCACTTCAAAGAGGGGCAAAATGTACACATCTAAAAATGGTCACGGTTATTCAAACTTGTTAATTAATTAAATATGAATTATTTAATTAATATTCTAAAGTCATCTACATATAAATAAATTTAATTATTTATTTATATTGTTCATTTTTCTAATTCTTCTAGTTTAATTAAATAAATAGGTTTATTTAATTCTTCTAAGTTCGAACATTTAAATTCAAACAATGGAATATTCATTCTTCACTTCACATTTAAATTAAATATTATATTTAATATCTTTTTCACACCACTTAATTAAATATTGTAAAATATTTAATTACTTATCTTTTTCACTTCTTACACATAGTTAAATATTAATTATTTAAATTATGGAAGCTTCTAAATTCATTGTCACAACAAATTAAATAAATTTATTTATTTAATTATCAATTATCCCCAACCTTCAACCAATTTTCATAAATGAAAAGATAAATGCCATGTTTGTCTCCATTTTTGAATGAGGATGGTTTTGTGGGTTGAAAAAATTCTTCCACTTTCCTCCCAACCTTCCACCTTTCTCTCAACCTCTCCATCTCTCACTATTCATCTTGACAAGTTTGAATTTCAACTGTTGATTTGTGCCAACTGGATTCTTGCCTTCAAAAATTTTATAAATACAACCTCTTCGTAAGTAGATTTCATCCTAGATTTCATGCGTAGTTACTATAGTTGCATTCGAACCAGCATATCAGCATTCTAGCAATAATCATAGCATCATAGCATTAGCATTTGAATTTCATAGCTTAGATCATATAGCAATGCACATGCATTTTAAATCAATCTCATTCTCCCAAGTTGTCATTTCAACAAGCTGTTGCTTACATAACTAAGAGCCAGTAACTTTAATCAAATCCTTGGAGATAGAGGACAATGGGATGAATTTGAAGAAGCTACTCTCATTAGAGTTTGCATTTATGTTTTTCTAATTATTTTATTTCAATATAATGTCTTATTGGTGTGTTAGTTTACTTCTTAATTAGTTCACTTATTCTAACTCACACAGAAACAACTATATATAGTGAGCTAATCCTCACCGTGTTTTTTCCCTAATTGGATTTTCCACACAAAAATCTGGTGTTTATGTGTATTTGATTTCATGTTGTGTTCTTTCTCTTCACTATTATATGCATTAAAGTTAATTGATGATGTTTTTTCAATAAGTTTTAGAAGATACTGATTCACCCCTCCTCTCAGTATCTCAATTATTCAACAATTGGTATCAAAGCATTGGTTCCTTTGAAGAAGTCTAACATCTTGAGGGAGATCCTATAGATTGAACAAATGGATAAAGAAGAGCTCTGGGCTACCCTCGAAGATCTTGACAAGGCTCAAATTGAAAATAGAGATCTAGAAGAAAATCTTGATGAAGCAAATGAATGCATCCAGAAATTAAAAGAGAAATTGAAGAAATTTAAAGAAATACATAGAGAAGTAAGTGAGCAGCTAAAACAAGAAAATGAAGAGAATATTGGACTAAAGATGAAAGTGGATGAAAAGAAGAGAGTTGAAGAGTGTCTAAAAATAGTGATACAAAGCAAGTCTGATGTTTTCTCAAGGCTTGAATAGGAAGTGATGAATCTAAAAGAAGAATTAGAGAAAGAAAAACTTTGTGAAGATAATTTCAAGACAAGCTGCACCAAGCGTGATGAATTAATAGTAGGACAAAAACCCTCTAAATACAGAGGTGGTTTAGGTAATGAGCTGGTGAAAAGATACATAACTCAAATCTAGTAAATAATTAGAAGAATCAAGGGAAGAATAAAATAAATCCAAGAAGGAAATCACCAATTAGACAACCAAATGCACAAAGGTATTCATCGTTCAATGGTACTTGTTTTCATGTAATAAATTTGTTCATAAGGAAAATGAGTGGAGGAGTAAGCTGAATAAGTTTTCTGGTTCCTTCTCTAGACAGTCTTTTACATGCAAGAAAATTGGACATAAAGCTACCGAATGCAAATCACAAGTGAGAATGATTAGTCAAGTGATGATGAATAGGTTTCATGGTGGTAGAATGAATCAATCATTTGATGGCTATTTCTATAACTATAACAAGTTTGGACGTAAAGAAAATCAGTGCAGATCAGGTGTAAATGGAGAACAAACAAGACAGAGAAATGTTGTTTGCTACAATTGCAAAAAACCAAGACATATTTCAAAAGTGTCCAGAAGTAAAAAGGGAAAGTAGTCTGCGCCAGTGAAAGATGATGAATGGGTGAAGAAGATTGACAAAGATGAGGTTAAGGAGATGCATAATATATGGAAGAAGAAAGAAGAACCAGAGATAATAGACGCATTTGTGCCCTCATTTGGTATAGATGATTCCTCTGGTAATTAGACCCCCTAGAAATATGGCATGTCAGATGGTAGCATGTGGATATGTTGTAAGGAATGGCTGAACAAAGGTGATGCAAAATAAAATAGAAGAAAAAGTATGAGGATTTTCTTTTGTGGAGTAAATTAGGGTTTCTTAGTGCAGTGGAAGAATGGTTTTTTTGTCATCTTTTCGTAATTAATATGATTTAGGGAAAAATGATGGTGTATAAAGAAAAATTTGCAAGTCATTTTGATTGTCTAAATCATTTGAAGAATCTGAAGAGTGACTTGGAACCCTTCTTGGAGCATTTCTAAAGTGAATTGGAGCATCTCCAAGAGATCTTTGTGGACATTAGAAAGCAATCGATGAAAGTTTCTCTCTTACAGTCACAAAGGAAGGTAAAAGAATATTTTTTTGTTGAATTTGAAGAATTTAAGTGCTATAATGGAACCTTATAATAGAGGATTGAGTGGAAATATCCCATTGGGGCTAAAGAGAGTCGAGTTTGATGAATTCAATCATTGCAAGATAAAGAAAATGGAATTAGGGTTGGAATCGAGTGACTTACAGAACATAAAAACCCTAAGTTTGGATTTGTGGGGATAATTTCCATAGATTACTGACATAAAATTCATCTTGTTCCTTTTGAGTAAATTTAAGGACATCATCATTATGTTGGATAAATCCTATCCCATTACAAAGGAAGTGATCAAGGCTATCACTGGGTTATGTACCATTGGAGATCTTCCTAGAAAGAAGACCCTAAAATACAAGGAAGTAGAGGAGCTGACGGGAGTTGACAAAGATCCTCGAGCACTAATGATTGATACTATTATTGATCCTTATGTTAGGTATGTTGCGTATGGAATTTCCTATAAAATTTATTTCAAAAATCAAGATGGCTCTACTTTGGCCATTGTCGTGTATCTGGCACATAAAATGATAAAAGAGAATAAGAAGTTTGACCTGTGTGGATTAATTCTTGAAAATCTTATTGAAAATAGTCAAATTTCATTGGTGGAAGGATACCCTTTCCATTTTGGGTCCTTACTTACATGTCTGGTACTCTATTTTATGGACTCGTTATCGGGAAAGGAAGGTGAACTAAGTGGGAATCCAAGATTCCTGTTGCAAGACAAATATACAAATACTTGGAGGGCTTGGACAATAAAGTAAGTGCATGTAAAACCCTTTTATTATCTTTGCAGAAAGATATGAGCTCCAAGTTGGTTATATCTAGTCGATTTGAGGAAGGTTCTTCCTCTGAAAGAAAATAATTGGAAGTTGTCATTAGTGATCCCCCTCTAGAATCGAAGAAAAGAAAATCTATCATCGAAGACATCATTGTCATTCTAGAAGAGAAGGAAAAAGAAGAGGAATCTCTACCTAGATCTGAATCTTCTGATCCAGATGGCATCTGGTCTATGCTAGTTCAAGGGAAGATGATAAAAATTGGTGAATTATGGAATACAACATCTCCAGTTGATAGACTCAAGATTGATGATTCTCTAGTTGAGTATCTACTTCGAAAAGGTATTGATGTATCAATTGTGTCTGATTCCTTTCCAGAACATTTAGTTGAGGTAGTTGAAGAAAGAATGCTACTTGAAGGTCCAGAAGGATGCAAGTTGGAAGCCTTGGTTGAAAAGAGATGTTATATAAATCCAATAAGAGGTTAGTTGAACATATGAATGGAACTAAGAAATACATCAAAGAAATGTCAGATACCTACAAATATTGTCTCCAGTGGCCTGTTGCGGTTGACAATTTCAAAAGTAGGATGGAGCAATTGAATATGAGGTAAACAACATTGGAAAGAACTTTAATATCTTTGAAGACAAAGAAGGGAAACAAAGAATCAGATTTGGTGAATTGAAAGATGAGTTGATCATCGTACAGAGACAAAGAGATGATGTGGTGAAAAATTTCTAGCTTCTTAAAGAGATTGTTGAGGTCCAGTTAGACCATCTTTCTGAAATACTTACTAATGCAAAAGATTGTGAAAGATAGTACTCATTTGTAGATTGATCATATTCTTTCACATTGTTGGCCCTATTGGAAAGCATATGCACGAGAATGGATTTTGTGGTACTTGAATGGAAGAAGTTATATCTAGTTATCAAAGAAAGGTACACGAAGGTGTTTCAAGTGAAAAGTGTCATTCTTGAAGGAACTTTGAAAGGTTGAATGTTTGAAAGTTTTGGAGTTTTGGAATCTTCTCTTTTGCAATTTTTGAATGTCACGATGTTTACATCTTTTGGTGCCCTTTGCCATTGATGTCAAAGGAGGAGAGATTTGGGAGAGTTTTGGGGAGAGATTTAGAAGAGTTTTGGAGGAGAGTTTTTGAATTAGAATTTTGGCACATGTTGCCATCAATGAAAAAGGGGGAGATAGTTGGAAGAATGGAGAAGATCAATCTGCATGTTGTCATTGATGTCACCATGTCATTTATGGTATTAGACTAGTTTGGTACCTTGAATCAATGTGCAGAATGGGTTTACTTCCTCTGGTGTTTGATCTAGTATTTTGGTCAACATATTCCCTCTGGTAATTATTGATGAAAAATTTTGTAGGCAATAGCCTTATGGGAAACTTAGCTATTGGGGGACTCATGTGTGTAGCTAAGTGACCTCTAGGGTTTTATCGAAGCTGGCTCTTCATTTTTATGGGGGGGAGGAAAAGGGTAAGAAGATGAACGTAAAATAAAAAAAACCTAAGCTAAGGCGATATGCCAGATCAGGAAGGAATTAATTAAGTACAATGCTAAGATAAAGGCTCAAATAGATGATTCCCAACACTGCAAACATAAGAAAATCAAACCATTTGCATAATATAACCAATACAACATAAGATAACAAAAAAGAGTAGCAACAGGATTTGTATTATATTAAGATGCATAAAGATTACAAAATCTTGAAATAGACGTTCATATATTTCATAAAATACAAGAACATTTTAATGTCCTATTAAATTCATGAAAACATAAAACCCAAATTGAATGGCACAATCTGTGAGTTCATGTTCAATAGAAAACATTATAGAGGCTAATTCCCAGTGCTCAAGAAATTTTTATCCATCTAACAACAACCAATAAAATGAAGAAAATACTACTTAAATAAGCCAGTACATCGCCTAAGGACCCCAACAAGAAATATGCTTTTGTGAACCCATCAACGATCAATATTTTCTTGAGTCAACACCAACAAAAAGATCATCCAGCAGCACGCTAGTAGGCACGTCTTGAAGAGACATGGGACACGCAGCAGTAGAATAAGAGAACACGCGACATCAAAATGAAGACCGATGCACAAGCATCGAATCTAAGATAACGAATGCATGAACGAGCGTCACATGGAAAACTTCCCAGCGAAGGAAATTGCAGTGTGGGCCCGACTCGAGAAGAAACAAGCGGAGGCCACATGTCAAACAAATGGAGCCTAACAAAAGGAAGGTGAGATGACCCAAAAGAAACTCTCATAAGACACCATGTGGCAACTGTTGAGAAGCTATGAGCAATACCAAAATAAAAAGGTGAAGCCATGGAATATAGAGAAACCGCAAAGGAAAAATCAGTGTGTGAATAAATATTCACAGTTTGGAAACTCACGAGGATATTTCACCCACAGAATGAAGAACCCCAAAATCTCTGGTTTCGTAGACCAGTCCAACTCCTTCACAATCACTCATAGCCGAGAGAGGGCAACCTGAAGGAATGTCCAGACTTCATTTGATGGTGCAGAGAGAGTGCACAAATTTTCATGCACCATGTTTAGATCAATAATTGCCTTAAAAGGTAATCCACTAGATGCCTTTGCCTCTGATTCAAGCTGGAAGAAGAGTTGTGCCAGCTAATGTACCATGTTTTCAATATTTACGGTAGTCGAAGATTGATCAAAGGATTGGAAAATTGTTAAATCCTTCTTCTTCTCCTCAATCTTCTCAATGATGTGCTCAATGCCTACCACTATTTGATTAGTCATGAAGGGTGACAAAATCCCTCACTGAGTTAGGCGGGAAATTTTTTCCCGCATATCACAGGTAATCTAAGTTAGCCTTGCTCTACACTTTCTGACATGTTGGACAACCTCATGCATAGAGATGAGAATATTTATGCCCATGGTCATCGTTGTTTGGTCCTTGATCCCCACACTAATTAATGCCTCATCGGAAGCTGTATATAATTTTCCTAACAACCACTTGGTCTCTGAAACTTTTTCAGAAGTCATTTCTTGCACCCATTGCATCGTTTCACTAACAAATCTGCATAGATTGGTAGCCTGTGCCATAAATTTGAGAGTGGGCTGCAATGTAAGGCATAGTTTTTTAACCTTATCCCAGTATGATACAGGTAGCTCTTTGGCTATCTCCAGCGAGTTCATTTGGGATGTAGGAAGCTGAGATCTCAAAAGGTCAAATTCAACAACCTTGCTACTCAAGTCCATCCTCAATTCTGCAATGCTTCCCTCTGGGGCCGATAACTAATTCTTCAGAGTAGAAACCTCCCCGTCCTTTTCCCCCAAGGCTAACTCAGCTTGCCTTTTCTTTTATGTTTCCTGATCCAATGCAACATTCATTTCATTTACCTCCTCATTGGTACTCTATCAGATCTATTTCAATTCATCACTCACCTTCCTCAATTCATCATAGAGGGCCACTTCCGTTGCTTGTAATTACTCAATTTCTCTTCATAGGGTCGGAACAACTTCCACACCCAAGGCCTGAAGCTTAGCGAATTTTTTCTCAAAGGCATTCCTTTCACTCCATAGGTGATTGATTTTGACTTCCTGGGCCTTATGGCTATTTGAATAGATCTCTACTTTTCCTTTCATCTCCTTTATTTTTTCATCCTTCTTCTTCATCTGGCGACTAATCTTGAGGAAATCAGTTGCCACCACCCTTTGATTTTCCTCCATTAACTCAACCTTATCCTATAGATGAGCCTACTACAATTCAAGCCCTATGTCATTGACAAAATAATCACTTGGTTGTATTTCCTCGACTAACTTGATAACATTGTGTGTGACATTTGCAAACATCAATGAATTTTGGCTTTCATTGAACATGGTTTGCAAAAGGGGCTCTACAAGTCTGCTTGTGTCCTTTTCCCTCCTTTTTTGAATTTGGCCAGGCTGGGCACCCTTGCTTGTATCCACCTATGAGAAATATTTCTAGGATGAAATACCTAATTCATTAGCAAAATGAGACTCCTAGGGAACTGCTAGTGGGAAAGACAATGTGCTCAATGTATCAGCGGATTTTCTAGGCCTAGTAATAGTTGCCGAGGAAAAAGGTGGGATAAACTGGATACCCGAAGATTGTGAAAACATGGTGGGAAAAAGGAGTGGGGAATTATTTTCCTAACGCTGAGGCCTCAGAGATATAAACTGCTGACTCAGAGGGTTGGGATATGGTACCATTACTTGTGCCTCATGGGTAGTAGATACAGGAGGAGATGAAAGGGGGCCCCTAGGGGAAATAATGTTTACCTACCCTGGGTGACCAGTGATAGGAACAACTGGTGCGAATGACATGGAAAGGGTAGTCGAGAAGGAGACCAAAGACATAGAAGAGAGAGAAGAACGGGGAAAAAATACCTGGATTTCCTGAAGACTTGCAGCAGATACAACCACCTCTTCACACTATGACTCTTCTCCTCTTCCCGATTCCTCTGTTCATGGCCTCTTCTCCTCCGGGGAATCATCTAGGTCCAAAATAACCTTTCATTGGCATCTTGAAGATATCGGCCTCTTCATGCCCAATATAGAGGAGCTAGTAGGCTTCAATAGTTGTGTATTTGAGGATTCTTCACACTACAACTACTTTACACTGACTATCTCTCCTCTTGTAGTATATTCTTCAACTATGGGAGCCTTTTGGGCTACCTCTTCTTCATGCTCTGGAGGAACACTTTCCACCTCACATAACCACTCGGAACCCAAAGGGTTGGGAGATTCCTCACTATCTGAATGCTCGTGACAATAGATATCATCAAACTGGTTGTCTGAGTCCACCTCCTAAAAATCTCATTAGTCTTTTTTATTCTTGCATGTAAATCCCAAAATCTTTAATCCTTTTAGACTTCCAATGGAGCCTATTTAACTAGCTACAAAGAAATTTATTTATTTTTTGGCTGGGGTTGGGCTTCACCATTATTTAATAACAATTCAGCCAAGGTGGTCGACTCAAGGTAGAAGGGATGTACTCAAGGCCGATGCACAATCTCTCATTTCCCTAATCTGCATTTCTTCGAGGGTCCAAAAATGACTGAGGCTGGTGAGGGATCCTAATGCCTATCTCTACCAAATTACCTTCTAGATTATAGCACCATGTGTCATAGATAACCATTAACCCAAGGTAACCCAACTTAGAGGACAAAAATTCAGACCTATTTAATTTTGAGCTCTTCTTTTTGACCAACAATACGGAGCCAAACATGACTGACAACATCAAATGGGAAGTTAGATTATTTCCTCCCCAATAATCATTCTCAATATTGCACATCTTCCTAAAAACCTCCAAGCGTAGTACCCTATCTGAAACAAAACACAGGAGCCGAAAGGCTCCCAGACAAAACCCTACCTATGGAGCATTATGAAATCCATACCGAAGAACCAATCGCAAGGTGGTACAAGCCCTTTCATCCATGATATCTGGCTCTACATCAAGCTACCAGACATACTACCTCCATTATGATCCAAAGATCTTAAAGTTGGGACTAGGAATGCATCCAAAAATGCATAATAATCAAAAGGTTTTGAGAGGATAGGAGTCCAGGTCGAAACTAGCCTTCTAGCACCATTTTCATCAAATACTGCCAGGGGTAGATATTGCAATAAAAAATCCAACTTCTAATGTAGAATCATGTAGGTCAAGAAAGAAGAATACCTGAACTTGGAACCAAGTTCGAACTCCCTCAGTTGTTGACACAACCCATCTACAATGACCTTTGCAAATTCCATCAACGGAGCCTGGGTATTCTTTTTCAGCATAAAGCTGAGACTCATCTTGAATTCTGAGACTTCCTTATCTATATCCAATCTACATACCAATGCCAACATAGAGAAGATGGAGGTTGAACTTGCTTTAAAAGTAGCCAGACTAAGACGGAAGCTAGGAGGGACAGAGTTATCTGATCGCTTACCCATTTCGGTGTTAAAAAATTGTTGCGCCAACCTAAGTGTCCTCCAATAATTTTGTTGTCTAGAAATATCAAAATCCTCAACACCCTCGAGAGAATTAAATGGAATGCACAACATATCATGGAGGGCCTGTGAAAAATTATCACCCTGAAATTTTGGCCTCTTATAATTCTTGTCTGGGCCTTGAAATTTTTAGCACAGGTAGCAACAATTTATGAGCAATGGTGTACCAAAGGGACCATATACTGAGGAATCCCACAGTTCCACAATCAGCTATGAAAAGGATCAGTGATCTTTTTCATCTTTTCAGATACAACCTCTCTTAAGCTTTTTGGGTTCTGAGATAACTCTAGATCTCAAATGTTATCCCAATCTTCTAACACCAAAGCCTAGTTTCTAAGAGAAACCACATTTAACACTTTCTGTTCTGCCATTTTAGTGTAGGGCCATGAAGGCTTTGTTGGAATATGTGGGGTTGCGTAAGAATATTGGGCATAAATATTTACACAAGGCATCTCCATTCTTTGTTCTTTAATGCTTTTGGTGTCGACGGCCTCAATTGAGCTCTCTCCAATTTCAGCCATTTTATATGTGTCTTCGAAGAACTCTGCAAACTTTGGAACTTAGTTTTTGAAAACCCTTCTCTATCTTTGCAAATGACTCAAGCAGTTACACACTTTGTCAACCTTGCACAATTAATTCCCTTCGCATGCTCCTATCTGTCTTTTTTATTTTTGAGAATATCGGATTAGCAAGGGTACATGCTATCTTTTCATATTAGTTATTCCATGCACCACTAACCCCTTTTGTGCATGCGAAGAGACAGCAAAATTACCAAAATACTTTACACATTCAAGAGATATAACTTCACATACGATGGCTCTTATTTTTTCCTTGAAAAAGCATAAAATCAGCATCACCGTATCTTTTTGTGAGCCTTTGCATTTAATGATTAATTGATTGTAATCAGGTACACCAACCAATTACTTCATCCTAAAATATTTTATTTGATTTAACCAGGATGAAAAAATTCTATATGTCGACAACTATCTCCCTCTCATCCCTTTTTCAAAAACTCAAATTGAACAAGTTGTAACTGCATTTGATTATCTCCATTATTTTGCACGCTACAATACTACATGTTAGGCTCCTCATACCATTTTCCTCTAATGTACACATACCTTGCTCAATTAGGGAAGCCTCTAACCATCTATAAAAAGGACCCTTGGCACTTTTGGCTATCCATACTTGCACTTAGCATTTTTAGCAATTGGCCCTAAGACATCGTTGGTAATTTAATTATTTGGCAAGAGTAGCAATAGGTATGGAAACACCAATTAGGCTCATCCGCAAGAAGACCCAAGCTTCTTTTGTAAGAAAAATTAGGTGCAAGCATCTGAAATGCATGACTGGCATGAAGAACCTTTTGTATGTGAAATCCATAAAGTGGGTGCTAGGTAAAGACTGTGTGGAATATGAAGACCAATATAGAGTGAATACTAGTATCAACTCCCACTTTGTAGCTTCCCTCTTAGACATTGGTGTTTCTAAGAGGAATATTCTGAAGTTGAAAAAATAGGTATTTCCCCAATGCTACCTCGAGGGGTTGGAGAATGTAGTGAGAGTTGTCGAGATCGACCATGGAATTCTATCTGTTCACAACCTACACCAACTTATCGAAGAAGGAGGACCCGTGCCGAATAGGCCTTGTTTGTGTGGCTTTGATCTTGAAACTCATGAGGAACATCACCATAGAGTCTGTGTTGCCTGCCATTTTCTGATGAGGATGCACAACGTTGAACCTTTCCACGAGGTGCAATGGTATGATAATTTTGAGAGGATGGTGTTTCCTCATCGTGTGCCACTTTCTACCATCGCCGAAAATTTGAATGCCTGAGAGATGTCAAGAAGATCCTTCCTCTTTTTTCTTTTTTATTTGAAACCTTCTCTGCAACACTATGTCAGTGACAATATATATATGTATTTTGGAACATGGCTAAGGGCCCCATTAAGTCAGGATGTATACAAATGTAAATACCTCCATGATTAATACAATATATGTATCTTCTATATTCTGGCTTCATTTTATTTCAATTCCTTGCATCAATATGGTTGTTGATCTAAGAAAATACTGAGAATAACCCAAAACTAACAACGCGGGGAAAATATATAAATATTTACACACTTACTGCAAAAGTCAAATTAATTGAATGTTTTGAGGTGTATTCCAAACACCCAAGGACTCACCCATTGTTTCTAACTGAAAAAAGTTGCATTTCTTGCACTGTGTGATTTGAATGGTCCTTCCCAGAGACTATCAAACTTGCCATATTAACCAGGCTTTGTTCCATGCTCATTAAACTTGAGCACCAAATCTCCACACTACAAACCCTAGTCAAGTGTTTTCTTGTCAAACCATCTCTTTACCATCTGTTGGTGGTTCATCATTGCCTCAAAAGCATGGTCTCGTTTCTCCTAAACTTCAAGTAATTCTAAAAATCGCACCTCCATTGCTCCATTTTTTTTAATCTCAAGAGACTTGAGTAGTTGGATTGTAGGGTTTTCCATAGAGATTGGCAATACCGCCTCCTTCCCATATACTATCTCATAAAGAAATGTTTTCAATATTTTCTTGGGCATGATACGGTCTTCCCATAGTGTTGTTTTAAGGTGTTTATGCCACTCCCTTTGATGTTTTGAACCTATTCCCTTGATCAATCTAATGAGGTTCTTGTTTGTAGATTCAGCAAGGCCATTCCCTTGTGGGTAGTAGTTAGAAGATGTCCTTAGGAAGACTCCATACTTTAGTGAAAATTGGCTAATTTTGGAGCTGATATAATTTTCGTTGGTGGGCCAAACCTAGCTACCAGTTCCTCAAGGAAATTCACAATTTCTACCTCTATTGCATTCTTCAATGGTATAGCCTCAACCCATCTGGTGAAATAGTCATTTGTCATTAGGATCCACCTATGTTCGGCTAATGAAAATGGATTGATCATGCCAATAAAGTTGAGACCCCATTGAGCAAATGGCTATTCCACAAGAATTGGTTTCAGTAGCATGGCAGCATTTTTCCTTTTCCCAACAAAAAAATGACACTCCTTGCAAGACTTCACCAATGAATACAAGTAGTTAAATAATGTCGGCCAGAAATAACCAGCACACATAATCTTATTGCAGTAGTTTTTGCTGAAAAATGTCCTCCGGCTGGGCCATTGTGGTACTACTCCAATATCCTTTTTGATTGCTCTTGTGTTACACATCTTAACAAGACGCAATTGAAGTTTCTCTTGAAAAGAACTCCTTCCAAGAATACATAACCATTATTCTACAGTCAATAAAAATTCCTTTTAAATGAGGGGAGGTTAAGCAAATACCTTCCTATTTGCAAAAAAATAATTCTAGCATCCAACCAGTCATCTCCAGAACTCTCTTCATTTAGCAGCACGGGTTTTGAGACTTTAGACTCAGTAATTGCTTCATTTTTTTTAGCCAAATATTCGCACAACCCCTTCCCTTTCACAGTCTTGAGAAGCTTGATCTCGATGTCAGACTCAAGAATTTTGGTTGTCCAGTTAGCCCGCTTCTCAATGATTTCACCTTCCATAATATATTCTCGCACACTAGGGTGCAACACACAAACAATCACCTTATTGCCTGATATGAGGTGTCGGAGCTTCTTCAGCCCCTTTACAATAGTGAAAGCTTGCTTCTCCACAAATTTGTACTTCACCTCATAATCTTTCCGAGTGTGCGAATATAAGGCAATAGGTGACTCTCTTTTATCTTCATCATCTTTCTACATCAGGACAGTAGCAATAATCATGATACCACCAAAGACATACATAATGAAGTCTTTGGACAAATCCAGATTAACCAACATGGGAGCAAAAGAGATGACCTCTTTTATTTGTTCAAAATCTTTTCTAGTTACCACTGTCCATTTGAAAATCTAGTCCTTTTTCAACATCAAGGTGATGGCCCAAATGATCTATTGTTTGGTGTTTCTGCACATCGACAACTCAGATAGAATAAAATTTATCCTATCTCTCTTGAAAGGTTGATCTCTATGAGCAAAGAGATAACCCCAAGGTCTCCCGGGTGTCAAGTCATGACAATGCAGTAGAACAAAATCAGTGATAAAATGTGAATATGTTGGTAATCACAAGGGGTCTTATGTACAAGGCTGGAAGTTCTAAACTCATCAAATTTTGAGATATGGTGATGCTTTAACTTTAATTTCTAACCATTTAATAAAAGGAACATAAAAAGATAAGGGTGTCAGAAGTCCTAACAGTTAACACTACTTCTGAGACTAACCATGCAAATGATGAAAGACTTGGAATGGACCAATCCCTTAAACTAGTTTCTAGCCGACCCAGGCTATACCTGCAATCTTGCAAAAAATAGTGCAATCTTCTAAGGTGTTAAATAGTTTTAGGTTGAAGGAATTCATTGAATGAGACTGAATGAATGCATATAGTTGAACTAAGAACATGAATATAAAGTATAGGTTAACCTTGCACAACATTCCCACAATCAAGAAATTGCCCAAGATATGAACCAGGGATCGTTGCAACACTTCAGGTATTAAATCATCAGCCAATACGAACTAAATTTAATCTACATTCAAGCATTTCCAAGAAGTTTGAAAGATGGAACAAGAAAAATGCAAGAATATTTAATGTAAAGGAGGCACCAGAAATGACACAATGTCTACACTTTGTATTAAATCATCATATTAACAACAATTCTGGTCTATTACAACACTTGCTTGAAATGTGAAAAATTACTTCTAATTTGCTAACATGCTACTCTACTGATTACAAGTCTCTTAACTTAGTCTTGCAATCTCTAAACCAGCTCAAAACTGAGTTGAACTCGAACCTAGCCTACTGATCTCAAAGCTCTACTAAAAATCCCCTAGCCTCTAAAAAAGAGGCAAAGCGCCATACTTATAGAAACTCCAGGCTTGTGTGAGATAAAGCTATGGTTATAATAAATCACAACCACCAACTAGATCAGCCCCAACAGACAATAGTAACCCGTCGCTCAGTAATGAATGCAACAAGGACCCCATCAGATCAACCTGGGGTTGCATGCAACTAGGGGATGGATCCTCGAGCCACACCCAACACTAAATGAACACCACTCACATGACAGAGGATCAAAATCATGCACAAAAATGAGGAACACTAGCCTCTAATCGGGTATGAGATGCAGATGAACTATCAGGATCGATCCCAACTAGAAGGAGCCCACACATCCCACCTACTAGCCATTAATGCCCCAACTACCTAGAGTGAAGAACAGAACCACACACACAAGCCCATCACATAGAAAATAGTCAAGCATACCCAGATCGCGTAACTTCCACCAAAAAATAAGCATGTGTAATCAACTATTGCCCACGGAAACACCAACCTGTAGACAAAGAGCCATCATCAATACACCATCGACAAACAGGTCAAGAAAAAGGAACTCACCAGGAAAGGAAGTCAAGTAGAAAGCCCAGCTAAGCCAGAGATAGGATGTGACTAGAAACACAAGGTAGACCAAACGTGATCAGAGCCAAGCAATAGCACGAGACCGAAAAACCAAATTGGCAGAGCCAAACCCGAAAATGGATCGAAACCAAGCAACAATAGCACAATTCCTGAAACTAGCGGGGGTGAACCAGGATAGAAACTGACAACAGGGAGGGACGCAGACAAGGCACACACCAGCAGAGCCGGAGCTTGGCGAGGGCGAAACCAAATCCAAATGACTAAAAAACTAGCTTGACGAAGAAAAGGCCAACCCGGTGGGTGCAGATCTGGAACCAAAATGAGAACAGAACTGGGAACTTTGGAAAAGTTCCCAGTTCTGCTCCATTTTGCACCTGACTCCACCAAATGCAAACAAAGGGAAAGTAGAACAAACAACCAGCAAAACAAAAAGAGGGCAAGGTGACAACAACAAAACAAAAGGAGGGAGGCGGAGTTGGAACAAGAATGAAAACTGGACCGCAAACTTTGGAAAAGTTCAAAATCCGATTCCATCCCAGTCCCACCTCCAACAAAGGGAAGGGAAAAGAGACCCAACAAAAAACTAAGGGAAGAAAGTGACCCTTAGGTCAAAGCAAACAACATGTTGGAGAAAATTGAGGAAGCAGGAAGCAGAGCTGAAACGGGAATAGGAATGGAGACGGAACCCATAACTTAGCAAAAGTTCAAAGTTCGGATCCATCCCAATTTCGAATTTGGCAAGCGAAGGAAAAAATAAAGCAAAGGAAACCTAAGGGTGGAGAAAGGGACCCTTAGGACGAAAATGGGAAAAGCAACAACAATAATGAGAAGGTGGGAAGCAGAGCCAGAGCGGGAATGGGAACCGAACCACAAACTTAGCCAAAGTTCAAATTTAAATTTCATCCCGGTTCCGCCTCCGGCAGAACAAAGAAAACAAGGAAAACAAGGGAAAGCTAAGGGAGAAAACCAACCCTTAGGACCCAAACAAAACAACAAGGGAGGAAACAAAAGGAAAAAGAAGACCACCCGAAAGCAGATAGAAGCAAGACCCTAAAACCACCAGGAACCCAACACAAAGGCACTCCCAAAACCAAGACAAGCACCAAGGACCAAATACCCAAGATTTCAAAGATAAGCACAAAGAGGGGGCAAGCCACAAAAATGGGCCAAAAGACCAAGCAAAAAGAGGATCCCCACTTTTAGTGGGCCATGTGTGCCAAAACTACACAACAAATGGCGACTCCGCTGGGGAAATGCTCCAGAGCATTTCAATGACAAACTGGCATCGTGAACTCAGAATCTTTGGTTTCTTTCCAAGCATTAGGTTACACCTAGACAAGGTTTCAGACATCAGAAGCAAGCCAAATTTTCCTGTACCAGGGTCAAAGTATGTGCATATGTATTCATTTTCCTTTTCTAGGTTGCAACAAGGACCAAACTAAGTCTGACAAGGCTACATAAGGATTTTAACTCCAAAAACAATCAGGATAGAGCCTCACTGCTAGTCAAGCATCCATAGCCTCAATGAGGTTATCACTATGATCCTCCCTAGCATAGCTCTATTGCCAGGCACGCATCTATAGCTTTGGTAGACATACTAGGATACCCTTGAAAAGGTGATCATTCTGATTTTCAATATTTTCTTTCTTTTCTTTTGATATTCTCTTTTGAGATATGATTTTAAAGATTTACTTTTCACCTTGTAGGAAATGAAGCCCACATTCAAGGATGAGAACCACAGTGGCACTGGAGTAGAATTTAAGATTTTTCACCTAGTCAAACCTCCTAAAGACCATATGCAACCTCATAACTCTTAAGATTTGTGTGAAGATATAAGACCCAAATATATTCCAAAATTTAACTTAGTTAAGTGACTCCGATTCCCATCCCATGCAACATCAAATGAAGGAAATCCACCAGTTTGAATGAATTTGAAAAGGTAATAAGATCTTGCAAAAGAAATCCCAGAGTAGACCCAAAAAAGCAGCCAGTTGTACAGATGCAACAAGCCCAGAGGAAGGCAGGACACACCACAAAAACAAACCCAAGCAAACCAACCTAGACCAAAAGCAGAGCAGAAGACAAGCAGAGCAAAACCAAAAGAAACCCCACAAAAACCTAGGCAAAAAAAACAAATCAAAAAAGAAACCTAATCTACTAGTGTACAAGGGCAGAGCTGAGAATAGCTCAAGACTGAAAATAATGCTTCAAATACTACCCATTAACAGGCAGCAGGATATCTCCTCCAATGAGGGCTTTCAAATGGAAGGCATTATCTCCCAGAATATCTGCAATCTAATAAGGACCAAGCCAAAGTCTATCAAATTTTCCATGCTCCCCTTTCTTGTCATGAGGTTTATCCTAATAGAGAACCAAGTTAGAGATTCTAAATGCTTTTACCTTGGCTCTCCTATCAAACCATCTTTTCACTATACCCTGATATTTGGAAAAGTTTCCTAGGGCTTCATCTCTTTTCTCTTCAAGGTGTAACATTTTAATCAAGAGGACTTCATGTTTGTCCTCTCCATCATAGTATTCATTGATGAATTACAGGGTAGGGATCTTTAGCTGGATGGGGAAGACAGGCTCCAAACCATATACTAAGTGATAAGGAGAGGTTCCTATGGATGTTTTATGTCTAGTGCGGTCTGCCCAAAGAGAAAATCGGAGATGGGTATGCCAATCCTTGGGATTTTTATCTAATATTTTTTGGATGATTGTCAAAAGGTTCTTATTGGAATAATTAGCCAAATCGTTCCTCTGGGAATAATAGTTAGATGCAAATTTTATGGTAATTCCATGGTCATAAGCCCAGTTAGAAAACTTTAAAGATGCAAATGCAGAACCATTGTCACAAACTACAACCAATGGACAACCAAAGTGATTAATAATACCCAATTCCATGAAATTGATTACTACTTCAGAAGTACATTGTTTGCATGCAAGAGCTTCAGTCCACCTAGTAAAATAATTAGTTATGGTAAGAATATACCTATGGAATGTGGATGAAGATGGGTTGATTGGACCAATGAAGTCCATTCCCCATTGTCCAAATGGTTTTACCTCTATGACAAGCCAAAGTGGAAGAGTTGCACACGTCTCCCTACTTGCTGCAATTTGACATACATGGCAAGTCCTCACGTGGTGATGTGTGTCCTTGAACAAGGTAGGCCAATAATAGTCTACCCTCATAATATGATTTGCAGTGGAAGGTGTTGAACCATGGCCTGTGCCATATTTATTGTGAAATTTAGTCAACACTTTTCCTACCTCTTCTTTCCCTAGGCATCTCAAGTAGACACCTTCATGATTCCTCCTGTATAGGACAACTCCTTTCATCATAAAACTGCCACTCTTCAAACGCAAAGCTCTCCTTTGCACTGAATTAAGGTGTTTGGGGCATTGTTGATTCAACAATTAGTAGATAAGGTCATCATACCAGTTCCCCAGGGAAACATCTTTGAGATTATAATGCTGAGCAACAAGGTCAGGACCCATTTCTGCCATCGTCTTGGTCAGTCCCTATCCTCTTACCAGCTTCATGGGTTGAGTTTTAATGTCACATTCTTGCAACATAGTCACCCATTTGGCTCTATGTTCGCCCAACTCATTTTGCATCAACAACTTGACTGTTGGATCAGGGACTATAGCAAATACTTTGTTTCTTAGTATGTATTGCCTAAACTTCCTCACCGTTCGAATCAAGGCATAAGCCTCATTTTCAAAACTAGGATACCTCAACTCAACATCCTTCAAAGGTGCACTCATGAATACTATGGGGTGCTCATTACCTTGAGTAGACTTTTGTGTCAACAAGCCAACATAGGAGTGATCGGACGCAAATGAATAGATGTAGAATGGCTTAGTGTAATCAGGACTCACCAAAACAAGGGCTTCAATAATAGCTCTCTTGATTTCTGCAAATACTTCGTTAGGCTCTATAGTCCTTTCAACCTTTGCTTCTTGCTTCAACATGGCATTAAGGGGCTTGATTATTTTTGCAAATCCAGTGATGAATTTCCTGACAAAGTTAATCTTTCCAAAGAATGAATTCATTTCTTTCTTGCTTGCAGGTAGTTGAATTTTCAGAATTGCCTCCACTCGTTCGAGATCAATGGCAATAACTTGTTTTGAAATAACGTGTCCTAACAACTTTCCCTCAGTGACTCCAAAAATACACTTATTTCGATTAAGTGAAATACAAAACTCCCTGCATTTCTAGAATACTTTGCACAAATCTACAACATGATCACTTCTCTTCTTCGAAAAGACTATCAAATCATCCATGTAGATGATTATGCACTTGCTGATGATGTCTTTGAAGGTAATGTCCATTTCTCTATGAAATGTAGCTCTAGCACTGATTAATCCAAAGGGCATTCTCTAGTAAGTAAAGGTAGTCTTATGCATATCCTCATATTGAACCATGACCCGATTGTATCCAGAGTACCCATCCAAAAAGGACATCATCTAAGATCTGTTGACCACTTGAAGCACATCATCCAATGAAGGGACTGGATAATTATCCTTCTATGATGCTTTGTTCAAGTTTCTAAAATTGACACATAGTCTGATTTCCCTATTTTTCTTCTTGACTGGGACCAAGTTTACGACCCATGTTGAATGTCTTACTGGGAATATGATTTGTTCTGAGAGTAACTTCTACAATTCCTTCTAAATGATGGGCTCTAACAAAGCATTGATTGGTATTTTTCTTTTCTGGAATGGCTTAACATTTGACTTAAGGGGAATTATGTTTTTAATGACCGAAGTATTGTATATCCTCAAGTCATCATAGCTCTAGGCTATCACATCTTGATATGTGTGCAAGGCATCAATAATTCCCTCCCTCTTTTCTGGAGTGCACACCTTGCCAATAAAGACATTCTTGGTGTTACCTTGGTTCCCCATGTATGTTTCACATTGATAGTTGAGGGATTCTCTTTTCCTTTCCTGCTCCTGATCTCTATTCCTATCCAGATCAAATATCCTCTCCAATTGCACCATGCCTCTTGGGATGGTGTTAGTCTTGAAATTGAGGACTCCTTCTAGGTCAATTTCGGCCTCTTGAGGCTCAACCTCATCAATTACTTGGGAAGAAAATACATCATAGCTAGTAATAAAATCAAGAATGTTCTTATCATTTTCAAATACCTGTAAGTTGGTGACCTTGTTAGGCACTGAGGGTACTGGAACAAGTTCCATAATGAACTTCTTTAAGCCCAAAAGTGATAATAGTTGCAATGTACTTGTTGCTTGTGCCAAAGAATCAGCAGTCTAATTCCTACTCTGAGGTATCAGTTGAATTTTGAAGGCATCAAATCCTTCAATAAGGTCCCAAATTTTGTACCTGTAGTTGGTCATCCTTCGATCATGACATGAGTATTGTTTTCTTACTTGCCTGACCACAAGCTCAGAGTCTCGGAAAACTTGTATAATTTTAACTTTCTTCCTCAATTCCATTAATAGCCCATGAACTAGGGCTTCATACTTAGCTACATTGTTGGTGCATTGGAATTGGAGTATGTGAGTGGAAAATTAGGTTTTACCTTTAGGACTGATTAGCTCAAGTCCTGCTCCAACACCCTGCTTGGATTTGGATCCATCAAACCTCAATGTCCACTAGCCATTAGTTCCTTCTCTTCTTGGAATGTCTCTATCCTTACTGTCCCCCACAGGTTCGTTCGGAGGTTTTGGATCCTTCCCCTTCTGACTATTTTGAATGATCCTTATTCTTGACCCAACATTTGGGGTTGTGTTCATGTGCCTTTGTATCTATTCCACTGTAGTTTCACACAAGCAACATTATAATTCAGAATGAGGAGCATTGTGAATTCAAAACCAATTAGGAAGAAGCAATTCTTCAAAGTTCATATTTCTACCAAGTTGAATCTGATCCTCTACTGATTTCTGGATAAACTCCTAGAAGTTATCCACCAAGCTGAGTTGTCTTTCATCTTGATCACTAGGCTCCTCAACCATCTGTAATCCTATTGTTTTCTTACATGGTGCCTCGAAATAGATGGTTTCTGATGTGGACTCACCTAAAGAGGTTTGCAACATCAAGATTTCTTTGGTGTCGGAGGTAGGGGAGGCCAAGACATAGTTTCCCATAGTAACTTATGTTACTGGTATCTCATTTGAAGTATTCTGATATTTGGTGATGACATACTTCATTCTAGGTTCTCTCTCAACTCTTATTTGATTTGGGACTCCTTTCGAAGAGAGCCACATATGGGAATGATCTGTGGATGTGTATCCATTGAGTTCCTTGGTGAAATCCCTACCTAAGATCAAACCATAGGTGTCAGGGATGTCAGCTACCTAAAGATTGAGCACTTGTTGCACTCTAGGGTCCGAGGCAACTTGCATGGGATTCATGTTTAGTTCTCCTACAATGTTCACCTTTGTTTTGTCTAATTGGTGACTTTCTTTTGAGAAGCAGTAGGGGTAATACCAAGATCCCTACAAATAGAAAAAGGCATAACATTCATGGATGCCCCTGAATCTAGTAAGAAATTGTATAGATTTTTACCAAATATACGAATGGAAATTAGGAAAGGAGGGGTTTCCATTTTTCCTTGGAATAAACTCAACTGTGAATCAACTTGCGCAACTTGACTCTTATCTTTTTCTTTACCCCTATCCCTAGGTTGTGACAGAATAGGACCTTTGGTGTTTGTGAGATAGAAGGCCTTTCCATTGCCTCTTTGGTAGCTACTCCTAGTGTTGCTACACTTGAATTAAAGGACCCAAGGATTACATTTATGATTTCAAGAACTCTTAATAATTCAAAAGTAGAAAAAATCACCTTTACTTTTCTGAGCTCCTCGGTGACATATTCTCCCAGTTGTTCCACATTCAGGTTGGTGTGGAGCTCCTTAGAATGACTAGACTTCTTATATTTTGGTGCATCAGCATTGCTTCCTTTGGAAACATCTGTTTTTCCTTCCTTTGTGATGTATTGTGTTGGCACCTAAGGGTAGGACAAATTGTTATTAGCATGTGGGCCCGATTGAGTAGTAAAATTGTGTGGAGGGGTAGATGTAGTAAATGGTACTCTAGCTTGCGGATCCCTATGGGGCTTGATCCTCAAATCATATTTCCTAACAGGTTGTTGGAACATTTGCACTTCCTCAACATTGGCCTTTTCCCCATCTAATGGGCCATTGTCATTCTCAATTTCTTCATCAAATAGCTAAGAGATTTAATCTTCATTGAGTACTTGTTCAACCTCTCCACTCTGGCTGCTTGATTCCTCCTTTGGTTCATTCTTCTCATATCTAGGGAATGGAGCATGATATAACACTAAAACCGGGGAATCATAGGGATTTGAGAGCACCAACTTTTGGCTGGTGGAATTGTTTTCAACTTCATACTAGAAAATAGAAGCAGTAGTTTGAAATTCAGGGTAGTCAAGCTCTAAGTGTTGACTCTTCTTGTGAAGTCTACACCATCTAGACAAAACAACCTCTGCTAAGTACACACCACTTGGAGGTTTTTCTTGATTGGAAGGTCGATCTAGTGGAGTGGGTACTCCTCCATTGTTAGGCCCAATGTTCCATGTCCTATTCTATCTAGGTGGATGTCTTCTTTTGAATCCTTGTCCACCTTGTTGATTTCTATCAAAGTTCTTACCAAAACCTTGTCCTCTTTCAAAGTTATGATTTTTGTCATAGTGTTTCCCTCTATTATAATTTGATTGCATGCTCTTCTGATTAGCTTGGATTTGATTATTTTGGTTCCTCAAGTAGGTTACCTCCATGTTCAACTTATCTAACCTTTGTTTGTTAGGATTGCTGTAAGGAACTGGATTCATAGTGTTTTGGGAATACCCTAACACTCCTCCAGAACCAATAGACTAATTCAAAAAATCTAAAATCTGGAAATAGGTAGGGAAATTAGCCGCAGTTATGAATGGAGGGGATGGTTAGCATTTTGCTGGGGATAACCAAGCATTGGTTGGACTTGGTTTATTGGGTGACCCAGGTGAGGGACCAGAGGCAACTATGGAATGGGTTTAATGATGGGTGTGTGATGAGTTAGATCTTGGTTGAGAGATTGGACTTGGCTTGGGTGAGCAGCTAGTCCCAGGGATGGCAAGGGTCCTGACAAGTGTTGTCTTAGGTTAGTACTAACCTTAATAGCCTCTGTGAAAGCAACAAGCAAGGTAGTTGGTAGATTAGTTCTCCACTTGTGGAAGGTGGAGGTGAAACTATCAAGGGCTTCAAAATAAACCTCCAAGGTAGTGGCCTCATTTCTAGCATAAGGTGCTTGCATTCTAGTGTATGCTTAGTGGAACCTATTGTTGAATGATCCTATAGGATCATTGATTTTTCTCTTTACCCCAATAAACTGCATATATAGCTCATTGACACTAATGGGAATCTTAAATTTTAGCAAGAATGCAGCCTCAAGCTCAGTCTAGTTATGAATGGAAGTGACAGGTAAGTGGTTGTACTAATAAAAGGATTCCTCTCCTAAAGAGTAGGGGAAGATCCTGCATGCAACATCCTCATGGTCAATCCCTCTATCCCTTAGATAGGTCTAAAAAATCCTGATGTTTTCCTCTATTGTCCTATTCAAGTCATTCATATGAAACTTGGAGTAGAAGTGCTCAGGGTTCTTGGGCATAACCTTGTAGTTCTTGAATGTCAAGGGTGATGGGTTATCTACCAAGAAAGCCATCGATGGAGGTGGTAATCATAGATGGATGACTGGTTGGGGTTGTGGAATGGAACCAATATCAGAATTGGATGAAGATGGAGTGGGTGGAGGTGAAGATGGTAGAAATGAGGGAATGGATGATGATTCATCCCTTCTTTTGGTCCTTCTTGACCTGGTTGGAGGTGGCAATTCTTGGAACTCTTCTTCTCCTTCTCCTTCTCCTGCTATAGATCTAATTCTCCTTTTGAGCCTCTCAAGAGAAATGGCATTTAGAAAATTCTCCAGCTTGCTTGTTTAGGCCCTCCTTCTAGCACCAATCCTGTTGTTTCATGTTTCTACAAATCGATAACTTAGATAGAATAAAATTTATCCTATCTCTCTTGAAAGGTTGATCTCTATGAGCAAAGAGATAACCCCAAAGTATCTTGGGTGTCAGGTCATGAAAATGCAATAGAAAAAACTCAATGATAAAATATGAATATGTTGGTAATCATAAGGGGTCTTACATAAAAGGCTGGAAGTTCTAAAATCATCAAATTTTGAGATATGGTGATGCTTTAACTTTAATTTCTAACCATTTAATAAAAGAAACAACAAAAGATAAGGGTTTTAGAAGTCCTAACTATTAAAACTACTTCTAATAATAACTATGCAAATGATGAAAGACCTGGAATGGACCAATCCCTTAAAATAATTTTTGGTCGACCCAAGCTATACCTGCAATCTTGCAGAAAATAGTGCAATCTTCTAAGGTGTTAAAAATTTTCAGGCTGAAGGCATTCATTCAATGGGAATGAATGAATGCATATAGTTGAACTAAGCACATGAATATAAGGTACAGGTTGACCTTGCACAACATTCCCACAATCAAGAAACTACCCAAGATATGAACTAGGGATTGCTGTAACACTTTAGATATTAAATCATCAACCACTACGAACTAAATTTAATCTATATTCAAGCATTTCCAAGTAGTTTGAAAGATGGAACAAGAAACATGAAAGATTATTTAATGTAAAGGAGGCACTAGTCATGAAACAATGTCTATACATTGTATTAAATCATCATTTTAGCAACAATTTTGGTTTATTACAACACTTGCTTGAAATGTGAAAAATTACTTATAATCTGCTAACATGCTACTCTACTGATTACAAGTCTCCTAAATTAGTATTCCAATCTCTAACCCATATCAAAATTGAGTTGAACACGAACCTAGGCTACTGATATTAAAGCTCTACTAAAAACCCCCTAACCTCTACAAAAGAGGCAAAGCGCCATACTTATATAAACACTAGGCCCGAGTGAGACAGAGCTGGGGTTACAAAAAATCATGGCCACCAATCAGATCGACCCCAATAGACAACAGTAACCCATCGCTCGACAATGAATGCAACAAATACCCCTTCAGATCAACTTGGGGTCACACGCAACCAAGGGACGGATCCTCAAGCCACACCAAGCAATAAATGAACACCACTCGCATGGCAGAGGATCAACATCGCGCTCGAAAACAAGGAGGAACACCAGCCATCGATCGGGTTTGAGACGTA
This sequence comes from Sequoiadendron giganteum, assembly GCA_007115665.2. Taxonomy (NCBI): domain Eukaryota; kingdom Viridiplantae; phylum Streptophyta; class Pinopsida; order Cupressales; family Cupressaceae; genus Sequoiadendron; species Sequoiadendron giganteum. The sequence continues at coordinate 30,153,814 of CM021102.1, forward strand.
GATGAATGATCAGGATCGATCCCAACCAGAAGGAGCCCATCACATCCCACCCACCAGTCATTAATGCCCTAATTGCCTAGAGCAGAGAACAGAACCACACACGAAAGCCCATCACGTAGACAAAAATCGAGCGTACCTAGATCATGCAACTTTTTCCAAGAAAGAAGCACGCACACAACACCATCGCTCACAACCACACCAACCTATAGACAAAGAGCCATCATCAATACACCATCGAGAAATAGGTCAGCCAAAAGGAAATCACCAGGCAAGGAAATCGAGCATAAATCCTGGTGGAGCCAAAGCCAGGATGCGACTAGAAACACAAGGTAGACCAGACGGGATTAGAGCCAAGCAACAACGCGGGACCGAAAAACCAAACTGGCCAAGCCGGACCCTGAAACAGATCGAAACCAAGCGACAATAGCATAGAGCCTAAAATTGATGGGGGTGGAACCAGGACAAAAACCGACAATGGGGAGGGAGGCAGACAAGGCACACACCAGTGGAGCCAGAAGCAAACAACACATCAGCAGAGCTGGAGCTAGAAAAGGAAACAAGAACAAAATGCGAAAACACCCAACCCGATGCAACCGAGCCAGAGATTGGTGGGGGCGGAACCAGAGCCAAACAGTCAAAAAACCAGCCCAATGAAGAAAAGGCCAACGTGATAGGGACATATCTACAAACCAGAATGAGAATAGAACTAGAAACTTTGGAATAGTTCCTAGTTCTATTCCATTCCGTGCCTGACTCCGCCAGACGCAAATGAAGGAAAGCAGAACAAACAGCCAACGGAACAAAAAGAGGGCAAGGCAACAATAACAAAACAAAAGGAGGGAGACAAAGCCAGAATGGGAATGGAAACTAGATTGCAAACATTGAAAAATTTTGAAATCTGATTCCATCCCAGTCCTGCCTCTGACAAAGGGAAGGGAAAAGTGACCCAACAAAAACCTAAGGGAAGAAAGCGACCCTTAGGTCAAAACAAACAACACGACGAAGAAAAGCAAGGAAGCGAGAAGCGGAGCCAGAACGAGAATGGAGACAGAACCCGAAACTTAGCAAAATTTCAAAGTTTAGATCCATCCCAGTTCTAACTCTAGCAAGCGAAGGAAAAAACAAAGCGAAGAAAACCTAAGGGCGGAGAAAGTGACCCTTCAGATGAAAAAGGGAAAAGAAACAACAAAAATGAGAAGACGGGAAGGGGAGTCAGAGCGAGGACATGATGGGATCCTTCTGGTTGGAATCAATCTTGATCAGTATCATGCACAAAAATAAGGAGGAACACCAACCATCGATCGGGTTTGAGACGCAGATGAACGATCAAGATCGATCCCAACTAGAAGGAGCCCATCATGTCCCACCTACCATCCATTAATGCCCCAACTACCTAAAGCAGAGAACATAACCAGACATGCAAGCCCATCACGTAGATAACAATTGAGCATACTCGGATCACGCAAGTTCCACCAAGAAAGATGCACGTACATTCCACCATCGCCCACAGCCAGACCAACCTATAGAAAAAGAGCCATCATCAATACACCATCGAGAAACAAGTCAGCCAAAAGGAACTCACTAGGCAAGGAAGTCAAGTAGAAAGCTCGACAGAGCTGGAGCTAGGATGTGAATAGAAACACAAGGTAGACCAAATAGGATTGGAGCCAAGCAACAGCACGGAACCGAAAAACCAAACCAGCGAAGCCAGACCTAGAAACGGATCGGAACCAAGCAACAAAAGCACAGAGCCCGAAACTGGCAAGGGCAGAATTAGGACATAAATCAACAATGGGGAGGAAAATAAGGCACACACCAGCGGAGCTAGAAGCAAACAACACAACGGCGGAGCTGGAGCCAAAAGAGGAAACAAGAACATAATGGCCAAACACTTAACCCAATGGAACTGGAGTCGGAGATCGATGGGGGTGGAATGAGAGCCAAACGGTCAAAAAACTAGCCCGACGAAGAAAAGGCCAACCTAATGGGGGCAGATCTAGAACCAAAATGAGAACAGAACTGGGAACTTTGGAAAAGTTCCTAGTTTTGTTCCATTCTGCGCCCGACTCTACCAGATGTAAACGAAGGGAAAGTAGAACAAACAGTCACTGAAACAAAAAGAGGGAAAGGCAACAACAACAAAACAAAAGGAGGGAGGCAGAGCTAGAACGGGAATGGAAACTAGACCATGAACTTTGGAAAAGTTTGAAATCCGATTCCATATCAGTCCCACCTCCGACAAAGGGAAGGGAAAAGTGACCCAATGAAAACCTAAGGGTCACTTTCTTCCCTTAGATTTTCGTTGGGTTGCTTATCCCCTCCCTTTGTTAGAGGAGAGACAAAGATGGAATCAGATTCCAAACTTTTCCAAAGTTTGCGATCCATTTTACATTCTCATTCTGGCTTTGCCTCCCTCATTTTGTTTTGTTGTTGTCCCCTTGCCCTCCTTTTGTTCTGCTGGTTGTTTGTTCTACTTTCCCTTCATTTGCGTCTGGCAGAGTCAAGCATGGAATGGAATAGAACTAGGAACTTTTCCAAAGTTTTGAGTTATGTTCTCATTTCAGTTTAGATCCGCCCTTGTCGGGTTGGCCTTTTCTTTGTTGGGCTAGTTTTTTGACCATTTGGCTCTGGTTCTGCCCCCGCCGATCTCCGGCTCCGGTTCCACCAGGTTGGGTGTTTGCCCGTTCTATTCATGTTTCCTCTTTCAGCTCCAGCTCCACCCGTGTGTTTGCTTCTAGCTCTGTCGGTGTGTGCCTTGTTTTCCTCCCTCCCCATTGTTGATTTATGTCCTAGTTCTGCCCCCTCTAGTTTTGGGCTCTATGTTGTTGCTACTTGGTTCTGATCCGTTTCTAGGTTTGGCTCTGTTGGTTTGGTTTTTTGGTCCCACATTGTTGCTTGGCTCTGATCTCATCTAGTATACATTGTGTTTTTGGTCGCGTCTTGGCTCCGGCTCCACCGGGATTTTTGCTTGACTTCCTTTCTTGGTGAGTTCCTTTTGGCTGACCTATTTCTCAATGGTGTATTGATGATGGCTCTTTGTCTGCAGGTTGGTGTGGTCATGGGCAATGATGGACTATGCATGCTTCTTTCTTGGTGGAAGTTGCGAGATCCGAGTACGCTTGGCTGATTTCTATGTGATGGGCTTGCGTGTGTGGTTTTGTTCTTCGCTCTGGGTATTTGGAGCATTAATGGCTGATATGTGGGACGCGATGGACTCCTTCTCATTGGGATCGATTATGATTGTTCATCTGTGTCTCAGACCCGATTAGTGGCTGGTGTTCCTCCTTGTTTTTGTGTGTGATGCTAATCCTCTATCATGCGATTGGTTTTCATTTATTGTTGGGTGTGGCTCGAGGATCCATCCCCTAGTTGTGTGCAACCCCAGGTTGATCTGATGGGGTCCTTATTGCATTCATTTTTGAGAGGTGGGTTACTGCTGTCTGTCAAGGCTGATCTGGTTGGTGGTCGTGATTTCCTGTAACCCTAGCTCTATCTCACATGGGTCTTGTGTTTCTATAAGCATGGTGCTATGCCTCTTTTGTACAGGTTAGGGGGATTTTAGTAGAGCTTTGAGATCAGTAGGCTAGGTTCGAGTTCAACTCAGTTTTGAGTTGGGTTAGAGATTGGAAGACTAAGTTAGGAGACTTGTAATCAGTAGAGTAGCATGTTAGCAGATTAGAAGTAACTTTTCACATTTCAAGAAAGTGTTGTAATAGACCAGAATTGTTGCTAATATGAATGTTTAATACAAAGTGTAGACATTGTGTCATGATTGGTGCCTCCTTTACATTAAATAATCTTGCATGTTTCTTGTTTCATGTTTCAAACTACTTGGAAATGCTTGAATGTAGATTAAATTTAGTTTGTAGTGGTTGATGATTTAATATCTAAAGTGTTGCAGCGATCCCTGGTTCATATCTTGGGCAGTTTCTTAATTGTGGGAATGATGTGCAAGGTCAACTTGTACCTTATATTCATGTTCTTAGTTCAACTATATGCATTCATTCAGTCTCATTGAATGAATGCCTTCAACTTGAAAATCTTTAACACCTTAGAAGATTGCACTATTTTCTACAAGATTGCAGGTATAGCCTGGGTCAACTAGAAACTAGTTTAAGGGATTGGTCCATTCCAAGTCTTTCATCATTTGCATGGTTAGTATTAGAATTAGTGTTAACAGTTAGGACTTCTTGAACCCTTATCTTTTGTTGTTTCTTTTATTAAATGGTTAGAAATTAAAGATAAAGCATCACCATATCTCAAAATCTGATGAGTTGAGAACATCCAGTCTTGTACTTAAGACCCCTTGTGATTACCAACATATTCACATTTTATCACTGAGTTTGTTCTACTGCATTGTCATGACCTGACACCCGAGAGACCTTGGGGTTATCTCTTTGCTCATAGAGATCAACCTTTCAAGAGAGATAGGATAACTTTTATTCTATCTGAGCTGTCGATGTGTAGAAATACCAAACAACATAGTCCCTGTGAAGTCTGCTATGAACCGGCTGACAAAATTAACCTTGCCCAAAAAATATTGAACTCATTTTTTGTTGACAGGTAGAGGGAGTTCCTTGATCACTTTAACCCTTTCCGGATCAATGGAAATACCTTCCTTTGAGAGGACATACCCCAAAATCTTACCTTGTGGAACTCCATACATACATTTCTTCAAGTTCAAAGAAATCTCGAACTCTTGGCATTTCTGGAAGAAAAGCTCGAGATGATCAAAATGATCATCAGAAGATTTTAAAAACACCGTCAAGTCATCTAGATAAATAAGAATGATCTTATGTATCAAATCCTTGAAGGCAATGTCCATAGCTCATTGGAAAGTGGCTCTGGCATTTCAAAGTATGAAGGGAATTTTAGCATAAGTGTATTCCCCCCACTTAGTAGTAAACACCATTTTGTGTTGGTCCTCCTCTTTCACATGAATCTGATTATAGCTAGAGAAACCATCCAGCATTGAAAACATCTTGGAACCAAAAACTATTTGCAGAATTACCTCCATGGAAGGGAAGGGGTAGTGGTCCTTCAGGGATGCTCTATTCAGGTCTCGAAAGTCAACACACAACTATATATCACAATTCTTCTTCTGGACCGGCACTAGGTTAGACACCCAAGTTTTTTGTTTGATCGAGAACACTATTTGAGATGCAATCAACTTATATAATTCTTGTGACATTAGCAACTCGATCATTCGATTTACTGGCCTCTGCTTTGGTGCAAATTTTTTTCTCCTTCTAGTAGCTCAATGGTGTGCTGGATAATCCCGGGATCATATCCCTTAAGATCATCATATGACCATGCTACCACACTCATATACTCCTCACAAAAATGTTTCAACCTTTCTTTATTCTTCTACGAGAATCCTTTTTTGACCTTAATATTTTTATCTTCTCTGATGTGCAAATCGGTATAGTTGCCTTTATCAGCTACAAGCTTTCTCTTATCTTTCCTTGTGTCATTAAAATCAAAAAAACTCTCGAGAGTAACTAGACCCCTGGGGAATTTGTTTGATTTTAGCTGGATTACTTGATTCACATAGGCCTCAACAATCTTCGGTTGTAATTGGTCAGAAAATTCTCTAGACAACTAGAGAAATGACGCGATATGAGCATCACTATCAAAAAATATCTAGTCTTCATCATTATTTGGGACTATAGGCCACACAATCACTTGCACTGAATGTTTATTGTTAATTAACTCGAAAGCTGGCTCAAACTGAGATCCTATAGTTTCCATTCGATCTGTTTTTGAGTTCTGCTCTCTAGGGAAGGATTGGATTTTGAATGTTTCAAAGCCTTCAATCAGGTCCTAGACCCTGTGTCGGTATGATTGCATATGAACATTATTGGCAGTAGATAGCCCTTGGATTTGGTTGACCACCAATTCTGAATCTCTGAACACCCGTATTTTCTTTGCACCCATTCATTCTGCTAAGCTCAAACTGTGAACAAGTCCTTCATATTTTGCTTCATTGTTCGAGCATGCAAACTAGAAATGGTAAGACCTTAAGGTCTTTTCTTTGGATGGAGATATTAAACATATTCCTGCACCGAATCCTACTTTGCATCTTTCTTTGTCAAAGTGCAAGGTCCATAACTCTAAGGATGCTTCACCTCTAGACTCTTTAGTCACTCTGGGCATTATCTGGTCCTCTTCATGTATGACATATGTTCCTAGCCTAGTTTCATGATAGTTTCCAAAAGGATTTGTGTCTATGAATTCATTGAAAAGAGCTTCTTCTCTCTCTGCCCTAGAGCTGATTGCTTCTTCTTCCTCAAGGAGTTTGACATTAAGCATCTCTTCAGAAGTTATTGGGGTATGTGTTGCCTCAAAATTGATCATGGCTTCATTAGCCACATGTTCGAAATGCAAATATTTTGACAATAAATTCATCTTAGCTCCATGTTTGGTTCTTAGGATCAGGTGGGACCAGTCCAATGCTAGGTAACCTCCAAAATTTGTAGTGAATTCTTGAGACATACATATCCCGAACAAAGGAGGGACATCAATGAGCATAGTATCTTGATTCACAATAATGTTGGGACAAGAAAACAATGTCATAGGAAATCCTTTGATTACTCTGAAGGTTTCAACCTTGTTCCCATTGAGTTGCATGAATCCCTTCTTCAGAGGCTTGTATTCGAGTCCCAAAGCTTCAACTACTTGCTTAGGCATGACAGTGGTGCTAGCGCCCGAGTCAATCATACAAATATGCAGTAGTTTGTTACCAATGATAAGTGTTAGAAAGAAAGGCTTGGGTTTAGGCTTACTCTCTTTTTTGACTTGCTTTTCTTCTGGTTGACTTGCTAGAACTCTATCTAGGTTTAGCTTGGATGTCTTATCTTCTAAGGGCTGCTCAAGAATATTCATTTCTTCTTCTCCTAATAATTCCTTCTGTAATAGCAACTCTTGCTCCGGGATTGCCAGGATATCCCACAAAGAAACATTAGTAGAGGATTTCTTTAGTTGTTCCACCATATTGAATGGCATTCGTGACTGATGAGTTACAGTAGCTTGCTCTTTTTTTGTTGTAGCCGGTGCATCTGGTTGTTTGGCAACAACAAGGGTGGCCATGGGAGCTCTTATATTCGGAGTAGGTGGATTCAAGGGACTAGGAACAACCACCTTAGATTGTTGTGAAACTGATGACAAATTTGGCAGTGGATTGGGCGTTGAATTAGGTGACCCTTCAGTTTGTAAAGATGTGAATTCTCCAATGATCCTTTGCTTAGAATGAGTATTTTAATCCAACTATACTTGCAACATTTGGGTTATCGAAATATCATTCGGGAATGTTGACTCCTCTCCTTCCATCCAAGAAAAGAGTACTTGGTATGGAGTTATTTCTAGCTCCTACTCTATAAACATTCCTTGTATTTGAGCAATGAGAATTGCATTGTCCATTTGCTGAGAGGCATGTGTATGACCTTTGTGATTAGGCATGATACATTGACTTCATTTCTTTTCTATTCTCTGTTGTAAATTCCCTCGCAAAAAACTTTGGGGCATATGTGCATCATTGCAAGGGAAGCACCATGAATTAGTTTCCTCGACAAGATTGTTTTGTCCTGCTACTAGCTCCTTGCTTGAACTAGGATAGATGGTCTACATTGGCATAGTCAAAGGGATGATCTAATTGTTCTATTGAGCTTAGGTATTGTTGCATGATCTATCTTGCCACTGGCTCGATTGGAAATGAGCCTTCCCGCCTTGGTAGTTTTGGTAGGTAGGCTTCTGATAGCTATAATGTTTTTGCTTCATACTGGTTAATTCATTTCTCATGGTTCACATCATTTCCTTCATGTCATTCACTTCCACCACTAGGGGCTAGGCACGGGAGCCATGCTTAGAGTCATTCCTGGGTACACATACATAGACTGGAGAGTTGCAAGAACATTGGTTGAAGCTACCTTAGATTCTATTGCAATCGATTCTAGGAATAATGGCATGATAGGTCTCGGTGCCAATTTTTTGGCAGCAATAAGATTGTTCTCTATAGTGATGACAAGGCTATATGCATTAGGTAAGGTATTTCCATCGAGAGCTTGTAGCATCATAGAAATATCAGCATTTATAGAATTTAAATAGAACATGAATGCCAGATTTGGAGGTGGTCGACTATCGACAAGAAATCTCTGCCAAGGTGAATGAAACTGAGCAATGAAATCAGCTAAAGCTTCACGAGGAGCTCACTTTATATGAGCCATCTGGTGATATAGCGAAGATCTATCACCACTATTTGAGAAGCATTCATAGAAAGGATCTCTGAGATGATCCCAAGTGGCAACTGTATTAGCTAGAAGAGTACGATACCAGTCCAACACCTTCCCTCTGAAAGAGGCAGCGAGCAATTGCAAAGCCACATTCTCATTGGTAACGCCATGAACTAGACATACATCAGCCACATCTTGCAAGTGCTCTGTCGGAGTTTTTGAATCATCCTTGAAGAACTTAGGGACAACCTTTAAAGGAAAATATAGGATTGGAGCCCACACTGCAGGAGGCACAAGCACTATCAAAGGACTACCAGCATCCTAGGCTACATAATTTCTAGCCATTGGTGCAAGGGACAGAGGAGAAGAGGGAGGTGAAGTATTAGCCTGCCGACCTCTCGTCTAGATTGAAACCAACGGTGGTACAAGAAGGCCAAAAATTCTTGTAGTTTGATACCTAGTGATAGGCCTATGGCTCATACACTCCTATTGATTAGGTGAACGTGTTTGTTCATGTCCCACCGGGTATGCCATAAAAAGAATTGTTGATGCAAAATTTTGTAGGCAACAACCTTATGGGAAACTTAGCTATTAGGGGAATCATGTGCATAGCTAAGTGACCTTTGGGGTTTTATCAAAGACAACTCTTCATTTTTTATGGGGGGGAGGAAAAGGGTAAGAAGATGAACGTAAAATAAAAAAGCCTAAGCTAAGGCGATTTGCCAGATCAGGAAGGAATTAATTAAGCACAATGCTAAGACAAAGGCTCAAATAGTAACTAGTCAAATAGATGATTCCCAACACTGCAAACATAAGAACATCAAACCATTTGCATAATATAAACCATACAACATAAGCTAACAAAAAAGAGTAGAAACATGATTTGTATTATATTAGGTTGCATAAAGATTAAAAAAGCTTGAAATAAACGTTCATATATTTCAGAAAATACAAGCATAGTTTAATGTCTTATTAAATGGATGAAAACAGAAAGGCCGAATTGAATACCACAGTCTGTGAGTTCAAGTTCAATAGAAAACACTATAAAGGCTAATTCCTAGTCCTTGGGAAATTTGTATCCATCTAACAACAACCAATAAAATGAAGAAAAGACTGCTTAAATAAGCCAGTCCACCATCTGAGGACCCCAACAAGAAATATGCTTTTGTGAAGCCATCAACGATCAAGATTTTCTTGAGCCGACACCAACAGAAAGATCATCCAGTAGCACGCCAACAGGAACGTCTTGAAGAGACATGGGACACACAGCAATAGAAGAAGATAACATGCAGCATCAAAATGAATACCGACATGCACAAGCGTCGAACCCAAGATAAAAGATGCTCGAACAAGTGTCATGTGGAAAACTTCCTAGTGAATGAAACTGCAGTGTGGACTTGACTCGGGAAGAAAAACATGGAGACCACATGTCAAAAAAATGGAGCTCGGAAAAAGGAAGGAAAGATGGCCCAAAAGAAAGCTCTGATAGGACACCACGTGGCGACTATCGAGAAGCTGCGAGTGATACCAAAATAAAAAGGCGAAGTCATGGAATAAAGAGAAACCACGAAGGAAAAAGCGGTGTGTGAATTAATATTCATAGTAATCATCGTGGTTTAAGGTTTTGAGAGAAGTTTTATGATCTCTAGACATGTGTATGTATGTATTTATGTATGTTCATATGATTGGATGGTTAGTTGGCATTGATTTTGGTGATTTCACTTCGTTATTACGTTAATCATGCCCGACCTAATAATCAGTTAATAGTTTAACATGTATTGTAGATATATGTTTGAGCTAGCCTTGGTGTGAGATGATATAATTTTTGCATGACACACAGTTGAATTAATTTTGGAGAAGCTTTGTATGAAGATGACAGTTATCTTTTTGTAAATGTGTATTTCATCTAGTTAGGATGACCTATATGATGCGTGCAAATATATTAGATATATATACAAGATGTTTTGTAGATGAATAGCGGATAAGAGTGGGTAGTGTGTAAGTTGATATGTGAAGTGTGAGAGTAGAAGGGTGAATATTAGTCTTTTATCATGCGAGTGAATACTATGAGAATCAAAGGAACTAAATCTACACTTGTGGTGTAATTCCATGAGTTCATATTCTAGCTATAAGCTATTTTTTTTATATATTTTATATAGGCAGTGAGTCTCCACTTTTGGATAGTGAGTCCTTGTAAGCAGTGAGCTTTTGTATTTGCTAGTGAGCCTCTTTTGTATCCACTATTGAAACAACTATATATAGTGAGCTAATCCTCACCGTGGTTTTTCCCTCATTGGGTTTTCCACGTAAAAATTTGGTGTTTATGTGCATGTGATTTCATGTTGTGTTATTTTTCTTCACTATTATATGCATTAAACTAATTGATGGTGTGTGTTCAATAAGTTTTAGAAGATACCGATTCACCCCCCCTCTCAGTATCTTGATTATTCAATAAATGAGTCCCAAATCACTAAATCTGGGCCATTCAAACATGAAACACCTTAATTATGATTGGCTAATGATTGGTGTCGAGATTATCCTTGAAACAGTGCATTAAATGAGGCTTGTGGATGCAAAATAAGGCCAATTAAAGCATAAGAAATCCCAATTATTAATTGAAATCCTATAAAAGTGTGAAAGTGTGTTACAACACTTTACAACACTTTAAATAAGGTAGGATTAACATTTATTAGGTTTAGTTAATTAATAAAACCTTAGAAAAGTGTGAAAGTGAGTTACAACACTTCACAACAGTTTAACAAGGTACCATTTAAATTCATTAGTTCACAAGGGCCCAAGACCAAATGTAAATGTGTCGACCACATTACAACACTAAATCAAGGTGACATTAAGCTCAATTCCACAAGGAGGGCCCAAACAAGTGTGAAAATGTCCCCGATGATATTTTTTGACACTACATTTAGCCCCCATTTTAGTGAGAGGATGAACTTTCTTCAAACTCACACTAAAGTGGAAAAACATGCATCAAGAGAGGTCCAGGTGCACCAATTCCAGTAATATGGGACAACAATGATCAAGAGGGGTGATCAAGCCCCCAAGATCAAAATCCCATGAAAAACCAACATAGGCATAGAAGAACGCACATGAGAATGATATAAATAGAAAAAACAAAGCACAAGCATGCACTATCAAAGATGAAAAGAGAAAAGGAAAAAGATAAAAGAGTCATATCAAGCTTCAATCATTTATCCATTGTGATGTGGATCAGATCTATGATGTTTGTCTAAAAAAAAATGCATACTCACTCTGAGACAATGGAGCTCCTAGTTTTCCGCTGGGTGAGAAATCTAAGAAGGTGGGACACATACACTCATGGTCAATATTCACTCACACACACACACACAGGAGTGGATATGGGGAAATTCATGCCTCAGTTGGGCTTCCTATGTAGACCATACCAAAGTTATATACCCCTTGATAACTTTAATAAGGTGCCACGAAAAAAGATGATTTTTGAGCTTCATGAGGATAGAAAAACTTCATATTCTTGGAGCTCATGAAAAAATAAATGGCTCTATAGGCATGCAAGTTGCATTATGCAAGGTGGCCATATAACTGCAAATGCAAAATACAAATATGTAAAGAATGTTTAAAGGATTCTTGCTTAGTTTATGTGAGGTCTTTAACTTAGGGAACATTGTGCCCAATGTCTCCAAGAGAGGACCAATCGAAGAATAAAAGATTCATAACTAATGGGATGCATTGTATCACATCAAGTCACTAAGAGGAATGTAATATGCTAAGAGATATCATGCTCTTGAGGGACATCACACCCAATTCCATCCACAAAGTGAGAAACACATTGTATGAAATAAGAAAGTTGTACCATGAAAAAGAATAATGCCAATGTATGTCCCCACTTTAAATAAATTTCTAAACACCATGCTATGAGAAATTACTTTAAACTAGAAAATGATAAATGAAAACAAAGAAGACATGAGAGCTAACCTGGAAAGCCCTATGCCAAGTCATATGTTTGAAAATTAAGCCATTCCATGTAAGAAAAAGAAAAGAGAGGTGTTGCCCCCAAAATGAAAACACCAAACACATAAGGAATCTATGGATTTGGGGTTAGTATGTTCATGCTACAATGATTTTAAAAGAGCTTATAACTACCATCATTCCCCAAATACAATACATAGAACTGGAAGAATGACACAAAGAGAGTGAAAACAAAGAAAAACGTTTCAAATCAACATGGACAAGACATGAATGTCTCGACGCCTTGCATCATCCCCAAAAGGAAAACACAAGACAAATAAAAAAGAGATAAAGAAAAGAAAGTGAAAAAAAATGTAGGACATAGAGAAGAATAAAGGTACAAATAGAGAAATGACACAAAGAGAGAGAGGCATCAAACATAACAGTATGGGGGATGACATCACGCACATGTAGTCACACAAAAGAAATAAGAAAAATAAAAAGAACTAATGCAAAATACTAGTAGAGACACATGCGAGTCAACCTAAAGTAGGTCATCTGCATCTAATCTCAGTCTGTATAAACAAAAGGTAGACAACTAGCCTAAGGGACAACAAAAAACTCATTACTAGAACAAGGCTATCTACTTCTTGCCCCCACTAAGTGCAAGACAAGAATGAGTCAAGGTAAGTGATGGGAAAGGTCATGTAATAGTGAGAATAGAATGTTCTACAACTATTACATGATAAGGGGTGGAAAGAGGTATGTTATGCAATCACTTGATGGAAATCATTACCATTAAAGTGAAAATTGTTCAATACTAATTTGAATGCATGACACTCATTAGCACTATGTCCAAGAGTTATTTGGTATCGACAATGTGGAACATTTGCATCTTGAGGATATAGTATGAGCTTGTATTTCATTGGTAGTAATGTTATTAGTTCTTTGTTTAGAAGCAGTTGTAATTTCCTTTCACTTTCAAGCAGTAGACAAGGGAAATTTAGTCTCTATAACTTGTAAGGCCTCTTGCACTTGCTAGATTCACCAACTTCTCTAATTGAATATTGAGAAGGAGGACCTAAGGTGATCATATCATCCTTGTCATCATTATGAGTCATTGGTTGTTCTTTAGGAAGGAAGAAATCTATATTAGGACAAGGATCTAAGAATACCATACCACCATGACAAATCCTTAGGTATTCTTTAGGAGCACTTATGTTGAAAGAGGGATCTTGATATCCTAACCCCTTTGTGTTTTCATCAGTTGGTATTTTCTCTAAGATTTGATGAATCTCATGCTCACTTGTATCACATCCTTGTTTACTCAAGATTGTGATTCTTTTTCCATATGTTTCTTCTAGATTGATGAGAGTGTTTGTTACTTTGTCACCATAAAATGGTTGAGTGTTTTCTTGTTTAGAGGAACTAGGCTCACCTATTGTGGGGAACTTAGGTTCAACTTTTGTTTCAGTAAATCAGGATGTAAGAGTCCAAACATCTCGAGTTGTGTGGGTTGTTTTATTGATGGATAAAAGGATGCATTAACTTCAAGGTTTTTAAGATAATCATTTAGGAACTTATTCATGTTGTCATCATATTCTTCAATGACGTCAATTACAACATGAGGAGGACATGCATTAAGAGTTGAGTGAGCATGAGCTTGGTAAATGTCATTAAGGTCATTTTCAAAGGCACAATTTGACACATCCACTAGGGATTTCAAGGACAACCATATTTTTCTAAAGCATATATCCATTATGAAAATTTCATATTCTAAACTATGCAAGAACGCAATTTTGAATTTAAGCAATATACAAGATGAACTAGTTTTAAATAAATGCAATGAATTGAATGAAACAAAAAGTCTATAAACTAGAACATAAAGTTAACAACAACAACAAAAAAGATTAGAAATAGTGTTTTGAATGCCAGATAATACAGTGCAAAATATTCACAGGTATTGATTTGCCCAAGGTGGTGAATGAGTCCCAGTAGGGATTTTTTTCAAAAAGATTAAAAAAATTTAATTGATTTTTATGCTTTTTATGTTTTACAATATGTTCCTAGATGCAAATGCAGATTTTGTTTGATTTTTAGTGAAATGAGTTGTAAAAATGCAAGCTATATGAGCTTTCACTAATGCAAAATTTGAAACCCTAAAATGCAGGTTAACTAATGCAAATCCTAATGCAATGTTAATGAAAGAAAGATCTAGGATGATAATGCACTCCAAATTAGAATTAGAATTTTATAAATGCAGGTTCACCAAAATGAAAGGTGGAATTTTTTTTTGCAATCCTTCTTAGGGTTTAGGACCTAGAAGGACAATTTTCACTATCTTTGATGCAAGAACAGACCCTTGAGATCTCAATGTAAAGGAGAAAGAGATCTTGAAAGAGGGTTGTTCTAGGGGTTGAATATGAGCTAATGAGGGGTTCACCATAAATTTTATACTTGGAAAGATAAATGCAATGCAAGATGCAATACTAAACCCTAATTCAATGTAATGACCTACAAAATGACCTAGAAAAGTAAATGAAATAACACATAAAACTATAGAAAGGAAGATGTGCACTTGGAAACCTAGAAATGACTGGAATGAGATCTAAAACACTAGAAATTATACCTTTAATGATGACTATGACTCATTTTCCAAGTTGGGTGAATCATTCCAATAAATGGGTTTCTATGCAGGAACAAGAATCTGCCAAATGGGTTTTTGAATTTGTAAAAATCTAAATTTTAATTGGAACTGGAACTCATTTGCCAAAAATGGAAAATCAGTCTAATTAGGCTTTTCTGAAGCTTCAAAGTCTCATCTTTCTCTTCTCTATCTACTTTGTCCTTCTTGATTGGTTTCCAAGTTAGAATCTCTAATTTGCAACTGGTAGGTCTTCTCCAATGTTCTTCAAGGCTTGATGACAACTCTAACAACTTTTCTCCAATCTTGCTCCTTAGGGAATCTACAACCTAGACCTGCATATCACACACAAATAAGAGGGAAAAAAATGTTGGGTTAGTGGATAGGGGTTTTCCTTGGTCAAACCCCTTGTTGGAAATTAAACCTTCAAATAGAATGAAATATGAATGGAGAATGAGGGTGATCCCACAATAGTGGTTTACACTTTTTGGGAGATCCCGATTTTTTCTAAAATCACATATTTTTAGAAAATGTAATGATTTAAGCCTTGAAAAGTTATATTTAAAAGAATCCAATTGAAGAGGGTTTGACCAAATCTCATTGGATAGAACCCCGCTAGTTTTAAACCATACCTATAATGGAGTCTCCTTTACACCTATCAAAATGTTGATAAACAATATCTTTTGATTCACCTTTTGGGGAATCAAATGAATTTATTTAAAATTTATTTTTTGTAAGTATGTAGTCCTTATTATAAGCTTCCCAAAGAATAAAATTTTAAATAAATTTAATTTGATTATTATATTTATTTTTTATTTCTTGTGAATGTAGGTTTTCCACTGAAAATCAAGCTCTGTGTTCTGCACATGTGGAAAAATAGTAGATTATAAAAAAAAAATTGAAAAATATCAATGCACTAGATATGAATTTTGATACATGGGTATGTGCAGGATCATGATGGGACAAAAACTAGCAATGAGAAAAAAATCACGTTTTGGATCGACTCAAAAAAATGGAAATGCCGAGTTGACTTTTCTAGGTTCAGGTGTCAGTACATTTAGCTAAACCAAAGCCCAAACCTAGTTTCTACAAATTGGATATCCAATTTGTGGAAACATTATATAAAAGCCAACCGACTCTTATAACTTCATTTCTCACTGTTTGCACGCAAGCACACAAGGAAAAGTGAAAATCTGATATTTGCTTCTATCAGATATCCGATTTCAAAGGTAAGTATTTGGTTTCTTAAATGTTGTAATCGATTTTTCAAGTAGATTCTCTTAATTTGAAGTAGTTTTTATGATATTTTTATCAAAAATAGGGCTTTCTATTGATTTTGATCAAAAATAGGGTTTTCTATTGATTTTGATCAAAAACTAGAGTTTACATTGAATTTTTATTAAAAATTAATGTTTCTAAATGGATTTTGATTAAAACCTAGTGTTGTTGATGTATTTTAATAAAAAATTAGAGTTTTTTATGGATTAATGTGAAAAAGTAGGGTTTTTTGGGTATTTTTATTAAAAACTAGGGTTTTTTTACAATAATTTCATTTATATTATGTAATTTCAATTAGATTAATTAGTTTTTAAATTTAATCAGGTATTATGGTTGAGAATGAAAATCCACAAATGCCAAATGGTCCACCACCTCCGAAGCCACGAATTGAAGACTTAATTGGTGAAAAATTGGGGCAATTGAGGGGCATTTGTGAAGTTTATAAGACAATTCGTCGATTGAGAGATATGACAAACACATTGAAGGAAATAATAAAAAATATAGAAACCCTCTCCACCCAACTTAATTCCTTTCATTCGTGGTGAGAAGATATGAGGGAATATTATGGATGTGGATTGTCTTACGATGATGTGAAAGGTCTCCAAATAACCAAAGCCCAAATAGCCTCTTTATTCATTGACCCCTGCACCGATTTTCCAGTGAATGTTAATAATTTTTTTTTTTCTATAAAATGGTGCATTCATAGGGACATTGTAGCTAACATTTGGGATCGTTGGCATATGGTTTTTGATAAACCACCAAACAATAATTCTGATATACCATGTTTTAATTTATTAAAAAAGAATATGTTGGGTTTGTGTTAGGGCATCATGTCAATTACTTTGACATTAAAGCCTTCCAGGGCGTTAGTGGAGGTATGCCCCAAGATAGACCAGGGGTAGTTAGGATAGTCTTGCACCCAAATTTTCCCCTTCCTCCCCTTCCTTCGCCACCTCCAATATATCATCCAAAGATTATCCAGGATGCAGCCACACAAACTATTCAGGCTATTCACTCTTTGAGTGATCATATGGTTTTGCATGCTTACAGTAGCTCAGCCACATTCTAGTGATGCTGGCGAAGGCTCGAGTTCTGGTGTATCATCCTCCTTAGGTCCACATATTTGTGTGCCACATACATGCACTATGTGCCGCCAGATATGCTTGGGTCCTCTTGTATAGCCCACTGAGCATCCCTTGGACACTTATAATTATGACCTCCATGATTTGGACATTATAGATCACTCACAGGGGAGTGGAGCGCACCATACAAAGTCCTCTCCTACTAGAGAGGGGGATGCTAGAATAGTGACACAGGTAAGATTTAAGTTTTATTTTATAACTTGCATTTGTTTTTAAATGAATATTAATAAGAGATAGTATCAAGTACTAATATTTATTTACATGGTCTATTCAACAATTGATGTCTGAGGAGGAGCTCACACAGGTGACTAATAGCACCCTTAGGGCCATTTCATTTGGCTTGGACACACACACACAGTATATATTTTTGCACTCACTCATTTACATTTTATATTATATACTTTCTTGTTATTTGAATTGTCATTAATGAAATTATATAATAAATTATATGCTTATCTTATTTTACTCTTGTAGGAAATACCAAGTGTGAGTGAGGTGCAACCTCATCCAGACTATGGAGGTGCAAAGTTAGATAAGGGGAAGTTAATTGAACTCAAATTGGATTGAAATAAAAATTTTAAGATCTTATATTGATTATACATACATCAACATAGATTGGTAGTTTCATATGTACTTGTCAATTTTATGTACAAGCAATTATGAGCTATACAGATTTGTTGACAAAGGACACACTGCCTAAAGGAGTAGGTATTGGAACACCTCAAGGAGTAGGTGTTGAAACACCTCAAGGAGGAGCTATCGAAACACCTGAAGGAGATAAAGAAAAATATCAACCTAAAGAGGTTTGTGTTAATTTTATTTTGTGTTTGGTAAATATGTTCCTATTACCAATAATCATATGCTAACTTGGATAAACTTTATGTTTTTTTTCACATATATAGATTGGCATTTCAAATGTTGGTTTGGTATATTCTAGGACTCCTAATCCTTTGAAGAGACGTATATTTCAAGTAATCAAGATTTCAATTTTAGAGTTCAATTAAAATTCAATGTATATTGATTTTGATGTTAATTATTCGATTTTAAATTATCTAGTATAGCTAATCTCAATTGTGGTTTGAATTTTTCTTGTGCAGCTACCTTCAGAGCCAATGAGTGCTTCAAAGAGGCTCCATTTTGATGATCCACCAGTAGTTTAGGATGAGATAGACATTTTGGCATGTAAATTTTGAATACATATTGAGATGGCATATGCCACATTTTGTAAAACATTGTTTGAGTTGGCGTCAATGCCATTTTTGTATATGGACATACACTTGATTATTGGATGATTTGATATATAGAAGTTGACAATCGAAATTTAATTTTTTCCTCATGTGCATGATTAAACTCTTTGAAATTTTTATCTTGAGCAATGGTTTAATATCAATGTACAATAGCATAAAAAAGAATGGTTATATTATGTAGTTTATATTTATATCGCTGATTACATTGCATTACACATATTTCAAACTCAAATCATTACTTCACATTACGTAACTAAAAACTATGAGCAGTTGTCAATTGCATTTGTTTGTCATTGAATTCTATGAGATCACATTTCTTTGACGTTTTTTTTCAAATAGTCCACTACCTTGTCTACGCTACCACATTTTTCATACATGATAGCAATCACATTAAGTTGTAATAAATTAAATGATAGCCTATGGCTATTTAATTTATACTCATTTTATTTAAATGGATGAGGTAGACCTTCCTTGATATTATTTTGTAATTTATTATTTTCAAGAGAGGCTGACCTCCTTGAAGATTCACCTTATTTTGTATAAATAGAAGGTGATGTTTGTTCATTTCCTCAATCAAGTTCATTCAACATAATTGCATTCCAAGCAAAAGTTTGCACTTGAGTAGCAGTCCTTCATCTTGCAGCAGCAGGCCGATTACAAGGAGAAGCATATTCGATTGTATCAAATTCATCCATGAGCTGGGCCTGAGTTGTAAGCAGATTTCTTGTTGTGTTTATTGTCTTATGTGTTGCATTTTTTGAGTGCTTTCAGTTGTATTATCTGATCATTAAAAAACTAACATGGTATCATAGCGGGTTTGAAAAAAATCATGTTGGGACCAGTTATTGCAGCGATACCTCTATTCCCTTTTCTTTTTTTTGTCTATCTCTATCTTAGTCAAGATGGTGAATGGTCTTAAAATTGATGATAGACTTGAAGGAGCATCAAAATTCACTTTGGAGGAAAATGAATTGGTTGAGTGTGGAGAGAAAATTTTCCACACCTATAGATGAGGAAGAGAAAGTTCAACGGAGGAAGAAATATATCAAGGCAAAGAAGATGTTAGTTGATTCTACGAAGGACCATATTGTTCCTATCATCTCTAACTTGAAGACAGTGAGAGAAATGCTTAAGACTTTGGAGGAGATGTATGAGATCAACAACACAAGTCATGCTCTTTCCTTGAAGCATCAAATTCATCATGTTAATATGGCAGAAGGAGAATTTTTCATCACCTACTTCATGAAGATTTTTGAATTGAGAGATAAACTCTCTACCATTGGTCATATTATTGATGACAAAGATTTGACCATGTTGGCTCTTAATGGTCTTCCTTCATCTTGGGAGTCTTACATTCAAGGAATCAACTTTTCTCAAAGTTAGTCAACTTGGATTTAACATTGGTAGCTCCGTAAACCTATTCAGAATAGAGTGATCTGAAGAGGACATCCCTAAATCTCTACAAAGGTGTAAACTTACAAAGTGGTGCAACTTTCACTCTCGAACTCGTACGACCAAACAGACTATTCCAACACGTCCAAATGGGTATGTTTACGCTAAGTATGGTCCCCTTTTGCACCCAAATATGCCGAATCACTCTGAGCTGCATTGGACCAGCGATTCCCTTAAGAGTCCAAAGTGCTAAAAGGCAGAAATCTTTGACGGACTATTCCTCAGAAACCATGATGCTTATAGACTCTTCGTCTGATGATATGGGATTTTGTTGGGACCATCTACAATAACCTCTCTCAGTTTTTCCTATCTCGAAGGTGTTTTCCCATGGTAATGAGTTTTCAATTAAGGGAAAAGTTGTCAGATGCAAGCAGTGTAAAGTTTTAAAGTGGTGCAAATTTCATACTCAAACTCATACGACCAAATGAACTATTCCAACACATTCAAATGGGTACATTTATGCTAGATATGGTCCTCTTTTTCACCCAAATACATTGAATCACTTTGAGCTGCATTGGACCGACGATTTCCCTTAAGAGTCCAAAGTGCTAAAAGGCAACAATCTTTGACAAACTATTCCTCGAAAAAAATGATTCTTAAAAAATATTTGTATGATGATATGAGATCATTTTGGGACCATCTACAATAACCTCTCTTGGTTTTATCTATCTCGAAGGCATTTTCTCGTGGTGATGAGTTTTCAGTTGAGGGAAAAGTTGTCAAATGCAAATGGTGTAAAGTTTCAAAGTGGTACAACTTTCATTCTCGAACTTGTACAACCAAAAAAACTATTCCAACACATCTAGATGGGTACGTTTACGCTAGGTATAGTCCTCTTTTGCACCCAAATACGTCGAGTCACTTTGAGTTGCATTGGACCATAGATTTCCCTTAAGAGTCCAAAGTGCTAAAAGATAGAAATCTTTGATAGACTCTTCCTTGAAAATTGTGATGCTTATAGGATCTTTTTCTAATGATATGGGATCATGTTGGGACCATCTAAAATAACCTCTCTCAGTTTTTTCTATCTCAAAGGTGTTTTCCTGTGGTGATGAGTTTTCAGTTGAGGAAAAATTTGTCAGATGCAAGCAATGTAAAGTTGCAAAGTGGTGCAACTTTCATACTCGAACTTGTACGACCAAACAGACTATTCCAACACATCTGGATCGGTACGTTTATGCTAGGTATGGTCCTATTTTGCACCCAAATACACCGAATCACTCCGAGCTGCATTGGATCGACGATTTCCCTTAAGAGTCCAAAGTGCTAAAAGGTAGAAATCTTTGACGGACTATTCCTCAAAACCTGTGATGCTTACAAACTCTTTGTTTGATCATATGGGATTGTGTTGGGACCATCTACAATAACCTCTCTCGGTTTTTTCTATCTCGAAGGCGTTTTCCTGTGGTGATGAGTTTTCAGTTAGGGCCAAATGCAAACAGTCTAAAGTTGCAAAGTGGTGCAGCTTTCATTCTCAAACTCATACAACTAAATGCACTGTTCCAAAACATATGGATGAGTACGTTTATACTAGGTATGGTCCTCTTTTGCACCCAAATATATCGAATCACTTCGAGCTGCATTAGACCGATGATTCCCCTTACGAGTCCAAAGTGCTAATGTCAATGAAATGTGGGGGCATAAAGATTTAAGGTTGGATCAAGATTCTACAAGTCCTAGCTCTTGCATCAGAAAACACTTACCCAATCAACTTGAATCAATTACATGGGAAATGAAGTTCACATGAACTTTTTACATTTTTGTTTTTCTAAAAAGTGGCAAGCCAGTATAATTTGTTATATATAAATAGGATATATTACAAAATTTGGTTCAAACGAGCATATCTCGATAGGAAAGAACCAGGAAGAAAACCTTCGGTTGTAGCTCGATTAAGTACAAAAATATTTTTACATTTTAAACATACCCTTTATACAATGCCAGTCATTTGATCCATATTTCAAAAAACATTACTGGATATAGATTATGCCTATACACAGTTATGACCTTTTTACATTGTTTCACATTTCAAAATTTTCCTATTTGAGGCATTCAGGGCATAGTCTTCCACAAGAGTAGTATGTTGGCATTTTGGAGAGACAAGCACCTGTACAAACCATCAAGGTAGTAGTTGAACTACATACAATAGAAAATATGCTTAGAATAACCAATATGTATTATTGTAATTTTTCACATACCTCTCTGAAAGGGTAAGAGTTGCCTATTGTCATAGCAGGTCCATGATCAATCATGTTAGGTATATCGCAAAATTTGTCAAATGATAAATCTATATTGTCACAACAAAAGATGCTTAGACTAACAAATCTATATTAATCTAAACAACCTAAATGATGATGAATTGGTAATGCAAACTATAAAAGATAATTTGAATAACCAATCTATATTATTGTAATCTGTCACATACCTCATTGAAAGGATCAGAGCTAGCTATTGTTGCAGCAGGTCCATGATCAATCATGCTAGGAATATCACAAAAATTTTCAAATGATAAATCTATATTGTCACAACAAAAAAGATGCTTAAGTATTGTACCTTCCATTCTTTAATCTGCTATTCAAGTG
This sequence comes from Sequoiadendron giganteum, assembly GCA_007115665.2. Classification (NCBI taxonomy): domain Eukaryota; kingdom Viridiplantae; phylum Streptophyta; class Pinopsida; order Cupressales; family Cupressaceae; genus Sequoiadendron; species Sequoiadendron giganteum. Next base: position 30,176,326 of record CM021102.1, read on the forward strand.
TGCCTAAAGGGTCATCTCTTTGCTTAAGAGTATCCAATATTGCTTCATGATCATCATTACTAAGTTTCCATAGTTGTTTTGTCTTTGGTTTGGCATGATGCTTGAACAACTTAACATTTGTTGCTATAATAAGGTGTGAATACATGAGAATGGTTTTGTGTTTCTCATAGTCTTCAAATGCAGGTATACCATTCTTTCTAATCATGTATGTTCGCAACCAAGTTCTTGCAACCACAACTGAACCTGTAGGATACACGAACCCATCATCATCTTCCAGTGATTGTGTTAGCTTGTTCTTTACCTGCACACATTGAGCCAACCAATATTCTAATCTCTCTTCATTCCCCTACAGTGCAACAACTGCAAAAACATGTCCTAGATGTAGTAGATCTGAAAGCCGACTGTAATCAAGTGAACTTTCCATTGTGTAATTTTTCATGGATATAGTTTGAGATAAAGGAGTTAGATACCATGGAACCATGTATCCACCCACTCACTTGACTCGCATTGATCCCACTCACACTGAATACAACTCTGATAAAAACAAGCCAACTATCATGTCCAAATGGTCCATGTGCTTGCATCTGAGCTTCAAAATGAATGCATCTTTGAAGAATCTTTGATTGTATGACAATCCAATTTTCCTCCCACTGTACCCTCCTCAACCAGCCAAAAAAATATGTGCACTGTTGAATCAAGTGTCCCTCCTTGTGACAATGCTAAACTACACCAATCAACAATAGAACATGCATCACTGAATTTTTCTCCTGAAATCTTCAATTGCTCCTTAACTAGAGCTCTCTTTACACATGCACCTTCTCCATCATGCTCCCCTTTCCCATGCCTAGCTTCAAAAAAACTCCAAATATTAGGTACACCCCTTTCTACATGCATTATACTCAACCAATAAAACATACGATCATTCTTGAATTGACCTATGCAGTTATCTAACCAAATGAGATGTCGGCCTAGTGCTATATCATGCTCTTGCAAGAACTCAAAAACATTCTTCAAACAATGTTGGACATACTCATATGAGTGAGATCTATCATCACTCATATAAAAATGATACACTCTGATTATCTTTCGATCCTCCTCTGTACTATCAGGTGCATGTCTAAACATTATGTGGAAAAAAATAGCAATCTGAATGGAATTGTACTACTGATATTTTACCTCGTTTTGTCGTTGCAATGTGTAGTTTTCAGCAAAATCAACAACTGATGTAATAGTGCCAATCGAAAAAGAGTCCTTACATATCCTGAATCGTTGATCCAACCACTCAAACCTATGACTATGCCATGCATATTTGTAGAAAATATTATCCTAAAATCTGAAATAAAATCAGCAACACTGCATTCTTTTGTAACCAGCTCGCATCTAGAACCTTCACCTCCACTCTGCAAAGTATATTTGACTATCTCATATCTCTTTTTCTCAACAAGATTCTTTCCAAATTCATGTTCAGAACCCTCATGAAAATATTGAACAAACTTTGACAAGCCACCACATTGTGAGCACTTCGCATTTAAACAATCATTTCTATAGAAAAAGGAACCATCATCCCTAGAACATAAAAATAGATCTAGCAAGTCCCTTGATGATTTCAGAAAATGTATTGCACCACACTCCTGCAACTTTTCATTAGTATGCAAAGTAGAACGGATATAGCATAATAGTTCATGGTACATTGAAAACTCCACATGGTATTTGCAACAACAAGTATTACGAATCTTAAGAGGCACACAATAAAATGGCTTCAAACCTTCAAAAGTTCTTTGCGATATTTCCATATTTGGATGTGTTTGAATAAATTTGTTGAACAACATTGTTTGGCTTGATTCCAAGAAATGTTTAGGATGAGGTGTATAGTCTCGACTGTTAATTGTTAACTTTAAAACATCCTTTGCATTGGGTGATAATCTAGAGCTATCATGCCAAAAGTGTTGAATTGCCTGCTTTATATTATCAGTTAGCTTCTTATCAACATGTGGAAGCCTCCCGGCAAAATCTCATGTATCATTTTGAAGAGGATCATCTATTCTTTCTCTTCTTGCAAGTGCTCTATCCAAATTTTTATGATTTAAGTCAAAATCAATACAAGTTTGTCTCATAAAACGAGCCTTTTTCAATTGATGGATTACTAGGGTGATTGTAATGACTCTCCGAGTAGCTCTCTTATCTTTTTCCTTGTAATTTTTTCCAATAGACTTGAGAGATTAAAAAGATTTTTAACAATAATATAATTTTTTTCGGTCCTCTTGTTCACATGAATCTTCAATTTGGCTAGTAAAGGTCTCATCTTTTGCATCTTTAGCAATTGTTCGAAAAGTTGGCATTGCTAAGTCAATGTCTTATCGCTAAAATATTGGTTGAAAGTATTCTAGCCCACAATCGAATAGTTCGTTTTGACTTCTTGCCTTCAAAATTGTTTATAATGTTATCATCAATTTCAACTAACCATTTAGGGGTCCTTGAAGGTCTTGAATTTGGAATATGTCTCTCTTCCACATAAGGTTCTTCATTTCTCGTGTAATCTGGTGAAACATAATTTACACTTGCTTCAATATTATGTTCAACATCTTCATTTCAAACATTTTCACCTTGAACATTTTCAATATCAATTTAAATAATTTCATTCCCAATTTCAATATCATGTTCAACATCTTCAATTCCAACATTTTCATTATCAATTTCAATATTTTCATTCCCAATTTAAATACCATGTTCAACATCTTCAATTCCAACATTTTCACCTTGAAAATTTTCAATATCAATTTGAACATTTTCATTCCCAATTTCAATATCATGTTCTACATTTTCACCTTGAACATATTCAATTTCCTCTTCACTTGAAAGACCATAGGGCTCAGGTTCACCAATATTTAACATACCTTGTCTTTTCTTCCTATGACCTTCTCTATCTCTTTGTCTATATTCTGATCTTTGTTCTTTTGTAAGCTTTCTCTTATGCTTTTTCTTCCGATGACTGTTGCTCCCCATTATACCTCATAAAAGATGCTAAAAAATCATTCCTTATGACAAATTTGAGTACAAGATGCTCCAAAAAGTTGATATTTGTCTCTTCCTTTCTGAAACTGTGTGTTTGTCACCTGCAAAGTGCTGCAAATAGAATGTAGGGTCTATTCGAATGCACAAAAATGGCCCACATGGGGTTTTTATATGATCCACAAATCCGATATCCAATATAATCGGATATCTGATTTGTAAAACATGTTCTGCAAAGGTAAGATTTTGGCTCTACACATCAAAGTTTCACAAATCGGATATCCGATTTTGACACACATAGAACTAAGGGTTAATGGTAGAGAGTGGGAGAGAGGGAGGAGAGTGGGAAGGAGGGAGGGAGAGTGGGAGGGAGAGAGCGAGGGATAGGGAGAGGGAGAGGGAGAGAGGGAGAGGCTGAGGGAGAGAGGGAGAGGGAGAGGGAGAGGGAGAGAGGGAGAGGAGAGAGAGAGAGAGAAGAGGAGAGGAGAGTGAGAGAGGGGAGAGAGGAGAGGGAGAGGAGGGAGAGATGAGGAGAGGGAGAGGTGGGAGAGTGAGAGGGAGAGTGAGAGAGAGGGAAGGAGGTGAGAGAGGAGAGAGGGTTTAGAGTTGAGAGGGAGAGGAGAGGAGAGAGGGAGGGAGGGAGAGGGAGAGAGGAGAGAGAGGGAGAGGGAGAGAGAGAGAGAGTTGGAGGGAGAGATAGAGGGAGGGACAGTGAGAGGGAGGGAGGGAGGGAGAGTGGGATTGCTCTACACATCAAAGTTTCACAAATTGGATATTCGATTTTTACACACATAGAACTAAGGGTTAATGGTAGAGAGTGGGAGAGAGGGAGGAGAGTGGGAAGGAGGGAGGGAGAGAGGGAGGGAGAGAGGGAGGGATAGGGAGAGGGAGGGAGAGGGAGAGGGAGAGGGAGAGAGGGAGAGAGGGAGAGAGTGAGTGATAGAGATAGGACTGGATTGAGATAATCACAATCTCAATGCTCTAGGTCTCCAATAGATAAACCCTTGGTGTTTCACTCCACCAATCAACCTATAGGTCCTAAAGGTATTTAGGCACCCCTGGTCACTTGCCAACCCTACTATCAATTTCAGTTTGCTGCTACTAAGCTGTTCTTGATTCTTTTCCTCACTTTCTCCATCTAGCCCTTAATCCCTTTAAAGACTAGACAACCTCTAAATCCTCCTAACAACGTTGCAGGGGTGTGCATAGGTTTCCTTGGCTTCTTTCTTGGACTGTTCAACTTGTTCCAATCTCCAAAAGACCAAACAAAGGCCCTACCTTCTTGACCACCATGGTGAAGGTCCTTGCAATCACTGCACACATCTATTTCATGAAGTTACAGCACCCCTGCAATATTAGGTCTGATTTTCAACCACCTTTTCCAAACCGGGCATCACAAGCTCACCTAGGAAAAAATTATAACCCTGCCTTCATAACTCACAAAGACTTCCATATTTACACTATATACAAGGATGGAGTCTAGCTTAGTTTCCACTACTTCCATACTTCCTGGTATGAGTAGGAAACAAGCTAAAACCCCATTTTCTGATCTTTACCAGACAAAACAACAAACCAAAAAAAAACACAGTATTTACAAAAAGATAAAAGCGATGGAGAAACTAACTAAAATGCAACAAGAAAATGTCTTGAAAGGTTTCACTACATGATATTCAACACAACAAAGCTTTACTTAATTCATTTCTTGCAGCAGTCACACGCAGGAATAGAAAAATCAAACTTTTTTCCAACAAAAAAAAACAAATCACTGTTTTCTTTTATTTTCAGTTCACCACAGATGTTCCCCTCAACTGTCCACATACAAATCTTCCAACTCCTTCAAAAATTCAAGAGATATCTTTCCCCAAACATTAGGAATGGTTAGGTTTTCAATCTTAGCCTAAGAATGGCTAAAAGTTTGCTTTGTAAAAACACAGTGTGTTTTGCAAACTTTTACAAAAGCTTAGGAACAGACCACATAAAGATTTCCCAATTTATTCAACTTTTACCTATGAACCAAAAGGTGTTAAAGACCTTACACAACAAAAAGAAAAGGTTTTTAAAACAAGACAGTCAAAACAAGCTTGCACTTAGGCACTTGGGTAGGTGCTCCTGCACCATTCTCCCCCTCTCAGCACAAAGATCAAGGAACTTGAGGTGATATCAGTGATAGATCAATGCCTAGCTTCTTAAAATCAGCTTCCTCAACCCAGGTAGCCTCTGATTCATGTTTGTTCCTCCACTTGACAAGGTGCTCCATGTATGCCTTGTGTCTTGTAGCTTTCTTCACCCTGGACTCCAAGACCTTCTTTGCCTGAGGTTTCTCTTGATTTGGAAGGGGCATATTACTGATATCCTTAAAGATTTCTTGATTGTTCTGAGCTTCATCACTGACTGTCCCCTTATACCTGATCAAATCAGCAACATTAAATACTGGAGATATACCCAAATCTGATGGAAGTTCTACCGTGTATGCATTCTTCCCATACTTGGCTAACACCTTGCATGGTCCTACTCTTTTCATCTACATTTTGGTTGACATTCCCTTCTGCAACCTTGATTTGTTAAGATGAACCATAACATAATCACCTACTGCAAACTGCACATCTCTCCTTGACACATCAACTTTATCTTTCAATGTTTGTGTTGCTGCTATGATTGTCTTCGTAACCTGCTCATGAATCTCCTTCATGGTCTGAGTGAAGTCTTCTGCATGTCCACTCCTATTCTGCATTGTTCCAAGGTCTCTGAGTTCACAAACTCCTCTTGAGTGCATCCCATACACAACTTCAAATGGACTTTTCCCTATAGTTCTATTAACACTGTTGTTGTAAGCATACTCAGCTTGAGAAATCACCATATCCCATGTCTGACCATATTCCTTTGTCAAGCACTGCAATAGGTTACCTAACACTCTATTAACCACCTCTGTTTGACCATCGGTCTAAGGATGGTATGCTGATCCAAATGACAGATTGGTTCCCAATCTGCTCCATAGTGTTTTGCAAAAATGGCTCATGAACTTCACATCTCTGTCTGATACAATGCTCAATGGCAATCCATGGATTCTTACAACTTCCCTGAAGAAGAGACGGGCTATGTAACTTGCATCATGTGTAGTCTTGCAAGGAATAAAGTGACTCATCTTGCTAAATCTATCTACTACTACATATACACTGTCAAAACCAGATTTGGTCTTAGGAAGGCCTACCACAAAATCCATGCCCACACACTCCCATGGTCTGTAAGGAATAGGTAGGGGTTGATAAAGACCAGCATTGCTAGCTCCTCCCTTAGCTCTCATGCACACAACACACTGTTCCACATATTTCCTAACATGTCTTGCCAACTTAGGCCAGTAATAGAAACTGTGTACCAACTCTAAAGTTTTATTAATACCAAAATACCCACTAAGACTGCCATTATGCTTTTCTTGAATCAGATTTTCCCTCATTGACCCTCGTGGAACACACAACTGATTACCCTTAAATAACAGTCCATTTTTCAACGTATACTTAGCATATTGACTATGAAAATGGTTTTCAAAATCAGAACATACCTTGTAAGCTTCTGAAAAGTCTTCATCATCACCATAGAGGTCTTTGAAACTCTCTAATCCAATACTCTTCAACTGTATTTCTTGGACTGCCAACAACCGTCTGCTCAATGCATCTGCTACCTTATTCATTGTTCCCTTTTTGTGCTTGATAGTGAATGTGAAATCTTGGATGTATTCCATCCATTTCAAATGCCTATTACTTAACTTCTCTTGGGTGTTGATGTAGCTAAGTGCCTGGTTATCAGTGAAGACCACAAACTCCTTGGGTAACAAATAATGCCTCCACTTCCTAAGGGACTTCACTAAAGCATATAATTCTAGATTATAGGTGGAATATTTTTGCTTGGCTTCATTGAACTTTTCACTAAAGAAGGCTATAGGCCTACCTTCTTGACTAAGTACTCCACCTACTGCTACTACACTTGCATCACACTCAACTGTGAATAACTTGTCAAAACTAGGTAATAACAGAATTGGTTGAGTTGCCACTTCTTGTTTCAGTTTTTCAAATCCTTTACTATCCTCTTGAGTCCATTTAAACTTTGTTTTTAGACCACCTTTAATAGTATCTAGGACTGGTGCACATATACCACTGAAATTCCTTATGAATTTTCTATAAAATTGGGCTAAACCATGAAAACTTCTTACCTCGGTTGCTGTGGTTGGTATATGCCAGTTGAGGATGGCTTCCACCTTGCTTGGATCCATCTTCAGGGTTCCTTGGGATACTACAAATCCTAGATACACAAGTTCTTATTTGAAGAACTCACACTTCTCAAGGTTGATTGCTAACTGTTCTTCTTGCAGCCTTTTAAGAACCATCTCCACATGTTTCAAATGTTCTTCTGCTATCTTACTGAAAATCAGTATGTCATCCAAGTAGACTACCACAAAAATCCATGTGAAGTCCTTAAGCACTTCATTCATTAGTCTCATGAACGTGCTAGGGGTATTTGAGAGACCAAATGGCATCACTTTCCACTCATATAACCCATCATTTGTCTTAAAAGTTTTCTTCCACTCATCTCCATCTTTAATCCTAATTTGATGGTGGCCACTCTTGAGGTCCAACTTGGTGTAATACTGTGCTCCTCCAAGGCAATCCATCAAATCTTCAATTCTAGGTATTGGGAACCTATACCTAATGGTGATCCTATTAATTGCTCTAGAATCAGTACAAAGTCTCCATTTACCTCCTTTCTTAGTTGCCAACACCACCGGGACTACACATGGGCTGATGCTCTTTTGAATTAGACCTTGATTCAATAGTTCTTCCACTTTCCTAGCCACCTCTAAGTTTTGATAAGGTGTAAGCTTGTATGCTGCTTTGTTTGGCAATGAGGCTCCAGGTATAAAATCAATTTGATGACTTATTGCTCTCTTTGGGGGTAGAGTTGCAGGTGTTCCATCACTCACTATACTCTTGTATTTCTAAAGTAACCTTTGGACTATTTCTGGTAAGACTGTCCTTTCAGTCTTTTCCTCCTCTTTGGGCTACATCATGATCACATACCCTTCATTTCCTTGATGTAGATTGTTGATAAACTCTTTACCACTACTCAACATGATGTTTGGTACCTTGGACTGTCCCTCAGCTTCCTCGGTCAATGATTGCAGCTTGAAAGTTCTTCCATCCTTCTTGAATTCAATGGTGTTCTCCTTCCCATGATATATAGCACCTCTATCATATTGCCATGGCCTGCCAAGTAGCAGATGGCATGCATCCATGGGTAATACATCACAAACCAGCTTGTCTTTATAGCCTCCAATTGAAAATTCCACTGTTACTTGTTCATTCACCAAAACACTCTACCCTTTGTTTAGCCATGTGACTTTGTAGGGGTTAGTATGAGGTATCTTTTGCAATTTCAGTTTAGTTACTGCCTCCTCTGATATTATATTATCTGTAGAACCTGAGTCTACTATAACCTTGCAAACTTTGCCAAAAATTTTACACCTTACCCTAAAAAGAGCTCTTCTTTGCTTAGGTTCTTCTTTGACCGGTTGTCTAATCAGCACTCTATTAAACATCATATTTTCACCTACTTTTGATTCTATATGACTGATCTCAGGTGATTTGACACTCATGGTGTCCTCTTGTGCATAAGCCACTCTTTTGTCATTGCTTGAAGAAGCTTTCTCCGGGCACCTATAAGCTCGATGACCTAGCGTATTGCAGTGATAACATTTCATGGTGGCAAAGTAAGAATTACTTCTGCCTGCTCCTCTTCCTCTGTTTGAACCTCCTTGAGGTCCTCTTCCTCTATTAAATCCTCCTCTTGAAGATTTTTCACCTCCATGCTCAATGAGTTTTGATTCTCCTTGGTTTCTTTGGTCACTACCTCTTCCTTGGTAACCACCATGCTGTCCTCTTTGATCTCTTTGATCCCTACCTTTGCCTCTACCCCTAGAAGACTGATCTTGCTTCCTCTTATTCCTTTCTTCAATCTTAATAGCCAATTGATAACATTGGTGTATAGTTTTGGGGCTTAATAAGGCCATTTCTTGTTGGATTTTCCACTTCAAACCATTTAGATACCTTGCCACTTTAAGGCTCTCATCCTCTGTCGCATTGGACCTCATACAAAGCTTTTGGACCTCTTCAGTATATGTGTTTACATCTAATTCTTGGTGCCTTAGGCTTTGCCTCCTCTTGTGCAATTGAATTTCATAATCATTAGGCATGTAGGCTTCTTTCACCTTAGCAACCATACCTTTCCAAGTTGATATGAGTTGTTTGCCTTCTTTTTCCCTCTTAGTCTGAACAAACTTTCACCATGTCAAGGCTGATCCTCTCAATCTGGACTTAGCAACCTTCACCTTCTGAGCTATAGTCACTCCATCACACTGAAAGTGATTCTCCATGCCTCCTATCCAATCCATGACTAGGTCTGGTTCCATCTTTCCACTGAATAGTGGTATGCCTTCAAGTGCTTTTCCACTCAAGGCTTTCAACACCTTCAAGAAATGCTCCTCCTTCAAAATAGGGTCAGGTTCAAGGGTCTTGTCTTCCTCTGCAACCTCTTCTTCTTTGGGAATTCTACCCTCAAATTGTGCACTCCTCACTGCTGCCTCCAGTTGAGCTAATCTTTCCCTCAACCGGTTATTGTCTTCTTCTTGCTCTTCAACCTTCTTAGCTAGCTCTGCATTTGTCACCATGTTGGAAGAATCTCCTACCTCAATGTCTGACATGCAAGATTTCTTTCCCAAATCTTTCACTGCTCTGGTACCAATCTGATAGAGATAGGATTGGATTGAGATAATCACAATCTCAATGCTCTAGGTCTCCAATAGATAAACCCTTGGTGTTTCACTCCACCAATCAACCTATAGGTCCTAAAGGTATTTAGGCACCCCTGGTCACTTGCCAACCCTGCTATCAATTTCAGTTTGCTGCTACCAAGCTGTTCTTGATGCTTTTCCTCACTTTCTCCATCTAGCCCTTAATCCCTTTAAAGACTATACAACCTCTAAATCCTCCTAACAACGTTGTAGGGGTGTGCATAGGTTTCCTTGGCTTCTTTCTTGGACTGTTCAGTTTGTTCCAATCTCTAGAAGACCAAACAAAGGCCCTGCCTTATTGACCACCATGGTGAAGGTCCCTGCAACCACTGCACACATCTATTTCATGAAGTTACAGTACCCCTGCAATATTAGGTCTGATTTTCAACCACCTTTTCCAAATCGGGCATCACAAGCTCGCCTAGGAAAAGATTATAACCCTGCCTCCATAACTCATAAATACTTCCATATTTACACTATATACAAGGATGGAGTCTAGCTTAGTTTCCACTGCTTCCATACTTCCTGGTATGGGCAGGAAACAAGCTAAAACCCCATTTTTCTGATCTTTACCAGACAAAACAGCAAACCAGAAAAAAACACAGTATTTACAAAAAGATAAAAGCGATGGAGAAACTAACTAAAAAGCCACAAGAAAGTCTCTTGAAAGGTTTCACTACATGCTATTCAACACAACAAAGATTTACTTAATTCATTTCTTGTAGCTATCACACGCAAGAACAAAAAAATCAAACTTTTTTCCAACAAAATAAAACAAATCACTGTTTTCTTTTATTTTCAGTTCACTGCAGATGTTCCCCTCAACTGTCCACCTACAAAGCTTCCAACTCCTTCAAAAATTCAAGAGATCTCTTTCCCCAAACATTAGGAACGGTTAGGTTTTCAATCTTAGCCTAAGAACGGCTAAAAGTTTGCTTTGTAAAAACACAATGTGTTTTGCAAACTTTTACAAAAGCTTAGGAACCGACCACAAATAGATTTCCCAATTTATTCAACTTTTACCTATGAACCAAAAGGTCCTCAAACACAATCCAAAAGGTGTTAAAGACCTTACACAACAAAAAGAAAAGGATTTTTAAAACAAGACCTTCAAAACAAGCTTGCAGTTAGGCACTTGGGCAGGTGCTCCTGCACCAGTGAGAGGGAGAGTGAGGGAGAGAGGGAGAGAGGGATAAGGAGAGAGAGGGAGAGGGAGAGCGAGATAGGGAGAGGGAGAGTGGGAGAGTGAGAGAGTGAGAGGGAGAGAGGGAGAGAGATAGAAGAAGAGGGAGAG